>JAOTRC010000010.1:6742632-6760964 GCA_027497675.1 Cyprinella lutrensis | reverse complement strand
TACGATATCTATGGATTTGTAAGGTAATCAGCTAACCTACCTATTTCACTTTGTTATTGGCGTTTTATTCCATTTAAGTATCTAAACGTTACTGTGAAGAATAAAAAATATAAAACGTTTAAATATCAATCTTCACATGTGAGGGATTTTGGTTATGCTAATCTTTGATCGCTCCTTTTAAGTTATCTTGATTAAAACCGCAAAAAATTTCATCAAGCACACACAAAAGATCTGGACTGGAAGCGATGAGACCCGTTTTACAGAGAATGCGGAAGTAAGTTGTGCATAAAGCCTATACTGTAAAAATGTAAAAATATCACTATAATATTTAGTAATATTAAAGTGCCCCCATTAAGGGTTCTTAATTTTGTTTTGCAGGTCTCCTACAATACGTTTACATACATCTGAGGTAAAAAAAATAAATAAAAAAAACATAATATGCAGCATCAACTCTTTTCTGACAGTGTCTGAAATGATTCAATCAAGAATGCGGGTCTCTCTAAAACCCTCCTTTCCGAGAGCCTACTCTGCTATATTTGATAAAATGTCACTTACAGCATGTGTCGGACATGAAACGGTCATTATCATAGCTGAATTTCAGATATTCGCTGGATCTTCCTCAGTACTTGATACATAGTGAAACAAACTATGCGTTACAAACTATGCGTAACAATGGCGTTGGTCTTACTGTCCTCATCCTTCGTAAGTGCATCAAAGTGGATTTGTAAACGTGATAAACCAACGCATTCTCATCCTTTAACGTCATATAGAACGCTATATGCAAAAACAGCGCTATACTACTACTTAGGTTTAGGTGTGGGGTAGGGTAGTCTCATATTACGCTAAAGGATTTATGACGTCTTGGGTTCGCGTGTTATATTAACGATAAAGGGTGCCATGTGCGTAGTATAGTGCCGTTTTTGCATACAGCGTTCTATATGACGTTAAAGGATGAGAACGGGCTGGTTTATTTGTTCTGCTGAACACAAAGGAAGATGTTTGGAAGAATGTGTTAATCAAACAGATCTCATTCCCCATTGACTACCATAATAGGAAAAAAAATACATACTATGGTAGTCAATAGGGAATGAGATCTGTTTGATTAAAACATTCTTCCAAATATATTCCTTTGTGTAGAGCAGGACAAAAAGAATGAAAGACATAGAGAACAACATGAAGGTGAGTAAATACTGACAGAATTTGCATTTTTGGGTGAACTAACCCTTTAAGCATATAATGCAATGGCTATTCCAAACAGTCTCAAGATACTGCAAATTCTAAAGCAGCATAACCTTTTTCCTTTGCGCATAATGCAATCAGAGAATGCACTGCGACAAGTTCACCAATTTATATGCTATTTTATTGCTGACCCAAAGCGTTTCATTCCTTATGATTTTATTTTAGTTTGGAGACATCATTTGAAGGTAGCTGTCTATGTAAACAGTGAGGAAAGCTCACAATGTTTTGGAACACAGCCAGTGTTTAATATCAATTACAAAGAACATCCTAAAGCTGATTGCTGGATTTGCTAGTGAGCCATTGTTTTAGAAAGCAAGAGGCTTTATAAATCCATCAGCCATGACAGTGGCTGCATAAATATGCACATCCTGTCTTTAGACATGAGGAAGTGAAGGCAGGGAAAAAAAGGTCTCTGAGGTATCACTTTATATACACACACACACACACACAGTCACATTTGTTGACTCCATGTCTCTTTGATGTAAATTCTGACATTTCTGGCAGCTCTGTATTCTGTGAGTGATGGCACTGCCTTTTACTGAGGTCAAAATAGTGGAAAAAATATCATTGAGTCAGAAGTGAAATCACGGTGCTATGGTGTATATGGGGTATGAGTGCTTTCCTTTCCTTTTGAACCTTATTTAAATGTGCCTCTCTTGCTTTTAGCTTCTGTGTGACTGCATGCTTATTAGAATACGGAAATCACAATGCGGCGAGGATCAAAGAAATGCAAAAAATCTCAAGTTATTAGAATAAAAACAGATTTTTACATCCATCAGGCACTTCATTTAAATGGAATAACAGGACGAGCAACACCACACAATGCTGCCATCGATGGTCAAACCCCATTAAGCCAAGTGAAGTCCGAATAGCTTGAGTTGCTTTGAACGGCTGCCATCATTAAAAAAAGGATGGTGGTGTGAAACAGAGAGCCTTTCCTTGCTTAGTGGATGAAAAGCTGAAAGAGCCATTATTGACTGAACAACCATCAAGTTGCTACACAGTTTATTGCCTCTCTCTTTGTATCAGTGACATTAGAGACAGATAGCTGGCAATACAAGAGCAGGTGAGTGGTTTGACATCAACTCTAATGGATCCGTCTACCTTCTGGCACACACTTTAGCACAGTCAAGGAGGACTATGGATGTTTTAGCAGAAAAGAAACTCTAAAGTAAAGCTAATTAGTGTTACAAATCTAGTATTGAACTGCAACAAGGGGTTTACGATTTATGTATGACCTTATGAAGCGATCATATGACTTGAAATCTATCAATAATTACCTCGTGATATTCAACACCACCGACGCCTCCCCAAGCCGCCAACCCCTAGCGGTTTGTGTCTCAAAGCACAAAGAATACGTGTAAACTGACAGATTGTTGGAACAGGTGTTGATCTATGCATAAGCTGGCATGTGGGCCGCTTGGAGGACTGTTTTTACGTGACCAAAATGAGAGTTGTAATGATTCACGCAGAGAAAGGCACAGATGCAAACATGCACAAAAAACAAACATATGCTTATGCTGTCAGATTATCTTATTAGAAAATGACATCAGAATTTTACCGTTGCTACTGGTCTTGAACTGAAGAAAAAGTGTAGAGCCGTTTTATTTTTATTTTATTTTTTTCCTTGCACTAATTGCTTACTCCTGATTATGCAATATTGTTAATAATGTTGCCTCCACTATTATAAATTGCTTTAGATGTCAGTTAACGCTAAAGTATTATGTATAAACTATTATCCTATTTATACTATTTTAAATTATATTAAATAATATATTTTAAAATAGTATTTAATTTAATATATTAAAATTTATTTGTTTTTATTTTGGTTTTAGTTGAACTTTTAAATGTGGCTTTTAGTTTAATGTTGTTAAAGCTTTTGTCTTTTTTATATTTATATGTTTAATATTTCAATTTAACTTTATTTTTATTATACTTTTAGTCATTTAAGTACTTCAACTTATTTTAGTTATTTGCCAAGGCAACATTTCTAATTTTAATTCATTTAAGTTCAATTTATTCTCTAATAATATTTATTTTGATATTTTAGCTTTATTTCAATTACAGAAAACAATGTTTATAGGTTGTTTTAGATAACGATAACAAACTTAAATGAATGCAAATAGAAATGTAGGTGTCGTTATATATGCAAATGACTCTGAATATGCTATTGCAGCTATATTTGTTCCAAAAAATGCATTATTAATTGAATTTTGACTTTCTATTTTATTTTTGTGCCATTCATATCACCATGAATGGTCTATGACTTGAACATTTCCCCACTCATTAGTTTGTAACATGATCTGAGTGTCTATTTCAAAGGGAGCTGTCCACAAGGCTCAGGTGCTGAATCGAACTTCCTTACAAGGATACTGTAGATCTACAAACAGCTGTGAGAGCTTCCTACCAGAGGTCTGCACAAGTCCACTAGGAACAAAAAACCCGAGATCCAAAACGAGTTCGCCCCGAACACGGGTTGGGTCTGAAATGAATGGCCTTGATAATAAATGTGCTTTTACAGAATAGACCCGAGAAGACCCGAATTCTTTTCAACTATGCTAATTTTTCATTATACGTTTTGGACATTTAACAATACAAATACACGTTAAATAATTCGGTCCCACTTTATATTAAGTGGCTTTAAGTATTATGTACTACTTACATTGAAATTAATAATTTGATACAATGGACTTATTGTGTTCATACATGTTTTTACATTGTACTTCTATTTGAAGAATACCAGCATGTAATTACAGCTATAATTAATTTTTGTAATTACATTTGTAATTACACAGTTGGCCCTTACCTCACACCTAAACCTACCCTTAAACCGACCCATAGCACAACACCTGTCCCTAACCTTACCTGTATCATACCTCAATAGCAGCAAAAGTGTTTTACAATACAACAGGAACACAATAATAGATTGTACTTATTGTTCAAACATAGTACATAAAGCCACTTAATATAAAGTGGGACCAACTATTCAAACAATACATATTTGGTATAAAGGAAACTATAAATGGAAAGCAGTTGCATCTAAAGGGACATTACATTTAGTTTTGACTCATGTTTAAACCCTGCCCACATTTGGTTCCGTTCGAACCGATAAATCACCAAGTTATCAGTGTTTTGATGTACACTCAATTGATTTTCTAGGGGGAACTTCATAGAAGGTATGAAACTGTGAGACAGCTGTCCGCTCTGCTGTCCTTGGCCCTCGGGATCTGCAACCAAGGGGCTAGTGACTGGTAACTGGCCAAGGTGTGTGTGTGCCTGTGTGTTACAATGAAGCCCAATGGACTGGCAACCAGGAAGATGCCAAACTTGAGCATGCCAGAAAGAAAATGGCAGATATGGTACATCTCACTGTGTCTTCAAAAGACTGTGTAATATCTATGAACGCCTTCCCATGGGTTTGAATACAGCCAGAAGGACACCTGCCTGAAATGCTTACTGAACCAGTGGGAATCCAAGCATGCACTTGAGTTCTCACTATTGAGCTTAACCATGTAGCTAGACATTCTGTTCCTTTAATGGTTCCCTCCAGTGATGCAGATGAAACAAATTACACCACACAAAAATACTACAACAGACTATATTTAGCGCTAAACAGACAGCCCAATCTTTATCTTCAGCAGAACATAAAAGATAATATTTTGAAGAATGTTGGTAACCAAACCATTTTGGTTAAGATTGACTAACAATGCATGGCCAAAAAAAAAGAGAAAAAAAAATCTAAAGATTTTCTTTTGAAAGTATACTGGTTTGATAGTTCATGAGGGCGAGTAAATGATGGGATAAATTTCATTATTGGGTGAAATACCCCTTTTAAAACTATAATAAATTCTCTAGCACTCCCCTCCAAAACTTACTCCCCCTTTGGTTTGCATCTGTCACTTTGTGTGTCTTTCCCTCTCTCATTTTGTTTTTGTACATCTTATTTTCTCTTTATTCACATTCCTACACACCCCAGCCCCTCAAAAGAAGAATCTCTGTTGACATTCATCACCCATTTACAAATCTGCAGGGGAATATCTAAGCAATTTGCACACACAAGACTCCCCCCCCACACCCATTTTTGCGTCTTTAACCAGCTTCTCACAGCAAGTTTTAGTTCTCTTTCTCTCTTTCCAGGATGTCATGCAGAGGCCAGATATTTAAAGAGATGAGAGCTGCTTTGTGAAGTAGTGCTTGAGAGAGACTGCAACCTAATTCCACCCGCTAGATGAATGGGAGCTTTTAGTCTGCATCCCTGTCAATCCTTGAGCTTTGAAGTGTGCCAACTTCACAAGAAAACGCAACAAAAAGATGGGGGTGGGCGAGCGAGGGAGGAAAGAATGAGGGTGTAAGGTGAAAGAGAGAAAGTTGATGTCTCTATTGAACATGGGAACATGATGTGGCTACACGCCACCCTCCCCAGACTCTCTCAAGCATCGAAAGAGAACAAACTGTGTGTCGGATGCGAAGCAAAAAGATAATAAGGGAGACGAATGAAATATTCCCGTTCCACTGTCACAGGGAAATTAGAGAGCAGATGAAGCTGTAATTCTGATTAGTGCTTTTTCACATTTCGACAGCTGTTTTTGCAGGCCATGTGAGAGTTAGCCCACAGCACACAGACTCGCTCTCTGATCTGAGGGGGAACGAAGATTTCTACTAGTTAAATCGCTAAACCGTGACATGTTTCAACCTCGGGATTATGAGCAGCCAAAGAGACACCCTAGGCCTCACAATTTATATATTTATAAATAACAACATGAATGTTGTACGCATTCACGTGTACGAAATGGAGCGGGTCACTATGGCAACTCTCTCTCACACTGAATAATTACGGCAGTTCAAAATCCTCATTGCATAATGGTTTCACTTTCCATCTGAGAACTGCGCAAGTTATAAAAAAAAGGCCTAGCTGCCTGGCTGACTGACTAATTTGACATTTGTTCAAAGCTGTGGAAGTTTAAGTAGTGGTACATGAGATTAGTCTAAATCTACTCCAGTAATAGCAGTAGGGTTTCTGTAAAGCAGGTATGTCCTGCCGAGCATTTGCATGCTCAGTGTTCCAAATAATTGCCCCACCGGGATGGTTTTATGGCTGATTGTGAAGAATGTTCCCATTTCACAACAAAGGGAGCACAAGAGGGCCATTACCTGCACCAGGTTCCTTCACTGATTTGATATGAGGTTTAGTCTTTTGAAGTGATCTTTAGATATAAAAAGGAGAATTTATACAAGACGTCATCTATTCAAGACGCCTTCATATTCAGGAGCTAGTAACAATATTAAAACTTAAAGTAGGATTTTACTTCAGAATCAAATCCTGTCTTTCGTTTAAATCTCGAAAGAGGCTGGTTGCTGCCACGTTTATGTCTGTACTTGACTATGGTGATATTTTATATATGCATGCGTCATCTCAAAGTTTACATGCACTGGACACTGTATACTATGAATCTCTGAGGTTCATCACTGGTATGAAAGCCCTCACCACTGTGAATGTGAACTGTATGAATGTGTTGGATGGCCCTACGACTTCAACATTGGCTTATCTTCATCTACAAGGCTATTTTCGGTCTCCTGCCATCATTACTTCAGACCTATATCAGTATAAATAGTACCGGGACTTATAATCTTTGTTCCCAGGATCTTGTCCTGCTATCTGTCCCAAAGGTCAGAACTGAGCAAGGAAAAAAGGCTTTTAAGTTTGCGGCTCCCTCTGCTTGGAACAATTTACAGAAATCCATGAAACTTACTGAGCTCGTCTCATTGGTTACTTTTAAGATGTTGTTGATTGACATGGAGGCAGCCACATCTGCAGATATTTTACCTAATATGTTTTTAGGATTGTGGTTGATTTGATTTAGACTTAGATTTGCGGTGTCAGTTGTTTTATGTTTCTAGTGTTTTTTGCATATTTTATGTTTGCATGTACTGTACATGTGGTATATACTGCCAGTCTTTGACAGGACACTCTTGAAAAAGAGATTTTTAATATCAATGAGTCTCTTGGTTAAATAAAGGTTTAAAACAATAATAATATTATTTCATAAAGTGATTTTCCCCAGCTTTCAATTGTTTTACTTCAATGAAAGGTTCGATTTTTTTTGAATGAAAGATTAAAAGGATAAACAATTTATTTTTACAGCCATCTTTGATCCTATTTACCAGGGATGCCAATAATTCAGTCCAAAACTAGACACACACATACAGGTAGTTTGGTTGATAAATATGTCAGCAAAAAAGAGCATGAGAGCACTTGTCTTTGCACATTAAACCGGGATATGATGTATAAACAAATCAGAAAAAAAAATTATACACTTCACTTCAGTGCCAGACTATATTTGTGTCAAGATCTGGAGGTGAAAATCATCTTTAATCAGAATGCCTCAGTCAGATGGGTGTCAGCTGGTGACTGACAGAGCTGGAAGTCTCTTCCCATCAGCCTGCAGAGGGATGCTGAGTGACAGTGAGGGGACTTCATGCAGGCAGACCCAAAGGCCATCTGATGATCAACCGACTGTGTGTGTTTAGCTACTGGGTGAAGCACTGTTCACCTTGCGGTCATGGTTTAAATCACTGCAGACAGGCAGCCCATTAGTAGTATTTATGTCTTAATAGTTGTGTGCTGATTCAGCCATTGGGTCTTAACAGTATGCATATATACGCTACTCACCAAAATTTTGGGGTCAATAAAATTCTTTTAAACTAATTAATACTTTTATCCAGCAAGGATGCATTAAATTGATCAAACATGACAGTGAATAAATTATAATTTTTCAAAAGCTTTCCATTTCAAATAAATTCTGTGCTCTTGAAAGCTTTATTCATCAAACAATCCTGAAAAAGCTTATTTTTTAAAAGAAAAGACATTCTTTCCCATGATTGATTTAAATTTTTAGAACATAAAACAGTTAGCTGGTCAGATCTGTCAAGTTTGGATCTGTTGTCAGAGCAAGCGGGAGATTTGAATTCAGTCTACGCTCGTGAAATGTGATCTAAGTGGTTCCTTCAGGACGCAGAACAAATGAATTATAGTCCGGGTTTCAGTCAGTCCATTCGGAAATAATGCGGCCTTTTTCAGTGAGCCTGGTTCACACAGCGGACATCATGCTAACCGATCACCTGCTGAGGTGAGAGTCTCATACTACTTATGAACGATATTACATTTGTGTTAGTTGACAGTTTCCAAGCTAACGTTAGGATTCTTAACTGTTCAGTCAACACGGCAGCATTTTTCTTTTAATTTTCCATCTGTTTAAAAAAAAGATAAGTTGAACCCACATCTCAAAAGACCTAAAACAAGCTTTAGTAGAATTGTTATGCTTATCAAAGTCCGTCCAGTAGTGTAAAAATCTTCGTTATGATAGTCAGTCAATCTCTTAAATGGTGGGACCTTTTGAAACACTGTCTGGAAGCTGAAAACACTTATCTTAAAAAACTTCCTTGATTTTATTTGAGTAAAATTGTAGTAACCACGTTTTTTGGCGCATTTATTATCACAACCACTACTACAATTTAAACCATGTTAAACCCAATTTTCGTAAAGGTTAACCTTATTTTGTTATAAAACGTTTAAGAAAACATTTCAGCAAAATCAAAATCAATCTGGGTAATCAGCAATGACCGAACAGTGAAAAACTGTCTGTCAATGAAACCAAAACTAAATTTTTTATTATTGGTAGCTAATAGCTGTGCTCTGTTTGAACATTTACATACAGGAATTATGATGTGACCACAGACCCACCTATGTATTATTTAAAGACAGAAAGATGGATCAAAACCCTCAGCCATCCACAATATGATGCCTGCAGATCGAGTCTGAATATGGTCCAAGAGCCTCAACATAGGCAGGAAAAGAAGGATTAAGATAAAGCTGTTGGTAAAGTGGACTAATGCCAGTTGCTCTCAGTATAAAGAAAAAGGAGTGTGAAAACTGGCATGGAACAATTATAGTAAGATTTTACTCTATTACAGGATTAAATGAGTTTACATAGAAAGCTGGTCTATTTTTAATGTCCATACATTAAGCAATAAAAATGTATCTTGCAATGACTGCAATATGACAGGGAAAATGCTCAGTTGAAAAACAAATAAAGACAAAGCAGCAATACTCAAACAAAAATATCATTTGTTGTTGTCTAATGAAATCATATTTTTGGGTTGCATCCAAAGATGTCATTACAACCAAAAAATAAATAGCAGTTTTTTCAAGCGAAGAGTGCATCTGAAGCGGCATAAGCAGAGCTAAAATTACATATTTCATTTGTGCAGGCCATTCGGGGGGGTTTTCTGGGTGGTTTGTTTTTGTTGATCACACATGCTATGCTGCAAATAAGTGCCCACATGACACTAATGTAAGTGAGGATAATAGATACAAGAATAGATCAATGGATAGATTTGCACTGATAGAGTCAAACAGTCCGGCGATTCCTCCTCCTCCAGTGATTTCTTTCGAATGCATCGCAGTGAATATTTATGCCTTTGTCTTTAAATGTCTGAAAATGAATTATTGTGTGTCATCTTGAGTTGAACGGCCTGGTGGGAATCCTTGACATCAGAGAGGAGTCCTAGAACCTCCACGGAGTTTGCCAAGGGGAAAATGATATACTTGAAATGTTCTGTAATAAAGTTAAGCCTGAGAAAGTGCTGTCTTGGGAGCACTAAAGTATACCTTCTGAACTTCTAAGCTGTCATTCCACTCTGAATAAGAATTAAGATCCGTTTTCCCAATTGAGTGTCCAGACAGTTAAACACTGACAGAGAACTTGAAAGGAAGAGAGGGAAAATCAACAATGTTCTGCCTGTTCCATACAAATAACTGAGGCCAAAGAGCTCCAATGGACAGATTGTTAAATAAATGCTTGTTTATAATGAGTAGGACGTTTTAAGCTATGTACTTGCAAGATGTTTTGGTGGTACAAAGATCTGTCCTATGTCAATAGATCAAGGCAAATTTGATGTATCATATAGGGCTGGGTACTGAGTTCGGTACTCGGTAACGACCGAATTACCTTGGTACCGAGTATCTAAACGTCTTGTTTTTCGGTACCAAATTTCGGTACTTAAGTGGTTAATCTCATCAACGTAAGTGAAACAATAAGCATGCTCCATGATTGGCTGTGTCGGAAAACACTAGTTTACAAAACCCAGCACAATAAACAGGGATATCTGGGTGCAGGTAATATAGAAAAAGAGTACACATTGTTCATTTACATACGCCCACATTGTAACAAACAATCCAAAGCTGGTTGAAAATCGGTGAACTTGTCCTTTAAACCCTAAAGGTAAACGCATCATTATAGCAATAGCAGTACAGCCAGTGCCTCTTTACATTGTACTCAAGCTGAACAAACATGTTAGACTGTGCTTTCCAGATTCTGAAGGACAAACCTTGTAACTCCTGACAGGGAGAGAATCATTAATCAGGCTGTTCCTTTGCCAATGCCTTTTGATACCAGCAGTATGGAATTAGACTGAATGCCTTTAAATTCCAGCCAGTCGGACAGACAGCTTAGCAACTTGATTTTCTCTCCCATTGACTCTCTCTGTCTCCTCAATTCAGGTGTAGTCTACGGAGACAATGAATGGGTTCAATACAGCTAATGAAATAATTTTTCTTCAGTCAATTGTACACTCACTCTGCTCGACTAATTATTCTCCTGGTGGATCAAGGCAAGGCAGGCAAGGGCTATATTATTTATATAGCACATTTCATACACGATGGTAATTCAAAGTGCTTTACATAGAAGAAATTAAAATAATCAAAACAAATAAGAATAATTAAAAGAGTTTAGAATAAAAATAAAATAAAGTACAGTGGCAGAGTGCTCATTCAGTAAATACAAAGCTAAACAGAAATGTTTTGAGTGTGGATTTGAATGTGACTACTGTAGAAGCACATCTGATCTCCTCTGGAAGCTGGTTCTAGCTGTGGCTGGCATAATAGCTAAAAGTAGACTCTCAATGCTTAGAGTGAATGGTATTGGTCTTGGTATTTCTAGCTGATGTGATCCTAATGATCTGAGTGATCTGTTTATAGTTTATATTCGGTGAGTATATCTGCAATATATCGAGGTCCTAGCCCATAAAATGATTTATATACCAATAATAATGCTTTAAAATCAATCCTAAATGTAACTGGGAGCTAGTATAAAGACCTGAGGACTGGTGTGATATATTCACATTTTCTGGCCCTGCCTAGAATTCTGGCAGCTGCATTCTGTATGAGCTGCAACGGTCTTATGGTCTTTTTAGGAAGGCCAGTGAGGAGTCTATTACAATAGGCCACCTTACTGGTGATGAAAGCATGCACGAATGGAAACAAAGCATCTAATTCTTGCAATATTTTTCAGATGATAGTATGCTGATTTAGTTATTGCTTTAACGTGACAACTGAAACTAAGATCAGACTCTAGAGACACCAAGATTCCTGACTTGATTTTTCGTTGTTAGACTCCAGTGTATGCATTCACCTTGAGAACTTCACCTTTCTTCCCAAACGCAATGACTTCAGTTTTGTCTTTGATTAACTGAAGAAAGTTTTGACACATCCAACCGTTTACTTTATCAATGCATTGGCAGAGGGAGTCAATGGGGCTTTAGTTGTTAGGCGATAGGGATAAGTAGAGCTGCGTGCATAGCGGTGGAAACCAATTTGGATCTTTCTCATTATTTGGCTCATTGGGAGCATATACAGGGTGAATAGGAGTGGCGCAAGAATTGAACCTTGAGGAACTTTGCATGTCGTGGATGTCCACTCAGACTTATGGTCTCCTATACTCACATAATAGCCTCTCCCAAGTAGGACCTGAACCATTTTAGGACTATTCCAGAAAGCCCCACCAAGTTTTCCAGCCTATCAAGAAGTATGTTGTGATCGACAGTGTCAAATGCAGCACAGAGGTCGAGTAGTACCAGTCATGATAATTTGCCTGTATCAGTATTTAAGTGAATATCATGCAGGCAGACCCGGCCTGAGGAGTCTCTCAGGCCGATCGTCAGCTGTGAACCCAATCTCACTTCAGCCTCTGTACTCCAAATGCCTCTGTGATAAGAGCACATTTGCTTATGCAAAGTGTTTTTGTGCTTAGAGCCAGTATATCTGTCCAAATGAGCAAAAAGGTGAAACTCTCACTGTGTGATAGCTAACATTTAAAATGTTCGACTTCATTCTACATGACCAAATCCATTTAACCTTTGAAATTGTTATCTTGCAAAGGACACCAGATGAGCTATGACTGCCACTAGTTTCTCCTCAAAAAGTAGGAGCATAATAATTTCATTAACCAATAACGATTAATTAGTTTAAACATTTATTGCAAAAGGAATGTTTGTTTGCATAGACTGTTGTTAAATACTGACAAAATGCATATTTTGTATCTACATGCCATACAACAAAACAGTCAATAACTACATGGTTAATCGCCTCAGCACCTTAACTCGACCGTATTTATGCGGGTGTGTGAACGATGTTATTTTTGAAAACGGAGAGGGGGAAAATATTCGTTTTGCTAAATACCCGGCTTTGTGTAAACATGCCCTAAATGTCAGAGATTGTTGAAACACAGCTTTAGAGTAAAACTGTGTTTTTCATTTGCAAAAAATATAGAACTGACTCATGAGAATTGTTCGTATGGTTCGAGAATCGAAGTGCACTGGTTTGTGCTGTATGTTTTTGATTCACTAAAAATAACCTGTGTTGTTTCACAAAGTAGTTTCAGTAAGCGATGCTTATATCACTTGTTTCTGCTTCTTCTTCGGCTGTGATTTGAACTGGAGATTCTGTACTCTTTTGGAAGATGCGTAATAACCCCAACTACATCAGTGAAAACATGTATTGTCGTAAATTTGTCAATGGTGGGGAAATGATCGAAAAATTCCATCAGGGGTTAAGAAAGAATTAAGTAGATATGAAGTAAATTTCTATCTACTAGTGGATTACAAAAAATATTTAAATAATCACTTAGCCTACTCAAAACCAGGAGCATTTCTGGTTTTTTTTATAAATCAATATTTTCAAACAAATCTATTGTATTGGATGCCAAAACTAGTTTATAAGACAGTATATTAAACTATGTGAAATACAAGTGAATAGACTACTCATTAAAAAGAGTACACAACCACAACCACAGTGCAAGGTGTTTAGAATTAAGTACAGGCCATATACTTTTCTGTCAGTATAAGTCAAGTATATAAGTATAAGTGTAAAATTTCTGAGAAATGCCAGCGCAGTCTCATCCCAAAACGTCATATAACTGACGTTTTGGGACGTCTTTTGACCATACGTCAAAATTCGCCTTTTTAGGGCCCCCTTAAACATCGGTAGATGAGGTTATGGGATCCTAACCCTACCCCAGACCTAAACCTAACCCTAAACCTAACCCGTCACCTAACTGACGTTAAAGGTAAAGCGTCAGTTGCATGACGGCCCGGGATCGCCATCTACCGACGTTTAAGGGGGCCTTAAAAAGACGTCAGTTATATGACTTTTTGGGATGAGACTGTGTTAGAGGGATGTGACACAAAAAAATCTTTAACTTTTAGAAAGCACTGAGTGTTTAGTCAATTTCGTTTTGTATTAATTATATCTTAATTTTAATCAATGTTTCATCTACAAATTATCTAGATTTAAAAAATAAGAAGTAAATATAGCAGATCATAATCGAGACACAGAGGCGCCGGCGCCTGAACTGCAGCTCGTCGTAACTGAACCGAAACTCAGGGTCTACTTCCCACACAGACATATATATATATAGCCTATATATTATATTATATACAATGAAATGCTTACTGTGTGTCATTCATGTTCTGAATATGTTGCTTCACCATAGCCTTCACTTCAAATCTTTAGTCCGAAATTGTTGGATAACACAATTTGCCACTGAATTAGTTTAGTGTGGTTATATGTACAACAGCACATGTTGTTCCTGAGCTCCGTAACGACATCTCTCATAAAGGTTTGCGACTTAGTTTAAATAGTAAAACATTATCCGAAAAACACCTAGCCTCTTTGCTAAATAGCACACAAAATAGCATTGGTATGTGCTTTTCTATAGTAGCGGCCTCGGAAACAGGTGTACTATACAGTGGCAGATTCTTGTTGAACATCATGGCATGTCCTACAGGTAAATTTGCAAAAGTTAGTCTTGTATATGTTCCACACACCTCTCCATAAAACAAGTTTTACAATTCCAATCAGGCTTCAAAGTCTCAGGGCTCAGACTCAATAAATGTGTGTATTTCTTTGGCGTGTCCTTTCAGCGTAAATGTCAGTAAGTCTCGGCAGGATGTCGACATAAAGCTAGTAATGAGCTTGACCCTTCGGCTCAGACACACACCAGTAGGACGTGTTTCCATAGAGATATACATTACAGAGCTGTGGTATTAATTATAGTAAAGAGGTCTATAATTCCTGGCGAGGGCTCTCCTTTAGCATTCGCATTAATCTCAGTGGTTGTTGTTTGGCTGGCGAAGGACTCTCTCAGAAGTTTGCGACCTAATCTTCTTTGCTCACAGACAACATCATCAACAACAGCAGCAACAACAACAAAAAAACTAAAAGAGAAATGAGTGGTATTGAGTTTTAGCTAAACTCTTTTAGCTGCTTTGGATTTCTATCTCATTAGAACCCAGATCACAAACTCTGCTCCAAACACTAGTCATTTGCTGTCAAGAAGAAGTACACTTTAGCAGACTTTTAAAAAGTGTACTTAGTTGGGAAAGGATATACTTACAATATACTCAATGCAAACTGAGTGTATTGTTTTCAGATACTAAATTGAATGTTAATTGCAATTAAATGAAAACGTATTATAATTTAGTTTTATATGAAATACAGTTAGCTGAAATTTAGAGAGCTTTCTTTACCCATTGCGTGTTGGATTCAAGTACATCTTTATGTAATTTGACATTATTACAAAGTGCACTTAAGGGTGTTAATGAAAGTGCACTCTCTTTAAGTACACTTAAGTGGCGGTTTGTTTCATTAGTATTAAAAAAGCTACTTTTTTTATTTGTATATTATTAGCCTGACAACGTTAGACTTCCTACTTCCGCTAATTTAGTTTCGCTCCTGTAGACAGTCTGAGATAGCAGCCTATCTTTCAGTTTTCCAGCGGCCTTCGGACAGCCAGCCAATCAACGAACAGAGGGCGGGCTGAGAGCCGTGATGTAGACGCTAAGGGCCGAGTTTTACATTGTAGGTTAGAGAAATCGAATGGGAAGTCAAACTGAAGCCAGAACAAGAAGGTTTTGATAAACCTTTTAAATGGAGGTGATGTTGTAGCCCTACTCCCAACTGGGTTTGGGAAAAGTTTAATTTATCAATTGTTACCTTTAGTTACATCTGTCTATGAAGCAAAGTGAAGTAGCAGAGTCTGGTATTACCAGGCTAGAGGAACAAAGAGCTGTGTTTAAAAGATCTAATCCTAAGTTTGAGAGTTGGCTGCAAATATTTTCTTGTTTCACTCTGGCAAAAATAAGTTAAGAGGCCGTGGATGCGTCGCATAATCTGCAAAAGTCATTTACAGCCATGTTCACTCCGGTATTTCGCTCACGTCATCAAGTGTTTACAGCAGGTTTACAGTGGACGTTCGATCATAGATTTGAGTTCGATGCATGATGTCTGTGGTTCCATGCGGCTGTGTCGGTGCATAACATACTTCATAAATAAACTTATCTGATTGGCTTACTGGTAACCGATGATTTTAAACTTCAGACGAGTGCCCCCTAGCGAGAGAGAAAATACTTCTCTATTATGCCATTCTGGTCTACGAAGCAAAGTGAAGTAGCAGGGTCGGGTATTACCAGGCTATTATCAGGCTTCAATTGAAGTAACCAATTGAATCAGTCAACATATCTGAGTCTGTGCAGGAGATGTAGTTAGCATACATCATAGCTATGATCTATAAACAAACACACAATATGTGTTGAATAGCTTGTTTTCACATGAATTCATGCAAATGGGGGGCAGGAAGTGATTTGCTGTATTTAGAAAGCACTATAACAAACTCAAAATGCCTTTTTTTGGTGTAGTTACTCAAATCAAACCACAAAGAGTTTTTATCGTGTACCAAAAGTATTCATAAGGAGGGAAAAAGCAAGAAATTGACCAAAAAACGGCTTGCAAACCTACGTCTGTGGTCGCGAGAAGTAGTGCAGTCAACTTCACTTTGTCAAAGGTGAGTTAATACAACTTGTAGCCAATGAGTGGCTATGTTTGTGTAACGTGTAACATTTCCAAACTTTGTAAAGTCAATGTATGTATGTAAGACGGGGTAGTTGCTGATATCTACCGCCTCGATGGCAGGTCTAACGTAGTACAGAACGGACTTTCGTTCCTAACATCCATTGCGTTCTTCACTTCCTGCCCTCGATCTGAATTTCGCGCGTCATCATAATCACGTGACTGAAACCCAACTATATGGTACATTTCTCCACATTTAAATCAAACCCCCCCCCCCTCATAAAAAAACATACTATGCAAAAGATATACAGTATGTGGCTAGATATTGTATTCTAGTATACATACTTTCAACTGACATCTTGACTTTCGCCACACCTGACACAAACATTATTACACACACTTTGCGACGAGTGTTCAGCTGTGTGGGTCACTAATGAGCCCTAGCATGAAATGAACACATAAGGGGAAAAATACATTTAACCACACAGGATGGATTTGTGTAGGAGTTAATGCATATTAAGCACTGAGACATGTAAATGATTCACTTGCTCTTCTCTTGTTAGCTCTTCTAGAGTCTATAGGAATAATAGTATCAACTTCTTGGAATGAACATTATGAATTAAATCAACATTATGGAATGGAGTGATTACGGAGCACTCAAATCGGGAACTGGTTCTGGAACAGCGCTTGACATGTGTATTAAAAGGCCTAAACAAACTGCACTATAAAATATAAACATTAAACAGCATTAACAGTTTGATTACCATTTCCATGCATTATTTCATTCTGTTTTCTTACTGGCCCACTTAAAATGATAGACTGCAGTGTTTCCATTTTCGAGTTAGGCATTACATTAGCAGTCCTGACATACATTCCCTAGTACTGACGACGAGAATGGCACAAGTGTCCTTAATAACTATCTTCAGAGAGGAATATTAGATCCAAATACTTCAAAGAGTCCTCTCGGAAAGAGCAGAAAGGAGAGTTTCATCTCTGTCCTGTGATTCAACTGTTCCAATTGTCTTTCAAATACTTCATGAAAAGCCTGAAAGACAGAGTCTGTGTTGGCTGCTAATTGCCCGCATATCTGCGAAGCGTGACAGTCTCATTTGCAATACAAAAATTTAACACTGCAGTCAGCCAGAGTGCGAAAAGGCAAAAAGAGACAAGTCCAAGATGAAAGGATTTTAGCTGGCAGGGAGAGAAAGAAAAAGACGCAGAGAGAGACATGCAGCAGTACTAGGGGGAGACTGTTTGGAAAGAACATATTGGATTAAAAGGCAAGGTCATGGTAAACTCTATCACCACAGCTCTAATGCAACAACTTTGCATAAGACAATTTATATAAGAGTCACATTAGATCAGAGAGATGAAATGCTAATTTAGGTAACAAGGGAGAGTAATGCCCAGGTAAGTGCAATGAACATTGAACCAGCAAAGGCCAAATTCGCTTAACAGCTTCAACATTTTTTTGTGATATTCCAGTCACAATCAAGCCATGTACTGCAATGAGTATTATGTAAGGTATAGCTAATCCATGACTAGTTGTGCATTAAACGATTTGACCGCGCGACATGGAGGCAAAGAACCGTCCGTCGCGAAGTGCATTAAAGTCGTTTAATGTACAGCTAGCCGCAGATGATCCCACTTATACCATGGTCATTTGCCAGCATTGACAACTTAAAGTGGTTATTGATGTTTCCAGTACAATATTTGTCCGGAAGAGGAAAATTGACGGTTATTTTCCACAGATACTTCTCGTTAGAGCTAGCCTTCTGCCCGCTTTGAATCAGAGATAAAGTAGTGCATAAGATTACATTTCTTTCATTTTTTTATTAAAGGAGCTGTATGCAAGATTGTGGCCAAAACTGGTACTGCAATCACTTTCAAATTAGGGTGTATCCCCACCTTC
>JAOTRC010000010.1:6686610-6703422 GCA_027497675.1 Cyprinella lutrensis | reverse complement strand
TTTTGTCATTGCATGCTTGTAAAACTGTTGTTGGGGACTCCCAGAACAATATTAGGAACATTTTAAATGCCATAATACATACTCTTTAAAGTTTTATGTCCAGCTCTAACCAGAAACATTTCCCAAAACAGGGAAAATTAGCCATATTATTTAACATTATATTATTTGAACAAAAATAGTAATCTGAATGCGACCTCATCCACAGTATAGACTACCATCACTTTTTTTGCAGTTTAAAGTATGGACAGTTCCATCAATATGTTGACAAATCAAATTACAAGCTGGCTGATCAGTAAAGAAAGAAATGCAAATGTGTGTACACACCCTTACACACGTCCAGTGTTAGTGTGGAATACAAACATTCAGCAGTACTTTATTTCCCAAAACAGAAAAAAAGTGATGTACTGCAACACAGAGGTGTTTTGGAACTAAAAAAGTGGCATCTGATAAAAAAATAATGGTCATATGGTGCTTTTCCACAGCATGGTATGGCCCGGTATGGATCGCTTTGGTGCTTTCCAATGCATGGTACGACTTGGTATGGTTAAGTTTTTGGCACTTTTCCACTGTATGGTACTGCTTGCTTAAATAATACCACCTCAGTTGAGGGTCCAAGCATGCTGTACCAATACTAAAATATGACCTGTAAACACTGCAGATCACTTATTGGTCAGAGAGAATTGTCACTACCAGCATTAACAAACGAGACACCAAACCTGCTTGCAGAAACAGCCACCGCAGTATCATTTGTTCGCACAGCTTTTTTTAAACGACTTGCTTTAAACGACCATCACATGTAACTTGAAAAAAATAATGGCTGAATTGTGGTCAGTAAAGGAGGTGCAGACATTCCTCTCTTTGGTAGCACCGCAGTAGGTGGCGCAACTATGGCTTTTCCACTGCACGGTATGGCTCAGCTCGGCTCACTTTGCGTTTCCACTGCATGGTACTACTCTGCTTGAATTGGCATGGCTCGGCTTGCTTTAGCAATCTATCTATAGTCCCACCCACTTTGGGTACGGGGGTGGTGATGGCACAGGGGATAAGACACATGCCTTTGCTGTGAGAGACCCGGGTTTGAATCCACTGTGAAACACCAATGTGTCCCTGAGCAAGACACTTAAACCAGTTGCTCCAGAGGCGTGCGACCTCTGACATATATAGCAATTGTAAGTCGCTCTGAATAAAAGCATCAGCTAAATGAATAAATGTAAATGTTCTAAATGTACAAAGTACTGCAGTGGAAAAGCAAAGTGAGCTGCACCGAGCCAGCCGTACAATGTAGTGGAAAAGCAACAATACAGTAGAGGATAAAACTGGGTTCTTCCAGATTTTGCCCCAGGCTTCAAGAGGAAGAGAAAGAAAGAAAAAAAAAAATGCTTATTTGATATACAGTGTGCTTTGGTTTACCATTGTTATTCACCCTCTAAATATGCTGCAATAATTGTTTTTATTAATTAGGAAGAAATTGTCAATAATGACTCTTCACTATAGTCAGCATGCATTATATAATAAATGGTAAACAAGCCGCATTATACCTGTTATATAATCTATATCCAGGCCTGAATTTCAGATGTGTGGATTTGACTGATGTCTTTTAAATCTATGAAATACAAACAATAACCATGAAAACTTAATAAAAAAGGGGAAAAAAGGAATAAAGACACAATAAATAAAAATAAGAATACAGTTATCCCATATCAGTGGCTAAATCTGCCAACCTGATTATTAAAGGCTTGCGTGAATGTTTTTTTTTTGTTTGTTTTTTATGTGGCGTGATGAAGAGTGTTTTGACCCTTTGCTTTTTGTTGTACCTGCATAGATATGAAAGGATTTGCAATGTGTGCAAAACAAATAGTTTAAGTTAAACTATAGGTAAACTTTTTTTTTTTTTTTAATGAGCGATCATTTCGCTTGATAAGAACCTTATTCATCGTCTGAAATAGTTTAAAGCACTTTGAACAGTTTGCAGTTTGCACTGAAACTGTCTTTTGGACCTTGAACCCTTTGGTTCCCATTGAAGTCCATTACATGGAGAAAAATCCTGGAATGTTTTCATCAGAAACCTTAATTCCTTTTCGACTGAAGAAAGAATGACATGGATATCTTGGATGACATGGGGGTGAGTAAATTATCGGCAAAAGTTTTTTTAAAAGTGAACTACTCCTTTAAATTTCACATATTTCTGTAGGAGTTTCTGTGTAGAGCTTGTGCTTTGATGACTTGAATGTAAAACATATAATTAATCAGCAGGGTGTAGTTTATCAGTGCTGGACACAGCTTGCAACTTGTTCCAGGAGTTTGTCCATTGTGAGCAAGGATCATTTCTTTGCTCCGCTGCTGCTCTTGGGTCATTATCAGGAAATGCTGCTCTATGTGTGCGGCGTGCATATGACTTACTACTGATAGAATTAACAGAATACTGAAACGTAATTGTTTAGTGCATAATGCAGGAAATTTTGTGATGCTGACACTGTTTTTCTTGCTTTTACTGTAAAGTTGCTTTAATGAAATCTGTATTGTATAATGTACCATATTATTATTTATTTTTCTTGCAACCAATTTGCATGTTTTTATATATGTCTTTAAGTTTTTTATATTGGACTGTCATTATATTATATTGTGTAGTTTTCTCTAAAACGCATATTGTGCCTCTCTTTCTTTTTACTCTGCTATACAGTCCATCTTAATAAAATGCTTTATTTTATCCCAGTTATACTATAGGTACTATAACAGTTTTATTTCAGGTTGACTATAGTAATTAATCTTGTATTCACATTAACGCTTCACTCTGGCTGAAATTGTACTAGTCTGAATTTGTGAATTCAAATTAACAGATTATGCTCTAATCAGCAGAATAAATCTGGCCTCACGTTGTGCACTTACAAAACACAGAAGTGATGTGATAAATGTATTCAAATAATGTATTATTGAATACTGACATAGCTCTGCGGTGCTATCAAAACATTGCTCTCTTTGTTCGAGCTGTCCAACATGGCAACTTCTGTACACAGTTTCAGACATAATGTTTTACTCATATTTGCCTCAATATGCCCATCATATCAACCTCAATATTTCAAAGAAAGAAAGAAAGAAAGAAAGAAAGAAAGAAAGAAAGAAAGAAAGAAAGAAAGAAAGAAAGAAAGAAAGCTCAAAAACCCTGCCTTCTCCATGTAATCTAATGGGATGTGAGACTCAGTAAACAATCAAATAATTATTCATTTTTGATAATTAAAAGTTGTTGTTTTTTAACAAAAATGGATTGTTAGGTTTTTTTAGTTAGTTTTGATGCTACAAAGGGGGGGGGGGTGACGTCATGATTGACAGCTTCTCTGAGTGAAGGAGTCACAGAGGCGCCTACAGACTTTTTTTCGGGAGGAAATTGGAGCTTTAATTCCTACATTTGCATAACTGTTTATTTCACACCGACATAATCTTACATTCACTGGCTGCACACTTCAGAATGTCACTGGATGTGTCAACCTTTTTGACATTGCCGCAAACAAAATTGGAAAGGCCCAGAGTTTTTTCTAGTCAGTAATCCACATGGTTCCTCAAACAAAACAAACAAAAAACAGTTAAGGGGGTAAATGTAAAAATAAATAAGTAGGTTTTGTTGTTTTTGCCTAATTTTAAAACATGTGTTTGTTTGTTGTTTTTTTTTAAATGACACCTCTGAAGTTTGCTTAGACCCCAGTGGGCCCCGGGCCCCTGTTTGAGAACCACTGCAGTAGAGGTCATCCAGGTAGGCTATTGTTTGTATGATTTTATATTTAGAATACAATATAGCCTACACTCCACACCGATATCCTATTCATTTGATGTACTGCTTTGAAATACTAATGAAGTACGCCGAAGTGTTGATGGGCTCAAGCCTACCTTTCCCATTTACTGATGAAAAAAATAATTAGGTTATCAGTTCTGTTATAATTACATTTGAAGATACATAACAGAGAAAAATAGCGAAACGAAGATTTTCTTTGAAACCTAGAGTTTGGGTCAAACAAAGTCACCACCATTCAAGTGATTCTACACTCACCCAATACTTGAACTTCAGTTTAATAGTGTATTGTAATCACGCCGGTGATTATAACGGCTGCTTGACTTGTGTCGCGTCGCGCGCTCGTAGACAGTGTTCAGCTCTACATGTCTTTCCACATCAAAGGGAATCAAATCACACAAGTTCCAACAGTTCAGTGGTGGGAGGCTACCAGCGCTTGAAAGGATCGTTCGCCTCCAATGCACCAAAGCAAACAAACACTCTTGCCCTCGGAAGTTGCAAATTTCCATAAACTGCATATGGATAAAAAGCGTCCTTGAGTGCAGTCAGTGTTGTTTGTGATTCAGCTCGATATGTCTGAAAATCAGCCTCTTTGCGCTCTGGTTTTCTTAACTTCACTCTTCTGCTCGACATGCTCACAGGGGACACGGTTCGTTCATTCAGCTGCCCTAGATGCGGATGGGAGATACAACCTTAAGTGGGGATTTGACGAGTCCACGATAACTTTTGAAGTAGAAGTGGAAACTAGAGGATATATAGGATTCGGTTTGTCACCGACCGGTGCGATGTCTTCGTCTGATATCGTGATAGGTGGTGTACTCAACGGAAGTTCCTATCTGCTGGTAAGTGTGTGAACGCACCTTTGGGTGTGATGCATCTCTGATTAAACACAGCTCACAGTTTAAAATTAGCCTGCTGCATTTTTGACCTCTGTAAATGTTGTGCTGGATTGATTATTATTATTATTTCAGTTTTAAGCAGGTTACTCAAATGATTTAAGTATTTTGAATAAAATGTTTATCAATCTGTGATGGAAAAAAAATTGCTCCCATCCATTTAACTTACACAACAATGGTATGCAAAGAAAAGAATATGCAGGTATGGTATGCAGAAAAAGAATCACCTGAGTCTGATTTTATTTTTACTTTCGTTTGTTTTACCATCCCATAATGCACTGTGCATTCAATAGAAAACAGCATTGGTACTGGCGAACTAACTTATTTAATGCATATCTGCATACTTTTTACATCAATTCAAAAAGCCATCTGTTATGAGCTTTTTAAATGTAATAGTAGCCTAATAGACATAATGCCAAAACATAGATCAATTAATGTGCACTTATTTATATCTCAAAACAACATACAGTGGTATACTATTATTTGTCAATAATATAATCATTTTTATTAGTATTATTATTAAAGTATTCATAATGCATGTTTATATGTTGATGCGTAATGCAATCATTAATTATTGTAGTATTGTTTTATTGAATATTTGTGCCAATAAAGCAGAAATAAAAACAAAAAAATAATCAAAACTGTATTATATAGTTTCTGTCAGGTTTTTGTTTTATTATTGTAATCTTTTTTTTATTTAACTTAAACTTATAAACTTACATACTTTTCAAGAGTGTGAGCAACATTAAAGAATGTTGTCTGAACATTTAAACCTGCTGTAATAGTTTTTTGTTTGTGTTCTGAACTCTATTGCAATGAGATCATCAACCGTAACCCACTGACCTGACTATAATCAGCTGTCTTGTTGTGACCTGGATATTAATCATACAGTACTTGCACAGACACTACACCTTTTCAAATGAAAACAGGGCAATATTTGAATACATCCATCCCAACTGTCCATATTCTGCACATTATAATCCCCATTCAGCTGTCTAACTGTGTGATGTATAGAACGGTCCAAGATATGATTAGTGTTCAGCACAGAGCGATTCATCAGCATTGACTCTTGTATACCTATGCATTGAAGTTTTAGTTTTGTAAGCATGAGTCATGACTGTTTTTGTTCCAAAACTTAGCTGCAGTTCTGTTTGAATGCATTGTACAAAAAAAAGAACATTTGCAAGGACAGCTAACCAAACATTTTGATCAAAGCCGGTATAATCAAATGTAAACGCATGCAGACCAAAACCAAAAAGATTTACTCACATAATCCCAATACTCCATTAAAACAGGTTCAGACTTAAAAGATGCAAACCTGAGATGGACTAACTTGGTTCCTCCTCACTCTGCTCAGGACTACTTTACAGACTCGAACAGAAAGGTCCACAAAGATCCACAGCAGAGCTACCAGCTCCTTTACGGCAGAGAGAATGGCACACATACTGTTCTGGCTTTCAGCAGAAACCTTCAGACCTGTGATGACAATGACAAAGTCATTACGGTAGGTTTGACATCATTACGGTCTAAAAAGAAACAGCTTTTAGTGTCAGAGTCTCTTTATCCAATTTTTGGAGCGTGCACCAAACCAAAGCTTCAAGCTTGCACTCTCAGTTATAATTATAATGTCAGCACATAGCTTTTTGTTCAAGGGAAAACAATAGTATGGTGTTTTATTGAGGCGTTCAATTAACTCAATTCCCGAAAATGTGGTCAGCGTATTACTTATATATAGTAAAAAGCCTATTTCACTCACAGTAAGCTTACAATTACCCATAATTTGTCACCGAGCAGGGCAGTACAGTGAGAGTGATCTGGGCGTTCCACGAGGAGGACGTGGGAGTGTCAGGACCAGTCTACCATGGGATGAACAGAGGCAGAAAGAGTCTGCGATTACTCAACCCTGGAAGCAGCTCCAGCATCCCAGCAGGAACAGCTTTCTTTGACCTTAAGAACAAGGAGGTGAGGGAAGTGCGTGCAGCAGACTGCTGGAGCGTTTGATGAGCTTACTGTATGACAGACGAGTGACATAGACCGGCTTAGCCTCAGGCGGTGTTATGCCAACTGTTTTGTCTATTTGTGCATGCTTAAAAATCAAGGTCTTTAATGTCAAGGTTTTGTGGTTACATATGAATCCTTTTAAATGCCTGCTGATTGGGTATTTTCAATGAAAACAAGGCTCCTTTTATGCCTGTGGGATACAGCCAAACACCAGATTTTATAAGAGTGTACATATTTACAACCTCATAACAAATGCTCAGCATTGAAAAGGAAAAACCCCAGGAAATGGGATTAATAAAAAGCTGGAAGTCCACATTCTCCAGTCCACAATGGAATATTGCTGTTTGTTGCCACCTAACTGCTATGTTTAACTGTTTTGGGAATTTTGTAAACATTTTTAATTGCAGGTTCCTGTGCCTCATAAGGATACAACATACTGGTGTCAGATCTTTAGATTTCCAAAGCTGAAGAAGAAACATCATGTAATCAGAGTGAGTAATACAATTATTTAAATGGGAAAGCATGCCCATCTTAATGAAATCATAATGTTTAAAACATGTGCATTCATTTATAAGTCAGGTTTTAATCCAGAGATGAGATAGCTATACAGGGATGCATTCTTTGGAAATTATAGGCTTGCATATCGCCAATTAAATCCTCCCTGTTGTGAAGTACCTTTTACAATCTCAGTTAACTTCTACTGTACCTAAATGTATGGGCTTTAATGAAGCTACATTCATATTACAATTAGATATTACTAGTACATTACCACTGTAGTTTGGCAGGCTACTACGTAACCGTAATTGGTGTAATTTGTTGTTAAACTTCATTCAAGCTTCTGTTTTCAAAAGTAGCAAACAATAGCTGACATTTAAGTTTCTTAAGGGAATATATATATATAGCTTAACCATTTTGTACATAAATTAGACTCCACATGCATGTTTCAAAACATGGTTTGTTTTATTTCGCTATGTTGTCACCTGAGTCGGTTTCCATCTCTTTCTGTCTCCCTCGCTTCTATTTTATGCCTCACCTGCTTATTATTGTCTTTTGCAGCTGCTATTTGTAGATCAGACATGTTACTGAAATTATACTCTCTGACCCAGATGAAAGAGTCTTCCAATAACTAAGCTTTTCAAGTTTTACTTAATTAAAGGCCGAATAGGTACTTTAATCATATGATAAACTACTACAATTAAGCTTCATCCTTTCAGGCTAATTTTTCAGATGCACCAACCTTTAATTTCATTTAACTGCTGTAGTCATCACCAGTTCGTGCCTATGTAAAATTCAGCTGTGGAAAGACAGGCGTGCATTCATCTCCATGAATTCATCACTATGGCTACAGCTCCACGTTTTTTAACAAAAACATAAGCGCTGCACATGCAGAAGTGAGCGGCACGCAGTATGAATGTAAGCCATTTAGTTTGCTGCAATGTTCAGCATGTAGTGTGATGGATACAAAGACTCTATACAGTGAAAAGACTTGAGTAGTCCATGTTTTACAAGAGGATGAAGCATGCAGACAGATGCACACTTGCATTCACTAGACTAGTCAGTGGCATGCAGGCTTTAGTTGTGGCCTAAATCAAGCAATTGTAAATGACCAAAATACTTCAGGAGAACACTGTTAAATAAAGTTTGTCATGTCACTTAATGTACCATTACATTTAGCCTCAAATTAACTTTTCATTAACATCAACTGAACACAAATCAGTTCAAACCAACAAGTGAATAATTATTGTGACCCCTCTTAACCCTGTCCTTTCTACATACACTAGTCTGGTATTTGTGAAGCTCCAGGCTGTATACCGATGCCAAATGCCCCATATAACCACAGCAGTGTCTGCTCTGTTCCTGCTCAGTTTCAAAGAGCGGATGTTGAACTGTCAAACAGGAGCAGATTTTTCCAGACACTAATGCTTTCACTGTCTATGTTCAGGCTATATTGTCACTGTCCTTATTCAGTCTAAGCCTCATGCTATTTGATGCCTGATGAGGGTGTAATTTTTACTGTAAGACCCCAAATAAAGCATGGTTAATTTGCTTGTGTAGTCTAACAGTAGGCATATTGCAGATGATTTACAATAAAAGCACAACTGCCCACTCATATATAAATTAGGCATGTGCTTGTAGTGATTGTCACAAATGTTTGTCATCCAGCTCATTTTCTGGCCTCTGTGATGAGCATTTTATCAGATTACCCTGGTCTGGTGCAACATTTTTGAATGATTGCAAGTGACGTTAGTGTGTTCTCAATGACAAAACACACAATTTTGTTACCTAAACAAAAAAAGTGCATCTTTCATAGTAACATTTTGATTAATATCAATACATGAAATCATGCTGTTCAATATAAAGACAACTTTATAGGTTAGGTGGTGAGAGCTGAATCTATGATGCGTTTACATTAGATGGTTTAGACATGCTGTTATCAGTGAGATATAATACTACGATACTACAAAATGTTACATGTTCAAGAGATTTTGGGGTCTCAAAAATCAAAACAGCTCCCCATTGTTAAAAAAGAGGAGGTGGAAGGGAAATAAAGGAATGTTTGAATATTTATACAGCCACTGTTTGGCCCTGGGTCCCACTGCTTTAGGCAGAGGCCCCTGGAAGAGAGGACACAGTTCGCTCTGTTGGAAATGCTTTTATTTAGAATTCCAGTTCCGACAGAAGAAGCCCACTGTGAGGAGAAAAATAATTCTCAAATCCCCCACTTCCTACTCCAAAGATATCCAAGCTAGTTTTAGCTCAAGAATACACACACACACACAGAGAGAGAGAGAGAGAGTTTTCTAGTGGAGGATCAAAATATAGTGTTTTAAAAAGATAACCAACTTTTAAAAAAATCCTTGGTTGATCCCTTTATCAAAGCTCTGAACAGTGCAGTGTAGCAGAAAGTGTCTTATTTTGGATTTCCTCATTTTTTTCACAAGGACTAATTAAATCAAAAGTGAGATTTACAAAATTCTGAAAATAAATTCAGCTTTACCCTCACAGGAATTAATTATGTTTTAGAATTTATTAAAATAAACAGTTATTTTAAATTGTAATAAAATTTAACAAGAGTGCGGCTTTTGCTATATTTTTAATCAAATAAATGCAGTGTGGGTGAGCATAAGAGAGTTCATACAAAACAAAGAAATCTCACAAACCCCAAACTTATATATAATTAATATTAAAGGGGTGGGTTATTATTTTTCAAAATGTATGTAAAATTTGTTCTCTTTGAATCCAACAGTCTGAATTTGCCACACCCAGTAACAGGATTGTTGAAGTGGAATTTGAATGGATGTAACTGCAAAACAAATGTACTGAATTTTGAAACCAAATATAAATATTGATTTGAGCTAATTATGTCATACATATTGATATTTATAATATAATTTACAGGTTCAACCTATCATGATATAAATGCACTGATAATAAATACATTTTATACTCCATTAGTCCTTAATAATATTTTTCTGTACTGCTGAGATGGCTATTTGAATTTAACACCATTTTAATTCCTTAAATTCAAAATCAAACAATTCTGCACCGTTTGCTGCCTCAGTTCAAACTCAAAAACAAATGAAATTCAAAATGCATTCTCAATTCTATTCTGAGTGGCACACAACCCTATTATTTATATTCCACTCTCTCTGTTTGGTGTTTTCAGATAGAGCCATTGATTCAAAAAGGTCATGAGAATCTGGTTCATCACATTCTGCTCTACCAGTGCGACAGCAATCTGAACAAGAGTGAGATCAACAGAGGACATGAATGCTACCATCCAAATATGCCAGACTCCTTTTTCACCTGCGAAACCATCCTGTTTGCCTGGGCTATTGGGGGAGAGGTGATCATTTCATAAGTTCATTTTCGAATCATGAGCGTTTCAGATATTGAATGAAAAACTATTTATATATTGCAGGGCTTCACCTATCCTCCACATGTTGGAATGTCTATAGGAACCTCAATAGACCCAGTCTATGTACAGATGGAGATTCACTTTGATAACCCATCTTTACAAAGAGGTATATCTGTTTTTATTTAATACCTTAACAGTTTAAGGCTAAACCTCCCTCACTTAGTCACATATTACATGACTAAACATTACATAACAGAACATTAGGGAGAGCGGGGCACAACGTAATGCTTTTTGACAGTTTGTGTAAATCTACACGGTTTAGAGTATTTATTTTTTCCCGCATTCATTTCCCACATGTCTCGTACAATTATGTGGTTTTGATTTATTAATACAGTGTATACTTTTTTCTTGATTTACCCTGAAAGAATGGAGGTGAAATGTGACAACATGCCCCATGGGTGGGGTACATTGTAACATGTGAGGGGCGCATTGTAACGTCACCATATGACAGCTTAAAATGCTATCTCATCTAATCAGAAAAATATACAAGTCAAACCAAAATATTTTCTTAATAAAATACAATATTGTTAACTTTTTCATATAAAATAATGGCATTTTTTAATAATTAAAAATAAACACATTTTTGAGTTTGACGACAGACACATTGGAAAACACAGCTATACAGCATAGTTGAAAACAAAATAGTAATTAATAATTTCTGAACATTGACTCTCATGTCTTTATTTACATGTTTCTCATGTTATCTCAATAGAATTCATAAAAGTATAGAATATAATAGCATATTTCTAGGGCACATTGTAACGCAGTGTTACAACATACCTCAACTGCACACGTTGGGTTTAAACCCTGCTAGTGTTAGCATTAAAGAACGATATCAACTGTTAAACAACAGATTGGAGATTAAAATAATATCAGATTTGTCAAATTTTAAATAAACACAATAAAAATAGAAATGATTTTGGAATTTTGGCGCATTTTTTTCTCTATATAGTGTTGAAATGGCAACTAGTAAATACAACAAGTTTCGTCATGCCAGCATTTGTTGAAGTATTTAAAACAAGCGTGTTACAACTAGCCCCGCGTTACGTTGTGCCCCGCGCTCCCCTACAGTTATTCTCTGTCACATTTTGTGTCGGTTATTATTTTTATGTATTTGTGGATGAAATAATCAATATAGTCTTCATGGTATACTACAATGATTTTCAGTCAATCAATAATGAACTTATCTGTATGGGTCGAGCCAACACAATCTCATCATGAAATCTGACAAATTGGTGGCTAAGGGCGGGGTAACATCCATGCTTACTCTTTTTTCGAATAATCAAGTTTTTGTACGATTCACGTTGCACAAATTCATACGAAATCACCACCTCGTAACATACAGTAGTTATGTTTTCCCATGAGATCAGGTTGGTTAAGCCATAAAGAGCTGAGCTCAGAGTTTTGGTCTCTCCACAGGGGCAGTGGACAGTTCAGGCCTGCGTTTGTACTATAGCCCCAGCCTGAGGCGCTATGATGCTGGGGTCATAGAGACAGGAGTGTGGGTCAGTCTCTACCACATGCTGCCCCCAGGCATGCAGGATTATATTACAGAAGGACACTGCACACAGGAGTGTCTCCAGGAGGTGAGACCACAAAACACAGGAATTATAGTGGTTAAACTCCATTGACACTCTATGAGATGATATTTGATAGCTATACCATTGAGACTTTTGGAATCACTATGAATGAGTGTTTTTGAAAGAGATCAATATTCTTATTCACCAGGATGCATTAAATTACAGTAAAGACTTATATTATTACAAATGACTATTTATATAAATAAATTATGTCAAGACTGCATTTATTTGGTCAAAAATACAATAAAAATGTAAAATATTGTGAAATATTATTACAATTTAAATTAACTGTTTTCTATTGTAATTTATTTTAAAATATCATTTATTCCTGTGATGGCAAAGCTGAATTTTCAGCATCATACAGTAACGCCAGTCTTCATTGTCACACGATCCTTCAGAAATCAGTCTAATATTCTGATTTGCTGCAAGTAACTTTACTTATTTTTATCAATGTTGAAACAGTTACTTGTTATTTTTGCAGAAATTGTGATAAATTGTTCAAGATTCTTTGATAAATCTTTAAATATTTAGACTAAGAACATGATTTATTTGAAATAGTAATCATTTGTATCATTAGAAAAATATTTACTGTCACCTTTTTAATCAGTTTAATGTATTCCTTAATAATTAAAAAAAATACATTGATTCCAAAATTTTGAATGTTTTGAATGTTTTTAAACCCAGACCGAAAAAAAAAAAATTAAATATAATAAAAAGTATAATGTGTCTCTCTTTCTGTAAAGTCATTAGACAGTGAGATGCCCAGTGGAGTTCATGTGTTTGCAGTTCTGCTCCATGCTCACCTGGCAGGACGGGCTATCAGAACCAGACACTTCCGCCAGCAGGTCGAGCTCCAGTCACTTGCCTCAGATGATCAGTTTGATTTCAACTTCCAGGAGTTCCAGCCGCTCAGCCAGGAGAGGATCATCCTGCCTGTCAGTCAGAGTCCATTTCAGTTTCATAATCTTCATTGCTCCATCTGAGGGTGAAATTGATGTGTTGCATTAATACAAGATACAGTGAACCTCACAGTTTGCTTTACTCATTTTTGGAAAACCAAAAAATAGGTTCTGTGGTACTGTGCTTTTATCTCACTGTCTCCTTTGGGTCAAATTAAATTTGACATTTCCTCAGACTAAATTATTTTAATTGTGTTTATAGCTGAGGGATTGGTAGTATTGTAGTAGAAAAGAATAGAGCAATTACCATTATCTGCTCCAGTGTCCATTTTCAAACACTTTGTATTATCTGATATAATAAATTCAACATGTAAACAGAGCACATTGTGCATCTGTAAGACTGGTGTCTATTTAAAAGGCCCTACAGGCGAGAGGTGACACCCAACAGTGAGCATAATAGAGAAGAAAATGTTTTTACTAACCATGCATTAACATAAACCTATTTTTCTGTCACCAGGGAGATTCTTTAATCACTGAGTGTAGATACAACACTAAAGGCAGAATGAACATGACCTGGGTAAGATTAAAGCTTGTGAAGTCTTGTTTGCTTTTTTAACAATTGCATAGATGTGTGTTTTATACAGAATTATTTATCATATTAATCCTGGATAATAGCAAACCTTAATAATACTGTAATAGAGCTGTTTAGTCAAGATGTCTGATTTTTAGGCCACCCCGAGCTGTAATTTCCCATGGCTTCATTTGGGAATTTTATAATGGGATTTTAAAATAGCATTCCTTGATGTATGACTTAAAAAGGTCTGTGGGGAATATTACTTGAAACTTTATCATGTTGTTCACCAACGTAAAGGCATAGTTCACCCAAAAATGAAAATTCTCATCATTTACTCACCCTCATGTTGTGACTTTCTTTCTTCGGTGGAACGTAAAAGATACATACGTTTGTTTCACAGAAGAAGTTGTACAGATTTTGGACAAACGTGAGGGTGCAAATGATGACAGAATTTTCTTTTTTGGGGGTGAACTATCCTTTTAAGTTTACAATATGGGCCAACATTTCAAACGAATGCTTTCAGCACCTTGTTGAATCAATGCCACGTAGAATTAAGGCAGTTCTGAAAGGGGGTCAAACACAGTATTTGTATGGTGTTCCTAATAACACTTTAGGTGAGTGTGTATACAGTATATTAGGGATGTGTTTGTGTGTGTATGCGTAATTTAAAATGTAAAATTCAACAATTAAACAAAAAAAACTGTACGACTATAAACTAAAACTACAGACTTTAGTACTACAAATTGAACAGCTCTATTAGAAACACGTCTTTGAATCTCAACAGCAGGCTCTTGGCTAAACAATGTGTCTGCAAACAGCTGCAAGTCTGTGGAGATGGATCCAGCTGCTGACGTTTGCCCGTACACATGAAGCTGATAGGCTGAGCCGATCTGCTTTTTCTCTGTAGACAGTCCACAATCCATAAACATCAGGGCCAAATCACTGGTGTTTTGGATTCATATTAGAGAGGTCACGATATATTTGCTGCTCTGTGCATGTCAGTTCAGTTTTGCTCAGTACTGGGCATAATTTGCCACAGGCCTCTGGCTGTTACAATGATTCAGATGCTTTATGTCAGTGTAATATTTCAAGGTCTTGACCCTAGTAATGTGGAATGTCTTTTTTTTCTACAGGGAGGTCTTAGTACACGCGATGAGATGTGTTTGTCGTATCTGCTGTACTACCCCAGGGTTAACCTAGCCAGGTGTGAGAGTTTACCAGAAATCACCGGCCAGCTCAAATTCATTGGAGTCAAAGAGATTCAGGAGCCTGTTACGTAAGTCTAAAGAAAAAAACACTTTAGAAAAGGGCTTCTTTGTTAGTGGCAAATATACACATTAAAGGGATACTCCACTTTTTTTTTGGAAATAGGCTCATTTTACCACTGCCCCAGAGTTAAACTGTTGGGTTTTACCATTTTCGAATCAATTCAGCCGATTTTCTGATTTTTAGATGAATATCAGTAACCAGACAGTTTCTGGTCTCATTGACTTTTATAGTATATTTTTTTCCTACTATGGAGGTCAATGAGACCAGATACTGTCTGGTTGATATTCTTCTAAATATCAGTAAGTCGGGTGATTGCATTCAAAAACGATAAAACTCTACTGTATAACTCTGGGGGAGTTGTAAAATTAGCCTATTTCCAAAAAAGTGGAGTATCCCTTTAAAGGGTGTTTAATATGTTCATGCTGCATAAGGCATTAATATGTGCTTTATAAGTACTAATAAAAATCCTATATGCTTTATAAATGCTAATAAGTAACTTAATAGTGAATTTGTGTTCCCTAATCTAAAGTGTAACCAAAATTAGCCTCTTTTTTGACACGTCCGTGTGGACATATTTATATGAAATATTCTGAAGTTGGAAAAACAAAAAAGTCGTTTTTTTTCCATGAACAATCAGTGCTGTCTCTTAAAATAGTAAATACACTTCAATTTAAATAGCAAATGCAGAAACAAAGCCAGACAGGAAGCAGATCATCCTGCACTCTTTGCATATTTACCACATTCTAGCGGTGTGATCACTGTCACGAAGTGTTACAGTAGCACAAACAGAATGCGAGTTAATTGGGATGGAGAATGGCAAACATCATGCCACCAACACATTTAATGAGACGACACATGATTGATTCCTGTCCACAAGAGCTCAACCTACACGCAACATAATGCATTCAAGGTAACACAAAAGCGCAAAAGCATCGGCAACAGGTCCAAAACTAACACGGCTGAACAACATCAGATACGGTAATTGACTACTTAATTGTGTTTGTTTAAGCTAAGCTTTGTGATTTTTTCTTCTTTTTTTAGGGAGGTGGGGGTGGTTGTTTTTGATGGCATTTATTTTTTTTTTCCCTTTCACCAGTTCCAATATACAGCTAATCCCACAGTGTCTAATCCTGTTTGGGCGAATTTCACCATGCAGTTAGTCAACACAGCTGCACCAGTGCCTAAACACACATGCGCACACAGACACACACACACACACACACAGAGCGAGAGCATATGATGCCTCACTGTAATAATACCGTCCAATCAGAGGGCAACTATCTGTTAATCAGTACTTTTGTCATAATACAATAATTGAAACTCCAATTATATAATTTCGGCCACTAACTATTAACTCCGATTTTTGTCTCAAACTCTTAATTACAGCTTATTATTAGTTAGTAAGGCAGTTAATTATTGGGTGGGATTATGGTCATGGATAATAAGAAATTAAAGTGCCCCTATGCTATTTTAAAGTTTCCTAATGTTGTGTTGCAGACTCCTACAACAGGTTTACATGCATCAAAGGTCAACAAACTGGTTTCATTTTCTCATAAAATACATTTGCACATCACCACATTTTCAATGAATGAATCGATCTCTCTAAATCCCGCCTTTCCGCGAGCAACTGCTCTGATTGGCCAAACAACTCAGTCTGTTGTGATTGGTGTAAAAAAATGCCCATTGCCATAACAACGTCAGCTCTGCTTGTCCTGAGGGTTCCTTCACCGTAAACTAAATACAGTGACGAAAAATGACGTTGATTTTATCATATCAAGCCGAGTGCGAGTCCGATGATGAAGCAGTGGAAGAACTGGTTCGGGGGGCAGAGATGGTAGGATTAGGGATGGGGTTAGGGATCAGGGGCGGAGATGGGCAGGATTCGGGGTGGGG
>JAOTRC010000010.1:6670931-6686510 GCA_027497675.1 Cyprinella lutrensis | reverse complement strand
AGACCAGAAACTGTCTGGTTACTGATATTCATCTAAAAATCAGAAAATCGGCTGAATTGATTCGAAAATGGTAAAACTCAACTGTTTAACTCTGGGGGAGTTGTAAAATGAACTTATTTCCAAAAAAAAAGTGGAGTATCCCTTTACGTTCATACCAATGAATAACATTTATTGTAAATGGGACTGAAGTATGAGGCTGCACAAGAAAAACATCCAAATTACCTGACAGATATGACTGTATTAAAATTCCTGAAATAACAGACGTGTCTGTAACAGGGTGAGACTAGACTCTAAATTGTGTTTAGCCAATCAGAAGACTACTAAGATTATTGTCATCATCCCTACAAGTCACACGATTAGACATTGCAATGCATAATGAAACAACATCTATAGAAAACAATTGAGAGTATATTCCTCATTCATGCCCAAAGGATATAGACATTTTAGGTCAAAAATCCATTTACTGTCCCTTTGCAAAAATCTCCGCTACAAATAACCACCCCTATGTGACTGCGTTATATGTTCTATAATGAAATTTAATTCTGAGATCTCATTAAAATGACGCGCAACTGGAGATAATGACAATGAGAAATTAAAATAATATGATGACAAATACCAGTTTGCAATGTAAAGTAGGATAACAGACTGTTTCTATACAGCTAAAATAATGGATGAGACCAGAAGCCTTGTACTTAAACAACTGGACCCACTCTTACGTAAATAAGGTGAATACTTTTGGCTTTAGTCTGGCTTAGTAGACTTTAGTAGACTGGTTTAGTAGACAAGTTGTCATGACAAAGACACTGACAGGTTATGATGTATTGGTTTATGTCAAAATGTCATGACAAAGACATCTTAAACAATGTCTTATTTGCGTTCAAAATGTCATTATTGAGCGAAAGACACTTAATGACGGTTGTCATGCCTAAACCCTACTTCATATTCAAGACATACGTCATGTCATGGTTATGAAGGTGTCATGTCAGTCTTATGCACACCCCGTTAAAGCAAAAGTTAACAGAGAGAAACAGGGTGAAAAACAATGGAAGGAACAAAGTTCAAGGACAAAATGTTCATTTAAATGGAACAAACTTGAGACAATTCTGTGAAATTGTAGACCTTCCAATGACAACTTGGTTCACATAAGACTGCTGTCACGTAATAGCTATACAGCAGTTGATTGATGGCCTGCCGGGTAGTTAGATGATCAAGTGAGGATAAATGTTTTCACTTATCATCCAAATGTTCTTGCTGTCATGTCAGCACAAGAGCTTTACCAGAAGATGTACCATCTTGCTTCCATCAGAAAGTGCAAATTGTTTGCCTGACCAACTGGAACATCTGGAATGGTCATTGTAAAATGTGTTTGTCTCGTTCTAAGAGATCCAAAAGACAGATGTTATCGAATCTAGTTTGCACTTCTTACGAAACCTAGTTTGCAATTTGCATTGCTGAGATAAAAATAAATAATCTTCAAGACTTCTCTTTTAAACACATCATATGTGGACATCAAAACATCACTGTTGTGTTAGCCATCGGTTTAGAAACAAATTCAAACATGGTGGCTTTCCAGCAGTCATCTATAAAGATAAGTGGTTCTTAGCTAATTGTATAGGTGGAACTAGCTCTTCGAGATGTTATCGCAACCATGGTATACATCCAAAGACATAATATTTGAGTTTTAAGGGAGGTCCACATCTCAGAGCAGCTGCGTGTTTTCGACTCTGTGGGCGTCTGCTGAGCTGCTGATGTTTTGTATGGATTCCTTTCACTGGTTTGTATAGGGAGAGAGATGTGTGGTTTCTTATGTCCGCATGTGTTTGTTTGTGATTTTGCGTGTGAGCAGGCAAATGTGTGTTTTGGATGGACGTGGGTGTGTGTGTATGTCTAAAATGAGGAACATCTGAAGGGCCCTGCTGGTAGAGTGTGTTTATTCGACCCCCTGAGGCTCAGAGCAGTATTGTGCTCAGATGCTGGAATTGGGGGGATTGTAAGGGAACAGACCTGGCAACTTTAAACAGATTTAGTTTCAAAAGCTCTGCCCAAAGCACCCTCTGTCTTTCTATCACGACTCGCACTCTCTCTCACACACACACACACCTATAAAGCTGATTGAGGGGATATGGACCCTCTGGCGTATCTCTCATCAGTGAGTACATTTATGTCACTCAAACCATCATATATGAAATGGGGAATTGGGTAAATTAATATGTTTATATATTCAGTACAATTTCTGTATATATTCAGTCCTTATTTAAGTTAAGTTGCTGTTTCCATGCAATTACTCCACACTGAATGAAAACTGAAGAATTTAGTACACAACCTGAGAAGTATCATAAAAGTGGTGTGTACTATTAGTGTGGAAATGTTGGTTGGTTGATCTATTTTGCTTTTTTTGAAGAACTTGGCCATTTGTGATTAAGAGTCCTAAGAAATACAGCAATCTCTCCTTCACGGAGGCCATGGACAAATATAAGTGGACGAGGAAGAGAGGGAAAGCGTTCAACAACATTGTACGGAAACTTCCCATGAATGTCCGCTGTTCCAAGATCGGCCAGGATGAGTGGTCGGTGAGTGATTTTGGTTATGCAGGGCCTGTACTGTACTCTTTTATATTTCATTTCGCCCTCAGTAATTGTTTTGTAATGTATATGTGATTAGTAAGACCCCTTGGATGTATACTGACACCTAGTGAAGTGGATGGCACATTAAATATGCTGTTCAACAGTGATGTTAATGTTTCCTGAGCACAAATCAGCATTTTAGGATCATTTCTGAAGGATGTGACACTGAAGACTGGAGTAATGATGCTGAAAATTGCAGGAATAAATTACATTTTAAATTATATCAAAAAAGAAAACTTAGTTTAAATTTTAATAATATTTCATAATGAAATAGTATGCAATTTGGTGAGCATAAAAAGAAGACTTAAAAAACATAAATGTTTATCAACCCCAAAAATCTGAACAGTACTATCCATATCAATGTTTTTTTCAAGTGATCAGTATTTTCAAGAGGTTTCTAAAGGGTTGATTCAATTTGTTTTCTCTGTCTCTGTCAGATTCAAGGGATGATCGTCTCTCCTCCGGAGCTAAAGTTAGAGCGGACGTCTGCTGCTGTCGTGACCTGTAGGAATATCTCAGAAATTCACTGTGAAAGTTCCCTCGCTCTGCTGCTCATTGCTTGTCTCTTGCTCTTACTGCAGACCTGCTTTCACCTCTAACGTCTGCTGTCATCTCAACCCATGTACTCATAAACACACATACCTACAGCAGGTTCCATTGGGTGTTTTCCAGCAACAGCGGAGCTCAAGATTTACACCTTGCAGACAGTATTGAGTAATTGCACTGTGCGACACATTCTTACTTAACCTAAATCAAGTTTATCACTAACACTGATCACTACTGTGCTGTATCCATGTAGGCATCATTCATCCTTCTCGTGGAATCGACTTTGGTTAGTACACTGCGGTTTTGAAAGATCACCTTTCTAACAAACACCTTGCATATACATCTTCAAAATGTCACCACATCCTGTGTCTTGTGAGTTAAAGGGATAGTTTACCCAAAAATGAAAATGTCATTCACTCACTTTCATGTCGTTCCAACTCTGTATGACTAACACTCTACTGCGGAACACACACACACACAAAAAAATAAAAAATAAAAATAAATTCTTTTTGGACCATAAAATGGACCCCATTGACTTTCATTGTATGCAATGAAAGCAGTCAAAAGTACTTGTCATGCAGAACTCCTCAGAAGTGGTGTATATTTTGCAATACATTTATCTCATTCACACTGGTAGTTTTATTAAACAGAGAAAGCTGCCTTAAAATAACACATGCAAAAGCGTTCAGTCCAGAGCTCTGCGAACTGTGTTCCTCTCATTATAAGCTAAATGTGTGTTTCATAAATGAATCCTGGCATTATATTCAAAACCATTGCATTTTATATGCTGTCTGTCTTATAAGCAATAAATGTTTATTTCTTGTAAATATTTAGAGACTTTATTTGTAGCTGGAGTGTTTAATGAAATGACACGCATGGTCATTTTAGATTACAAATGTATTTTAGGTTTACTGTTGTTGTTGTTGTTGTTGTTTGTATTATTAAATTTAATTTGTTTGCTTGTTTACTTTTAAGGTTTAGTTAATCTGTAAATGAAAATTATTCCTCTGTATAAAACAAAATGAGAAAATGAATGTCCTATACATTATTATTACATGTGAAAATTGTCAGTAATATAATCTGTTACATTATATATTTTAGGACATTTATCTGATCACCTTTTTATTACTTTTGACAACTCATTTATCAAATTAATTTTAACAGAATAATCTTGTAGCATATTCATTTAAAATGCAAAGAAAAAAAGTTATTCCACTATTTATCAATAATATGAAATGCATTACATATGTCAGGATTTCTCAAACTGGGGTAGGAACTGCAGGAGGTTCATAAATTGATGAAAAACTAATCATTAATTAAATCTTACAAAAAAATTAAATTTAAAGAAAATATTTTAATATGAAAAAATCTAAATAAAACTCTTACTAGACAATATTTTATTTATTATGTGTGTAAATGTCTTGCTAGTGGCTGTTTTTCAGAGGTGGGCAAAGTAGGCTACACAACTTCCTTACTTGAGTGAAAGTACAGATACTACTGGTCAAATTTGTAAAGTAAAAGTTGTAAAGACCGATTTTTACTTAAGTAAAAGTACTTTTTTTACTACTTAAGTATCAGAAGTAAAAAGTAAATGTAATTGCATTATTTTATTATTGCTGTAATACAGTACCTTATGCCTCTGAATCACATGCCTGCCTACCCTATCAATTTCAAATTTATTTCTAGAACACAGTTCCAGATTGAATGTGAGATTGACTAAGTGCACTCAGTAATTTCCAGTAAATAAGTAGGAATAAGTGCACTCAAGAACACACAAATAGCTGTTCCTTGAAATATCACCCTATTTAAAGTTTTTTGGCTTTTAGTATGAATATATTAGTCTTACTGAAATCTATAAGCTAGTGTGCTCCAAAATGACAAAAATTGCATTTGGAAGTTCAATCCCAACGCTGAAAATGAAAATCAGGTTGATGTCAGAAACCAACATCAGTCAGGTTCTAACATCAACCCAACTTTCATTTCCAAGTCTGTCCGACGTTGGATGGTGACATCAATACGATGTCAGGTTCAGACCGACTTTCATTTCCAACCAAAATGCAACCCCTGCAACCCAAATCATCCCGACTGATGATACTTCTTTCTACTCAATGACCTTGCCAGAATTGTAGTGGATTAAAAAGTATGATATTTGTCTTCTAAAAGTTAAAGTAAAAATTTTCCAGAAGAAAAGTAAACAGATACTCAAGATATACTTAAGTACAGTACTCAAGTAAATGTACTTTGTTAGGCTACTGCACCTCTTCTGTTGTTGAGTGTTCAATTCCGCAAAACTGGAAGACTTTCTGAACATATAATAGGCCTTTTTTTAGAAAATAAAAATTGTAAAAGATAAACTTGGGAGAATTAGAGAAAATCATTATACCATAAATCATTAAATCAATAAATATGAATAATTGACTGTCATTTTGTGAGTAATTATGTAATCAATAAAAAGTAACTAGTCAGATTCCGATTACATATAATCAGTTGTACCCAGGACTGATATCATCGTCATTCACCCTCAATTCCAAACCTGTATGACTCTCTTTCTTCTGTGGAACATAAAGATATTTTGAGGAATGTTTCAGTGTTTTTTGTCCATACAATGAAATTAAATGGGGTTAAGTGTTTTTTTCGGATCCCCACATTTTTCTAAATATCTTTTTTCTGCAGATCAAAGTCAAACAGGTGTAGAACATTGACTGTAAGGTTTGGAATGACAATGGCGAGTAAATGATTTTCATTTTTGGATGAACTTTCCCTGTTTAAAAAGGTCACAAAAGCAAGTTTTTTCACCCTGAACGATATCTTTGCTTGCTGCACAGGTCTAAATTTAAGTCTTAAGCGCAACAAAAAAAATTATACTTTTATGTAGCATAATTCAGACTGTTACAAGATCAGGATCAAAAATGACAGTCATTAATAGCAATAGATTTAAACAGACTCTTCAGGAACAGTCAGGGTGTATTTTACAGTCCTTAAATTTGAAGCTGAAGGGATGTGATTGTTCTAGATTTTATCCTCTGTTACAGCAGGGTACTGTAAGCCCACTGTTAGCGCCTGGGAGTCCCTGGTACAGCACGGAACATCTCTTGTTAAGGCCTTCGGGCTCTCTCACACACACCAACACTGCAAAATATGTGCCAATGTGTGCTAGAGAATGCCACAGAACGGTTTCCTTCCCTCAGTCTCTCATTCCTAACTCCCAAGATGTCCTTCAAGAGCGGTAAGATTTGTTACTTGTTTACTGTTTCAGACGACGCTTAACCAAATGGCAATGATGTGCTAGTTGTTGAAAATCGTACCACAGCCGTCAAGCTAAGACTCAAAGAGGAAGGGAGAGGAAGTATGATCTCACTTCTTTTCTTGCTCTTCAAAAGACACATGTCTGTTTACTCCTATTATATGGAAAACAGAAGTCAGGCATTATGGGTCTTAATAGTTGACGTGCCGTCTATGGGAGGTTGCGGTCATAGTAGAGTTTGGGAGAGGAAGTCACTGATGTAATACAAGGACAATAGCCTTTGGTTTGGGTCTACACTTCTTCTTGTCAACTGGAGCCGTGAAAAGAGGTTTTGTGACTGAGACTTTCCAGGCTTTGGTGTGGCAACACTGATCTCCATCCGTTTAGCCACATCACAGGAACCACAGATGCTTAGATGGTGTCCAAAAGTTCATTTTGTAAAGAAACAAGGATTAAAAGACTGATTTTTAAACATGTATTTGTGGTTGAGTTATTGTTTATATTGTGGCTTGAACTGGGTTATATAAAGTAGAGAGACTTAGTTGAAAAAGTCATGTTTGGTAGTCGTCTTCCAGTCTGAACTGAACTTTATCTGAGGTTTAGATTCTTGTAATGGAACATCGCAGAGAGTTGAGAATATGGCAGGGTAATGAGAAAGCTAACACATCCTGTCATGCCAAGGCAACTTCCTGTTTCCATTTTGACTTAAGTCAAGAGTTGTTAGGCTTTATATAAATATCTGCCAACTGTTTGGCCTGAAGGAGTTTTGTAGTATTGATGTCTTTGACGTTATTAGTGATGAATTATTCATGTTTTTAAATTATATAAGAGAACGAAAACCTGACGTGACTTGTGTGGACATTCTGTGTAGCTTAACAATATTTCAGATAATGTTAATACCAATAATAGCCAGCAGAGTGCGGTGTTTCCCAGGGATTGAAATTATTTATAATTCGTGTTTTGTCATAGGGATAACACAGAGATGTTTTTATTTTGGTCTAATTTGGAAAATGTTAAAAAGTTGCCCCTGGACATATTTTTTAACATGTGAATACAATGGTATATAAATATGATACCATTCTTTTTTATTATCTTAGAATATAGAACTGCGGCAGTACTACCAGATGGCAATACCATGGTAATCTGATACTATGGTACAGAAATGAATGTGCCATGGTATTTATAGAGACAAGAATATGAAATCCATGTTACCTACATGGCAATGTCCAAATAAATTCCTAGTAATAGCGAGTCGATTCAAATATCAGATTGTTCAACTTCAGTTTTCTGAAGTGACAGACACACAGAATAAGTCTGCCTTTTAATGACTTTTTCAATTGCAATTTCAAGTCGTTTTTTGTTCCATTCAAACCCCTTTGCTAAAGTACGCTTGTAAATGACAAAACCCATCTGCTCCTTTAGAACATTCTGCCCGTGCTCGTGTACTTTTTTATTCTAAGACTGACAGTAATTCGTAACGGCACTGAAACTCAGAATAACCAGATAAAAATATTCCATATGTCACTTTAAGGTTCAACAACAGTATGTTACAAAATAGTCAAAGCATTACTGGAATTCATCCATGAAGGACAACTGACTAAGACTATTTGCTTTAAATAAATGTCACATCCATTCAACATCATGGGAAGCTCAGAACACATGATTAGACTTATCTAAATATTATATGACTTTGGAAATAGGAGCTTTGAGGCACAGCACATGCCAAACTGCTGTCGCTGAGGTAAACCCCAGTTTGTGTCCCAATCTCGGTTTCCTCATTAGGAGTTTGAGGTCACCATTCAGAATGTAATCAGAGTACTGTAGTCTGGGACCCTGACCTAAATATCCTTCAATAGGCCTAAAACCAAACTGTTTCCGATAAAGAGCTCAGCTGAAAAAAATTAAAAGCTAGATAGCTGGTTTGCACTGGTTTCTCAGCCGGTCTAGCTAGCTGAAATGTGTCCAAATAATTTTGCTGTACTGCATCAAAAAATATTATTATATTATTATATATTGACCTATTATCTGGATGATTATTTTTAATACAGTACAGTCAGTGTTGTTATTTTTGTATAGATATATATAAACTTAACTTAAGCTAAAAAAACTAAATAAGGTAAAGTTGACTAAAACCTAAACTAAAATTAAAATAAGACCTTGAACATAAACATAAAAGCTAATATAATAGTATATAAACAATACTAAAATGACAAAGTACAGCAAAAAAATAATCTAAAATATAAATATAGTTTTTTTTTCACGGCGTCCAGTTTCATTTCTCTTTGATTACTATCAAAATCCCGCTGAGAGCCGGACAAAATGTACCAGAGTGTTCTGCCAGCAATATTTTTAGACACTGTGCCAGCTCACGGGAAATACATTTCTGTATTTATCTTTATCCGGAGGGAAAGGAAATAACTGCAAACCAAAAAGCTACAACTCTTGTTAGAAATGTGCATTCCTCCTCTGCCCAATAAAACGGTTCCAGGCTAGGATTTGCTTACGGACGGTTTCAAGGGGCTCTCCCACAACACATTCTGTCAAATTCATCAAAACCTCCACGGAATGCAAACTTTACTTTGGAGCGATGGCGTTGTCCATGTTGTAGCAGCTCCATGTGTGCAGATATTGTGTATTTGCTCATGAAAGAGCATATTTGAGCACTGTAAACTACAGTTGCTTCATGTCCTGACGCATGAAGGACTAGAGCTTTGAGTTAAGTTTACGATGAAGGGTTAGTCTACTCCACAGTGTTTTTTTGAGTCCGACAACATGGCCTCGGGATGTTCAGGATTCCTCTCAGGTCTGCAAGGAATGTGGAACATTTGAGGTGCCAATGCTAGTGACGCACACGACTGACGGGCAAACATTTCCTTCCACCTGTCCTTTTCCCTTCCTGTCCAGAAATAAAAACAAGTTGGATGGCACCGGTGTATTGTATCTTATTTGGAGGAATCAGCGTTCAATTTTTCTTGGATTAGGGAGTCCAAATGACTTGTGTATTTCATGCCCAACTGGCTGGATGGTGCCACATGGGGCCAAAAGAAATCATGGCTAATTGCGTCAAAACAAACAGAAAAAAATGGATCGAAATGAGTGATGTTATAGGATCCACCCTGCCAAGTGAGTGACATCAGCTTTGCCAGAGTAAACCATTACGGCCCACGTTACCATGTCAGCAGACACTGTTTGTTGTTAAAATCGCATGGTGGAAACTCAAAGCACAGAGTGCTGCTGAGCTGTTGTCAAAATCAGCTTTCTTTCCACTTCCAGACAATATCGCTTTCAGACCCAGGACTCAACTGCTCTGAGTTCAGCTCCTACAAATACATTAACAAATACCACTTTTCCTTTTCCTGTTCTCCATCATGAAGAACTGCCTCTATCTGGAGCTTAATTCCACTAACTAACATTAACCCACACACAGCACCGAAGAATATGTTTGAATAATTTTGTTGTGAACTGTTATTTAATGTGTTTTTGGATTGTTCTGCTGAGGAAGCACTGCAAAAATATATCTTTCCAAGAAACTTCAGTAGACATAAAACTCCAGGCAACATGAGCTGTAGAAAATAAGTGATCTGGCAGTTTTATACAGCTTTTTTACAGCAGATGCCTTTGAAAACAATCTATTCCTCACAGCCTTACTTTCATACAGTACCTGTCATGGCACTGCTCTGAATAAGGTCTATATACTTTGATCATGTCGTGTGTCTTCTAGGCCTCTAAGGGTAGTAAAATGGATCAGTGTAGGTTATTTTAGTTCAACGGATAGACTAAGGGATCAGAGGTCGAGGGTCAAAGAGCTGACTACACTGAAGCCAGACAGAAGGAAGTTGTTCTATCCCTCTCACATATATCAGTCACCTGTTATCAAGCACAACACCTAATTCCAAACAAAAAGACATGAATACGGCATTGTTCAGTGCATGTGGTATGTCTGGTAGAAAATCCGCTGTACCTATTATAATATACCTTAGTTATTTTACTCATACCATCACTTATACAGATTTGTTTTGCATCTATCAAATTCCAAATAAGAAAAAAAAAACATAGGATGAATTACATTTAATTCCCTTACATTTAAGTTTAGAAGACGGTTTTATTCAAAGCAGCTTACTCTGATTTCAAGGTATATACATTTCTATCAGTTTTTGAATTCCCTGCCATTGCTAGCTCCACACTTGTAACAGGAATGCACTTAATTAATGTTATATACACAATTTTTGTGGTTGAATTCATAGAAAAACAGCTCATCAAAAAATATCATGATATAAACACTGAAACAAAATTGGTGTCAAAAAATGTTCACTCAGAAATTGCTTGTAGATTTCAAAAACAATTACAAAGAAACACAAGGTAACACACTGAATTAAACGTCAAATTCGTCAAAAACGTCAAACAAAAGTATAAAAATGAGATCATGAAGTATTTTCTTGTAAAACATACTCCAATAGTAGGCCTATTTAATTACACACACATGTATATATACTTATATACATATAAGAATTAAGTAAAAAACTAGTCAATAAAAACAGACCCTGAAGCAGCTTTGTGACCCCTGCGCTTTCTAAAGAGCCGTGTTCTAATAACACATATTCACATTTCCCAGATAGGCAAACTCTCTCACACACACACGCACTCACAGATTCCCCCACAGCACAGCATTTATTGACTCTCAGTCTCAGCATACTGTTACTTTCGTCATGTAACGCCTCCGATCTCACGCAGACTACTCCGTTTCCGTTTTGTGTTTTTTTCCCATCCGCCTTAACTCTGTCCAGACGGATTAACAGAAACACATGAGGGCTAGAAAGATCACAAATGCGTGTTTGAGGAAGTGAGGTGGCGTAAAGCCTGAATTCGACAGGTGAGTGTGTGCGAATACTGTACGTCTCACTTACATCCTGGGCAAACAGGGCCCGATTGCAAAAATGCTCCCTGAGAGCTCAAACCCGTAGTTGCGAGCCGGGCCTATTGACAGACGCTTCGTTCATTCGCCCACAAAACGTCGTTTCTCCTCGCAAACCGGTTTGAGCCGACCCCACTGCTGGAGATAGCTTCAGCATCAAAAGATATTTTTAATAAAGTGGTCAACAGCAGTTGCGCAAACATTCTAAAGTAGCTTACGAAAACAGCCGCCCGAACGGCCGTAGAGAGAGAAGCCTTCTTATGTCCGCTGGAATGTTCGTAAGGCCCCGTTTCACCACCCTCTCAGACACAGGGGCTCTTTGTAACCGTTCACTGACCACACAGTACACCGGATCGCTCTGGAATTCTGGGGTTGTTTGTCCTGCAGCATGCAGGACTTGTTTATTTTCTTTGACATTTTTCAATACAGTATGCGCTATTGGAGTTTGTCTAGCTGTCGCAGTTAATCCTGTGAACCGTATGAAGTAAAATTAGAAATAGACGTTAGTGAGTTTCTGAAGTTAGTTAGGAAAATGTTTGCTTTTATTTTCAGACGTTCAAGTTTAGCTTCAGTGACTATGGCGGCTTACTTTTAACAGCTCTGAAGGTGAAATCTGTGTGGTAGTGTCCAATTTCACATTTCAGAGCTCTCACAGATGTTGTGTATTAATACTTTACATTTCTCTGAAACAATGACGCAGTGAGAGTAAGAAATAATAGTCGACATTTTACAGCAATAAGTGGGTTCTCAGTGAAACACTGTTTTCTAACCTTTAATGCCCTCATATTTGGAATAAAATCTCCTTTAAATCTTGGACACGAGAAAATGATTAGAGGGCCCCTGGAGGGCTTAATGCAGGTCATTCACTGATGGATAGACTGGATGCTGGAGAGAAACCAAGAGTTATCCAAGGTGAACATATAATTTGTACATACAAGCATAAAAATCTGCATAAAAAACTCATAGTTCGTAAGAAAAGTGTGGTTTTCTGAATATCTAGCAGTCATCTCTCACCCTTTCACCGATAAACACATTCAGTTAATCTGTGGATGTTTCTGGCATTCTGCTATAGTGATTATTGAGCCTGTATTTCTGAAAATCCAGAATTGTAAAGAAAAAAATTAATGGTAAGTAATGAGTGCAAAAGCAAAAAATGTGTGTGTGGGGGTGTGTGTGGGTGGGTGGGTGTTTGTCATGGTAAACCCATACTGTACATTAGGGACAAAATGTAATATCCTTGTACTTATGTGCAAAATCGGAAATCCTTATCCTTTAGCGGATATTTTTTGGTCCCCATGAGGAAAACAGCTTATAAATCATAGTAAGTAGTGTCTTTTGATGAAATCATTATGTCTATGTGTGTAAGTGTGTGTGTGTATTCTGGAATGTTAAACCTTTCCTAATCCTGATTACTTAAAGTATGACTACCTAGTTTATTTTCTGTAAATGACTTCAATTCATATGTAAGATGTATTGCTTCTCTGCGCCTTTGAAATAAACCCAGTCATCTGGCAATGGAACTGTTGCTATTCAAGGTGTCTGGAGCAGTGAATAGCTATTGAATGATCTGAATCTAAACAGAGTTGCTCTGATGCAAGGCCTGTTTTAAACTTCACCCATGATATATGCCTTCACGTCACATACCTCTCTTCCTCAGTTCATCTTTGGCAGTCTAAACAATTACAATGACTTCACCCCCCTCTCGAGTTCTGCCTCAATAATAGCAGGGTGTGTGTATATGCGTCCTGGAAGCAGTCTGTTTGCTTTATTTAAACTGCATTAAGTAGGGCTAATACTTGGAACGGACACTAACCGATCTATGATTAAAGAATGCAGGGCTTTTTTTGTCATTGCTGTTACTGTGTGTGCTGCGAAGAATTATCCCATTTCCCAAGCTTTCCATTCAGCACCGCGCCAAAGACGTTTGAAACAGCACGTATACACTAATCAAGGGAGAGCCTTGGCTGGGTTTCATTTCACAAAGAGAATGATCAATTAAGCCCCTTGATTTGTGAAGAAAAACTTCACAAAAATGTCTACTTGTTTTTCATCTGGCTATGTAACGTATGCCTATCTGTTTTAGTCCGATTTTTCAGAAACTCCGGGTCGAGGTCGCACAGTTATTGAGTTTACGCTTATCTTTGGAAATGGAAGGGAAAAAACGTGTTTTTTTCAGAGATTAAAATGGTCCATAAAAGATTGTTTTTTCTCTTTTCTGCCTATCAGAGAGAGCAGAGGTAAAGTGTCCTTACAGTGAAGCCGTAAATCTCACTCCCATAGTTGGAATGTCTGCTTTCAGGGCAAACAGCACCCGCTATAGCGCAAACAGTTCTGCCATTTACTGAGCGGATTTTTACCCTATTATGCCAAAATGCCCCCCAAAAAAGTGTAATTTATCACGTCAATAACATCCTCTAGCGCTATCAGACTGGGCAAGAGTTTATCCAACATTTTCCACCCTGTGGATTTCCTAAAAGACAGTTCTAATATTTAATATACTTTTTAATCAAAATGCATCAAATGCACAAGCTGACTTGATGTGCATCCTATCACTGTTGTTACACATGTACACTTCCCTACTATATATTGGCAAAAACCAGTGGCCTAAATTACCCAGATGAACTTCTTCTTCCAGAGAGATTCGGAAATGTGCATCCAATGGATACTTTACCATCCCATGAGGCAACGGGAGGAGTTACTAACGCTAAGGTCACATGACAACATGGCGGATGTAGTATATCCGGATTAAATTCATATTATAGAAAACATACTTTTTAATTTGGTCCAAAAGAATATTTATTCCTGGTGTGAATGCAACTTTCCCATATGCGATACATCTTGCATTTGGTGTGAATAGGCCTTTACATGCTAGACTAACAACAATACTGAGGTTTTTCAAATTTTGTGTGAAATGACTGACATGAATAGGCAAGCTATTTGACCTGCCAGCAACAGCTCTTTTCTTGTCTGAAAGTTGTTTGTCAGACTTAGCCAGGCCTTGGAGTTTATTAATGGTTAGCTGAGAGATTTGGCACTAAACTATAACCTAAAGCATCTTGATTTGTTTTGTGGATTTTGAAAAATGACCACAGCATGTCTGAAACTGGAGTAAACAGAGATTCTGAAACATGGCTGAATGAGGTGAGAGCTCCAGGAGTTCCCCGATGAAAGTTGTGTGTTTCAGTAATGTGCTGTGGTTTACGATCTCAGGTATCAGACTATAGGCTGGCCGAATGAGTGAACTAACGCCATAACTGTTTTTATACTTCCCAGGGCTCCAGTTATTAAACTCGAAACGAATGAGACCCAGACCTGACTTCTAGCCGCCTTTTTATCTTGATCCTCTGGCACTGAGATATAAATCTGAAATGCACAAGCCTCAGAGAGGGTATTTCCCAAGTTTTCTGCTGACCTCTACGCCAGGTGTGCACCTTTGAAACAATGACTTCAGCATGGAGGTAGATACAGATACACACAAAGTAGCAGTGGGAAAAATATAAAATTTCAGGTCAGCAGCTTTACAGAAGATTACGGGTGAGCCACAGAGATTACGGTTGGTGGGGTTGTACTCTGGGACGGTACACGCCTTATGATTCACGTATGATTTCAACTATGCATTCTCTACAACATAGTAGGTGAAAAACAATAATAAAATGATAAAAAGTATGTACGAATTAAAAGTAATCATAAAACGGTAAGAAAAAAGGTTTATATAATTATGTATATACAACATATTCTCATCCTTTAGCGTTAAAAAGGTGACGCTAAATAACAAAACGGTGAAATACTACGCACATGGCACCCGTTATCGTTAATTTAACACGAGTTGTGATGGGTAGGTTTAGGTGTGTGGTAGGGTAAGGTAGTCTCATATTCATGCTTAAGGATTTATGACGTCTTGGGTTCACGTGTTATATTAACGATAAAGGGTGCCATGTGCGTAGTATTTCGCCATTTTGTCATATAGCGTCACCTATATGATGCTAAATTATGAGTATATAAATATGTATTAGGGGTGTAACGATACACGTATTCGTATTGAACCATTCGGTACGTGGCTTTCGGTTCAGTTTTCGGTACGCATTTTTTAACCGCTTTGTTGGACCATTTTTCCTGCCAAAATTTCGTTATTTTAAAATGTAGCGCGTGGCAAGTGGGCTCATAATGTAAGAGATACTGGCGTGACCACAACATTGCCCAACATCAAATGGCAAATGTAATGTAAGCGGAACGAAACTGAGCTACTCGTTATT
>JAOTRC010000010.1:6650332-6665132 GCA_027497675.1 Cyprinella lutrensis | reverse complement strand
TGTATGCATTCTAAATAAAAGGCACTGGTTGTACTGAATGTCAGCTTGCTTATTTTGCTCAAGATAAGGATTTATTAAGTCCAAATATCATGCAATACAGAAACAAAGCTTCTAACCACAGGTCGAGAGCTGTCGTTCAAACCACACAACTTTGCGATGCTGTTTGTGAATATTCGTTGGAACAATTGTTTCGGGAAACACCGACTCGTTGAACTATGCTGAGAACAACAGAACTTGCGACCATAGTTGGAGAACGATGCTTTCGGGAAACGCACCCCTGGTCAATAACTGATATATTTCTCATTTGCAACCTATTTAACACATAATGATTTTTTTCATTATGATTCTCCAGTAATGACAAGTCTGCTGAGCAAGCAGCCACCAGAACAGGAAAAACTGCGCCCTGGCCTAAACCTTCAAATCCAACCCTAAACATTCACGTCATTTTGAGCTTTTCTAGAGTGTAAATCTCAGGCTTTTAGCAACATTACACATGCACGCAAGCACCGACATTTTGATCGAACCATGGGAGATTCTAATTAGAAACAGACCTGCTTTTCACAAGCTCTCAGTACACGCACCTTATACGTAACTCTCACCAAAGTGGCATAGGTCAAAAACTCTCTCGTGTATGGTGGCCGAGAGAGCTCAACACGCTGCAATTGAAGCAAACACATGCAAATAGCAAAAAAACATCTGCAATTTTAAAAAAACCCATCATCATCAGTTTCACAATACACGTGTGCTCCAAATACAGAAACGTGCTGCAAAACTTTACAACACAACCAAATACAGAAACATGCTGCAAGTTATACAGACCACAACGGAAATGTTTCCAGGGGAACCAAGTGATGAACCCGGCTGGGACAAGCTTTTTGCTCGTGAGCTTCCCTATACAACTTGGCAACGTGACATCAGCTAAAGAGCGCCGAGGTGGCTGATGGGTAGTGCCGCCATATTGTGTAGGCCATCTCGCCATTCCACTCTCAATATGATAAGAGTTTGTCTCTGTTCAATTCACCTTGTTTTTTTAAGCATGCTCAGATAAATAATTCATACAATCAACATAGCTGTATATAGTGTGGTTACCAGCTTGTGTTTGTGGCCTCACAAAATGGCGGATACTCCCCACAATACATTGCATGATGATGTCGCTATGACGTCAGTTGCCATTCTCGATACCTCTTTCGGAGGGCAGATGGCAGAGCCCTTGAAGTGGGACTTTGTAGTGAGTAGGGCTCCAGTGTGCCATTATGTAACCGTGTGGAACGCATTTGATGAAGGAGCAACGAAAGACAACATAATTCCTCATTATTTTCACCTGGGATGTTCCCATGACAACGCAGCACAGTGTCCATCAGCTGAAGAGCTGGTCTTACGACAGAAATACAATGCTGTTAACATAACGGCTGCAAATACATTTTTATTTTTACTTTACAAAAAAGCTTTTAAAATATGCATGTATGTGTGTCTCAACTTTAAAACTTTGGACCCTACTGGAAACTTTTCTTTATGAAAATTTAAACATTACAATTTGTACAGTGTAACTGATAAAATATCTTTCCTTCATGTTATTTTTCTTTATCTTTTTACTTAATTTATTTTAGTTTTCAGCTCATTGTTCTTTTCTAATTTATGATGACATTGAACATATTTGGGTTGTGAGCTTTAGCAGCTCGTTTCTGTATCTGAGTGGTGTTGTGAGTATTTGGAGCTCAAATGTGTTGTGAACTGACGAAGATGTGAATTTGCGGGTGTTTTTTTCTATTTGCATGCAATTTTTCATTATGTGTTTTCTTCAGTTGCAGCGCGTTGAGCTTTCTCGGCCACCGTACTCGTGGTGCCCTGAGACGCAAAAGACATGTCGGTTATATCAATTGTTATATAAATCATTATTACTACAGCTATAGAGCCCAGCAGGATGTGTTGTTCACATAACTTTCTCTCCGAGATCTTCACTGGATGTTCCGTCCACAGTCTCATTGAGAAAAAGAGGAGCTACAATGATAGATTTTGTTGAGACTGTTGGAGGAACTCAGGGGGGTAATGATTGCAGACCAGTGACTTTCCCATGTCGTGGGTTTAGTGAAGGTTCAAGCACATGGTTTAGAATGAGTCATGCCCAGACAGACAGTGCTGCTCTCAGGGGCTCCTTCACTGACACAGACAATGACTCTGGGTCCAAATGGGTGTCTGCCAGACACATCAGCCAGATAGAGCCAGATTCCAAACAGGCCATGTAATCCACCCCATTTATATAATCCTTTCCTTTGTCCCTGGCTTTCGCTGGAAAAGAAACGCATGTACAAGCTGTACAAATGACAGATTCGCTTATGACTCGGTAGACAATAAATAAAGAAAAATCATTTAAAAACGCTTATTTTCATTTAATTATTATCATTATTATTTCTAATGATGATTTATTCTAATTTAATTACAATTTTTTTGACTGACCATTTTATTATTTTTACACCTTAACCCACCCTTAAACCTAACCATACACCACTAAATCTGCCCACCCATATTACCCACCTATATAGCAGCAAAGGTGTTTTGCAATACAATATGAACACAATGAGTACAGTACATGTATGTTTTGATGTAAGTGCATAGTAGTTAAAGACATTTAAAAACCATATCCGTATTAGCTGGACCAGGAATGGAATGGAGCGGTTAAGCAATGAGAATGGTTTGGCCCGACAGTGCAAAAGTAGCTCATGACAACTAATGAAGAACTAAAACACAGTCATGACCGTGACACATGTATTGTCTACATCTATTTTAGAGTCAAAGATACATCCTCCAGAACTAATTTAAGACAAACCTATAATTTATGTCGCACATTTAGTGCTGATGGGGGAGTTAATTCTAGAATTAGCATCTATAATTATCTACAATTACTCAATTATACAGCCCTTTATGGTGACATCTAACATTTAATTTGATAACCAACATACACAAGTACAAATCCCAATGTTCATAGTAGAACAAGAGCTTATCATGTGACCAATTTAGCCTAAACCACACAGTCACAATTACTGTTTGTGATTGGGAACTTTGCGAGGTCTAAACATTTCTCCACTCAGAGTTCGATTTAGCGAAGCAAATTCGCAGTGCTGGCCTATAGACAGCTACCTGCTTTGAAAATGACTTTCATGTGAACTGCGCTTAATACATTGCACTGACAATGAATTGCCTGAAAAAAATGCCTTCGAAATTTCTCTAATGTGACCGCACCTAAATTGTTTTGATCCCAGGGGCTAAAGTTTATGTTCTTTCATAACTCATCTTTCCTGTTTTGACTTTAGAAAGTATTTTGAGGGTCAGACTGAGCTGTTAATCAGATGTTGCCAGGAAGATCTGAGAGGTGATATTACCACTGGAAGGAGGGGCATTCAAAACAAAAATATTAAAAAGACTTTTCCCAGCATACTTGGACAAATGACTCGGAAAACTCCAGGTTCAGGGCCGATCTCTGGGTGTTTGTTATTTTGCTGAACATGTGCTATGCAGTACTGTTTTTTAACGCGCTCATGATCAGTCAAGGCTGAGAGACCACACTGCATTAAGATTTTCACCCGGTTACACCCTTAAGACACACAATTGAGCCTGTCTTCTCTTTTTACAGGACTGGAATTTGGGCCTATCACATCTCGTCTGATTCAGCAGCAGTGAGGTAGAGCTCAGATTAGACTTCAGCAGGCCAAATGTGCAGCATCAGCTAATAAGTTCCTCATCTGAACCAGCATCTGCATCAGATTTGGGTCAGCTGCATGCTAGACTAAACAGGTGTCGGTTTTTCTTGCTCTGGTGATTTTCAAGTCTGAGAAAGATTCAGGACGAGTCCATGAGTTCCTCTGAGTGTGGGAGTACAACGTTTCGGATGTATGCTGACATCACTTTCAGAGCATGTTGTCATCGCTTAAAACCATTAATGGTTTTATACAACTGAGATTTATTGATGTATTGTCATAATTATGCATGATGTAAACAGAAAGACATTGCAATTGCATGATGTCACTTAAACAAGTGTTCTGTGTACTGTAGGTGTCAAGTGCAATTTATCATGTGTGCTTTTTCTCACAATGGCTATAAAATCCTTTACTCTCTACAGAACATTTTAATGCTTTACAAGGCCTAATGTTAGTTCTTCCATTACTGAATAAACATGATAATGCTTTATGAACAACGACATCAAGGGTTGTTTACACAGCCACTATCATTAACTGCATTATATCCTCTATAAGTGTCAGTATCTTTACAACACAGTTACACTTCCTGATAAAAGGCCACGCTTCAATAACAGAGTGTAGCTGTCTGATATGGGCACACACATCCTTTATGCCAAAAAGAGCACTGATGAAGAGTGTGTTGTGTTTAGAACATCAGCTCTTCTTCTCTTTTATTTCTCTGTTTTGAAACAGCAGATGTAATTTGAAAAATAAACTTATATTTTATATAATATTCCAAATGAAGACCTCCGATGCAAAATCCTCTAAAAGCCACCTAAAAATGAGATGATAATATTGAGCACATAGTATACTTTTATCAAATACTTTCTCTTCAGACTCATTAAATACCAGCCTCAGCCCATTCAGAAATGTCGGTATACTACTTATACATAAACCTATACATAGGAGCCTGATAAAAACGTTAATATTAAAGAAAACGTTGCATCTGAAGTCTTCAAATATTATAATATATTATATTATAACTTGAAGGTCAGATAAAAATGTTAATATTAATGTCTGAATATTAATATTATCTGAAGTCTTCAAATATTATATTATATATAACTTGAAGTTCAGATGAAATTTCAATAACGAATAAGCTCATTGAGTTTTTAATGTGTTAGTTATAATAATAAAATAATATTAATAGTAATGAATAGCATTTAAAAAAATAGTATTCATTATTATTACTATTATTATATAATTAAAAAAAATTATTATTTTTTATTTGTATTTATCTAATCATATACATTTTATAACAATATATATTTTTAATAAGATGAATGGTGCTGAAATTATATAACTATTTATATTGATATTATTATAATTATAATTATTATTATGTGTTTGAAACACACACACACACACACACACACACATCTCCTTTACCATTCAAATACCTCCAAACATTTGAAGTGAGAAGTGAATGTTATTCAGATTCTGTCTGTGACCATTAAGTAAATAGGCCGTAACACCTGTAGGTCTTTTTAGGCTGTCAGACTCTGACAGCTCCTTCAGGAAAGGCAAAGCCACATGAATTTACAGGGTGAATGCAATGTTTTCAACTAAATATTCTTTGGGGGAAAAAAACAACATACCAGGTTCCTTTGATATCTTTGGATCATATGCGGTAAAAGTGGGAAGGATAGCGGCGTATCACGCTATGAAACACCTGTTTTGAAAAAAAGTGGTCAAGAAAAACAGTTAAGTCACACTCCCTATGAATGAAACATTTACCTTGGCACACACTGAAACAAAAAAAGGTAGATTTGACAAACAGTACTCAAAGCGCTTTCAGGAAACCAGTAAGGAGTGCCTGCCAAATTACAAAGAGAAAGAGAGAGAAAATTGTATTCCTGTTAAATCACCCGAAAGCAAACAGCCAATGTCGGCTTATGAAAGACAGATAATGACTGTTTGGGTACACGGCTTCGTGGACAGCTCGCTAAATGAACGAGGCAAATTAAACAAATAAATGAAAGGAAGTCAAGTTTCCGTCTCTCTTTTTTTTCTTGCAGTCTATTGAATGCCAAATGAACTTAACACCTGGGCAAATTGGATATCTTAAAAGAAAGAGAGAGGAAAAGGGTTACTTTTTGGAGCCTAGAAGACTGAGTGATCGTGACCTACTCAGTAACTCAATGTCTGAAGGTGGCATGCGAATAGTTATAGATGACTGAAGACATTGAAAGAAAACAGAAGAAAAACAGAGACTGTAGGCTCGACATCTGGCAGGGTGGCGTGCTAGATTGGACGTGTTGTTAGTAGGTCAAGACTCGACAGTTGTCTGGAAAACGTCTCTTTTTTTGAGGGGCACCTCTGTGGCCTGCTTTTAAAAAAATGCACTAACATGATTTTCAAGCTGCAGCAGCAAGCATAATGATCAAAGTCTAAGCCATCACAAAGACAAGGAACAAGTTCACTGACATCACCTACATTCTGTTTTCGTTTGATAATCTCAACGAAAGTGTGGATAATACTGTGTGTCTTCTTTTGTACAGTACAGTGATCTTTGCCATGGGATCTTTGCCATGTTTCTTAAGAATCCTGCCCATGAACCCACATGAATTGCCTTTTAAGGGAAAGTTAAGCACAAAGGCGGCCGAGCTGAATAAGATGCCTTTCCAATGAGGGATTCACCACAAGCAAGCACTACAGCAAAGATTTTTTGTGCATTTCCTGTATTTTCATAACTTGGAATTTCAAAGCAAGCCCATTCTGTAACACACTAAGTCTGGTTTGATTGTGTATAAAGTTAACCACAGAGCCTTTAGGCATTTTATTATGTCTGTCCCGATTAAACAGGACAGAGCAAACCTGGCTAAAAATTAATAAGCAAGGGCACAAGCGTGTAAAGCCCAAGTTATTAATTATGTGGAACTGATTATGTTGAGTATATTTACTTTACACAAGACAATGTTTAAAAAAATATAGCCAAAAGAATTATGTGTGTTAAGGTTGTCTCCATCCAATCTTTCAACTAACTCCAGGACCATATAAAGCCAATAAACCCACTAACTTTCATACAATACAAAGCCAAAAAGGGACATGATGCCTAGAACAGTAAAGGTACAACCACTAAAAAGATGATTTAAACATCATCACAGCTAAAACAAAACCATAAGCACTGACTGAAGATTATCGCCTTTCACACACACTTAAGTGTGATTAGGTTTAAGGTGCCTTGCTTAAGGGCACCTCAGTAAAGTACCTCTGTTAGTGTAATGAGAGTGCCGTTCAACTACATTTCCTGCCGGTACTGAGACTCAAACCCACGGCCTTGCGTTAGAAGTCTGAATCTCTAACCATTAGGTCACAACTTAAAAGGGTTAGTTCACCCAAAAATTATTCAGCAGTTTGTGTAAACGAATGTTTTGTGTTCATGTCTATCCAAACATGCTACATGCTAAATGCTAATGCGCTTAATTATCACACACAAACTTGTTTGTTAAGCCGAGTTCAAACTTAAAAAAAAGTCCCAAAACAAAGTTATGACTGATGTGGTCTTATTTTTTTTTTGTTGTTTTTAACGAGTCGAGTTCCGACGGAAATATAACCTGTGACCTGACGCATGACGAAGGATGTAGTAGAAGCGTAAGCTTAGAGTAGATACTTCTCCCATTTTAAAACAAACAGGGTTGGGCAACAAACTCAAGATCCTCCGACATTTCTCTTTAAAAATTCACGTTTTAGACTTTTAATTTATAGTTAAAAAATGAAAAATGAAATGCACCTGCAGACTATTTTCCAGTCATAACATTTTGTCATTGAGGATTTCTATAAAATATTGTGCAAAAATCTCATCTCTTCTCATCTTGTGAGATAAGCGTCTCTTCCCTCTCCTGTTTTGTTACACCCAAAAACCAGTGTTTCGTTTTGCTCTATCCTCTGCGCTTCCGCATTCGTCGATAAGTCAAGCGTAGGGTCAGAGGTCACTCTTTAGCCGTAACTCGACTCGTGCCATTACCAGAAGCCAGTGATTACAGTTTATAAAGTTATAAATATGGATATATTTAAATAACTATAAATATTCATATAAATATACATCAATAAATAAATATATAAAGTTATAAATACGGAATTCACTCCCATTATAACTCTTGGAAGAGCCAGGATATGTTTTAATATAGGCTCAGATTGTGTTTGGCTGAAAGAAGAAAGTCATATACACAAAGGATGGCTTGAGGTGAGTATATTATGGGATAATTTTAATTTTACTAAAAAAAACAACAACTTTATTTTCTGAGACCACATTTAAATAAAATAATATAAACAACATCAGCCACAACTTGTTTTGGGACTTTTATTAAGATTGAGCTCGGCTTAACAAACATGTTTGTGTGTGATATTATTTAGCGCATTAGCATTTAGCATGTGTGGATAGACATTAACTTGTGCTGAACCCGGAACATTCCTTTACACAAACTGCTGAATGATGCAGTTGAGCCATGAATCATCAGCAAAATGCTGTGGAAGACAGGAGTGTTGAACATAGCGCATTTAAATGGTCATGTTTGTGAGGATTAGTGGGCGAGTGCACAGTAGCTGACTGTAAGCTAGCAGTGATAGATTCCTCACCGAATGAGCAGACACTTTCACCTCATTTCTGCCCTGCTCTGACTCATACCATGTCTGTTATTCAAACGTTTTAGTGGATTATGAGTGGGGAAAAAGTACTGGAAAACACCTCACATCATCCAGGTTACCGTTACCTTTATGACTGTGCTGTTTTGATAATCTCCATTTTGGGCGAAGAAACGTTAAAAGACAACAAATATGTGTGTTTGTACATGCTGCGTTCAACAGGGTGGGATATGTTGCTAACCTAGATGTTTTTCATGTTCTTTTTGGCTGATGTGGTGATGTCCCAAATGGTGTTGGACCTTCATTGTTTGTTGATTTAAATGTCAGGTACGGATGCATCAGACCTGAGTTTGTGCCTGAGAGCTGTGTGTTTTTGTGTGTGTTGTGTCTGCTATTTTCTCCCTGTTTTGGGGTAACATTCCTGTACTGCTTGGGTTGGCACTGAAGCTCTGTCCTGTACTGGTCACATGAATCGGGGCTTTTCATGGCCGCTGCCGCAGACACCCACCCTTCGCTCTCTGAACGCACTCTACAAGGCCAATGTTACACATCAAAGTGAAGATCGACAAAGAGCAATTATATAACACCTAAGAGCGAAAAATGGATGCTTTATATACTGTATGTTCTTTATTTAACTTTAAATGACTTAGCATTTGTTACTGCACTAAATAAAAAAATACCAAAATAGCAATAGAAAGCGTTTTTTTGAATAAATGAATACTTAATTCAATATTTATTCAGCACTGTTATAAAAAAATGCTGTTCTTTTGAACTTCCTATTCTTTAAAGAAACCTGAATGTATCATGCTTTACACAAAAATATTAAAGCTGCATTCTGTAGCTTTTTTGGGGTTAAAAATTATCCAAAATACTTATTTGAGGAAATACATAACCAGCCGGTGTTCAAAACTATCTGCTTGCTTTAGTTTGATTCAATACACGGTAAACTTGTAATCATGTTTTTAAATTCCAGTGGTACTGGTGGATTTCCGCGGGAGATTCGAGCATGCCTTTTAGTTGATTCTTAGCTAAAAACACTTAGTTCTTTCAAAAATATATGTGCTCATGGTCATTAATGTATGTTTACTTCGTTCAAGTAATAAAGTATTCTCGTGAGTGTATAATATGCCAATGAAAATACATACGGGTAAGGGGTTCTAATGTCGCTCGCCTCCATCTTGAAAGTACATTAGGCAAAGAGGGACATACCCGTTAATTCAAGCTTCGCCTTTCACGTTTACGTTTGAGTCAACAATCATGGACGAGGTCGAACTGGAAGCCATGTTAGTCTTGGACTACATTGGCCACTGTAGGGGTTAAAACGAAATCGGAATTTAGAGGAACAGAAACTAATATTCACTGGATGGTCATATACCTTTTCACCTCTAGATGGAGTAAAAATCACACAGTGTAGCTTTAAACTTATCAATTTGATGGCGGATACAGAAAGATTCAAACGACAATCACCAGTCACAACAGATTCCCCCGCTGTAAAATGAAAAAAGAGACAGCAACCAGACGCATGCAAAAACAAGGATACATTTCGGAAGAACATTACATATAGTCACGCAATGTTGATATTGTTGGCATTAACAAGTTGAGAACAAAGTATAATTTGTACGGTTTTGAGTGGTGATAAACGATTTTTAGTTTTAATCAGTGCGATTTACTGCAATGTCAGAACCAGAACAAAAGTGGATGTTACTTACTTGTTAAGATGACATTTTCCGGTGAAAATTAAGTTGGTCATACTTCCAAAAAGTATAATCTGTGATTCTGAATGCCAGTATCGACATACTCGAATCTCCCAGTACCACTGGAATTAAAAACATTAATACAAGCTTGCCGTTTTGAATCGAGCTACGGCAGGCAGATAGCGTTGAACATTGGCTGGTTATGTTTTTTTTAAAAAAAGCTACGAACAGCAGCTTTAAGTTTATTTCGCCTGTTTATTCAGTGAGTCTTTAAGTCTTAGTTTCCATAAACAGTCCATTTTTGCACTCTGTTCCAATTTAGAAGACCGAAGACCGGGAAATAGCCTATAAATGTAAAGAGTTTACTGGTACAAATTCCTCTTGTTGTCAGAACATCTGTCACTCACAGATCTCAGTCTGTTTTGACCTTTATAGTCTCATTATGGGTGTCTAAATACACACCGCTTCAGACGCCACATAGGAACAAAGCTATCCCATTTGTGTGAGGTTTGGCGAGGCTTCTGCAAACAACCAATCTCTCTGAGAGATTGAAACTATGGAGCCACATCTATAGAAGGTTAACTGCTCTGTCGGGGGAGGAGGAGATGCATACCTTGGCGTTGTCTGGTAAAACAGTAATGTTGGTGTATGTCTAGGGAAATGGGCTGTTGAGGGGCCTATATTTGGATCTTTATTCTTTGTCGTGACAGCGTTCAATTCCCAATCTGAATTCCAGGAGAAGAGAGGACTCAATAAGCAGAGTAAAGTTAGTCAGGCTTAACGATGCGGCAAGGACGAAGCAGAGAGAGAATCCAAATGCAAGCACTCTTTAAATAAATTAAACAGGTTATACAAAAGAACTCAGGACAGGACCATGGAGAACACTACAAGCAACATCAACCAACAAACTACAGCTGAAACTCAGAGGTATATATAAATACACAAGTAGAAAAGCTAAACAAGATAACAAAATCACAAAATGACACGACACATGGCAGGATCAAATGACAAACGGAATCACGTGACAGACAAGACCCACACCGTGACACAGATGGCCATATGGAATATCACTGTTTGGTGATCAGCACAAAATACTTACTTTCTCACTGCTGTAAATCGTACAACGAGACACATCAGACCACAGCACTTTCCTCGATTTTCTGTTCTAGTCTAAAGGATACCTTAAATATTTACTGACCATTGTGTTTTTCTTCCAAGAACTCACATTTTATCACCATACTAAAAGTTAGTGTTTTGACATCAGTGTTCGCCAAGATACAAGTTTGAAATACCCCTTTGAAAAAAGGAGCTAAACTAAATACACAGAACCAATGGGTTATTGTCTTATTAAACATAGATACAGTTCATTTGATCAGAGCCTATTTTGGCACTGAAAAAAATGACGTGAACAAAATAATGAACACAAATGAATCATCCAAACAAACGGAATCACTAGAATGACTTTGACTTTCTAACTCAACATAAGAGAGACACACACTTGATACTGACAAATGTAGTTCATAGAGTTCTTGTGTCCCTACTTTTAGTTATTCTAGTTATTCTTTTTAGTTATTCTCTATACACTGCTCAGTAACAACTGATCTAAATAAAAAGCAGATGGTTACATTAGTCGAAGACTTCCAGAAACAAGACTTTTTGGGCACCGTTAAGTGTATTGACTACTGTCCGCCAGGCAAAAAAAAAAAAAAAAAAAAAAAAAAAAGAAGGATCTCAGATTTTCTCAAGTTTTGAGCTAATTCTTCATTTAGTTGCTGGTAACATTAGAGGCCTTCAAAAATGGACTTGTGGTGTGGATGAAACTTAACTGGTCTGGCCTGTGCATATCCCAGCTTCCTCTCTCAGATCAAATCTTTCAACAAATCAACCACTGTTTCCCACCACATTCCATCCTTTAAATTTCAAACAAAACAACACTTAATACCCGATAGCCTTTTTCACAAACTCGCACAAGCCACCCACCCCATCATGCCCCTTTACTAGTCTCATAAATCAACCAACCCTTTCTGAGGGACCCAATTTCCACATTTTTGTTCTCAGAATACCTTAAATGATCTAATGAGCGGTGTGGTTTTTCGTTTCGAGACATGATGGTGGATGTTGTACGGTGGGCTCGGGCCAGTCTGGACTTTGAATCAGTTCAGTCTGACCCAGCCGCACCATTTCAAAGGGCCAAAACTACAGCCCGTAACCACCATTAACTCCGTCTGCCGTGTCTACCACATGTGGTATTTAAACTGAGGCTGAGGGAGGGTCAGTTTGAAGTTTCAAAGTGCGGAACATTCTTTTAACGGCCAGCCAGAAGCCAATTATAGAGGCAGCAGCTTTAGATGAGGCGGCAGATTGAGGGCTAAACGATCTTTCTTAGAGTTTATTTTGATTTGATTTGATTTTTCTGGTAAATTTCAATGAACTAACTAAAAAAAAGGAGTAGACCGAGGCTTATGTTTACCTAGCCTAGAATTTTATGGTTCAATATACTTATAGCTACTTGAGCCTTTTAATTATGAAGCTTTATAAACTCCAAAAAATATATGATGTAGCCACTCTAATTTATGTCTTTACATTCAACTTTCTCAGCAGTGATGCAGATTGAGACGATAACCATGTAATAATCAATAACCCTGATTTATGATGCTTAAGTTTATTGTCTTCTGCTGATTTTGCAATATTCAAATCCATTAGTTACAGTCACCCACTCTGTTGACAAAAATGTGCTTGAATGTGCCAAATTATGATTAATGTAACACTGGAAAATGTTTGTGCAGCAGAGGTGTTAAGTGTGGATTTTATGCCTTCCATATGGTCAATTCCACAGAAGCATTTGTGAATAGAGTTGGTTCACGTACAGAGAGGCAGGGTGGAAAAATATGGATCATTTTTGAGGTATCAACATAAGGTTAGCATTCCTCACTGAGGCCTGAATCTTCAACACATGTGAACCTGTTGAACCTGCAATACTCACTTCTGTAGAAATGTTTTTCTACCACATCAAATAGGTATTTTTTTAATTCAGTCTCATTAAATGCCGTTAAAAAATATTCAACTATTAATCAAATATTCAAATATTTGATGACGACCACAAGGCATCAACTATGGCATCATCACACATAGGATGGGCAGAGAGGGGAACTGATGATGTAACTAGAGGAGAAGTGAGAGATGCATGGGCGAAAGGAACGTCAGGCAAATCCCATGAGGAATGCTCCACTGAATCCCACAGGAATGTGGCCGCAAAAACCTCGGCTGCACAACAACCAAGCAAATGAGGGCATCCCTTTACCACAACCACCACCTCACAAGCAAGACAGAGGAAACCCTGAGCAGGAATTGACTTACGTAAAAAACATAACACATAATGTCTAACTTCTTCATGTCAAGTAGCCATACAAACAGCATTACGTCTTTTTTCACTGATCCATGCTAAAACTTCCAAAGCCACAAACCCGAGGACATCTCTAACCAAATTGGATGTGGAATTGTAATTAGAATGCAAGTAAATTCAAATGAATTGAAATGTAAACAAATTCATGTGATTGTAAAGGTTTGGTCTCAATAGCGATATTTTATTTCAATTAATTTTTTAGGCAAAAAGGTCCATCCATTGTCTATTGCATAGGGCAACACTGGCAAATTTACATTACCAACTTGAACATGACTGACTGACTGTTTGTTCTTTAAACGAGTCCAATCACTTCCACCAATGAATGACATTAGACTGGACAAAGAACCAGTCCAAAAAAATAAAAAAAAGATGTGTTTGGGTAAAAATACTAATATGATATAAACAGCATATTTTGGTCGAACATTGGTAATTGGAGCGCTCAAATTAACTGGTCTGGGGCTGTCCAGACAGAATGAAAATGGGATGCTGGAATTGTGCAGCTATGGAAAATTGCTACTGACTGCCAGAATACAACTCGTTGTCAAAGTATTGTTCACTTTTGAGAACAAATAACCGGCCTCCAAATCATGTGCAGAACACCCACCTGCCTAACCCTGACCCTACACCGCTTGGGAGAAAAGTGAATTGCAGTCATGTGACCACATACCCCAATAACTTCTGTCAACAGGTTTTCATTTCCCTAATGCCTGGAGTCTTTTCCATTACATCATTAGACAGTGACCTTTGACCTCTCTCAGCAACTGATACATGAATACTGTCTTAGCTCACCAAATTCCTTTTTCCAGTCCACATCACGCCTAACAGTTTTATAATCGGATCGCCAATTACAACCACCTTTTTTAAAGACAGTTCCCTTTTTTCCTTCCCAACTGTTTTACAACATCATCTTCTTTTCCATCAACCTCTTTTACAGCAGTGTGCCAGCTTGAATACACTCAATGAGGGAGCTTACAGATATGCTTCTGTTCAAAGACCAGGCAGAAAGTTGTTTCTGAAATATTCTGTTGGTGGTAAAGTTTCACTCCTTCTTCGTCCTCCAAGGGAGGTAGTATGCATGACATTAAAGTTTAGCAGAGCTGAAAGTATTTATCTTTGCTTCATTGAGGCAGGAATGTAGCTGCAGGCACTAAAAGAACTTAGCATAGAGTGCAAAGGTAAGAACACGATTCTTACACACACCTGAATTGTGCCACACACAGTTATGTTTATTTAGTCGCCAGACCACCATGGGCACGGTCCATCCTGCTTGGGATTATGTATACACATGCGCACACACATAGATAGATAGATAGAGAGAGAGAGATAGATAGATAGATAGATAGATAGATAGATAGATAGATAGATAGATAGATAGATAGATAGATAGA
>JAOTRC010000010.1:6629983-6649750 GCA_027497675.1 Cyprinella lutrensis | reverse complement strand
GATAGATAGATAGATAGATAGATAGATAGATAGATAGATAGATAGATAGATAGATAGATAGATAGATAGATAGATTCGATTCGATTCGATTAGATTAGATTGGACTAAGTATGTTAATAAAAAACGTTTTTATTGTTATCATCATTTTGTTGTATGACTACAGTACATGTAAATGCACTCAGCATTATGATGAGCCTAATCTCTGCTGTAAACGCGGGAGGTGGCTTTCAGCCCAGCTGGAATGAGAGGTTGTTGACAGACAGGCACATTACAATCCTCAACACCAGCAACACTGTTTTGAGACTAGCGACAAAGAGTGTGGACAAGAGAATGAGGAGGGAGGAGTGCAACAAGAGATCCTAGACTACAGTGAAGATTCCCATATAAGGCAAGTCTTCCTCTGAGACTGTGTGAATGTAGTAACAGTATGTCTGCTGGCAGGGGGATAACATTCCTTCACCTCCCGTTTCTTCTCTGGGAGTTTTTCATTTCCGATTCGCTGGCTGGTAAGAGGCAGTGCTCCCTTTCATAAGAGCGAGGAGGGGAGTCTGGGGATCCTTCTTTTTTGTTTAAAAAAAATATCTATATACAAACTCTAAAGTCTAGCCACTTTCCTGCTGCCCTTCTGTCTGCACTCTGTCTGCTGTCTGAAGGAGTAAAACAGAATCGTACTCCACCTGCACTGTAAAACACACACCTGACTAAATGTTATTAGCCAGGTGAAAGTATACACAAGATTAAAATATTCCTTCAGAATGCAGCCAGAGTTGCAGTGTCACAAGAAAACTTATATAAGATGTAAAAAAAAACTTGTTTGAAAAAGCTATGACACGCTATGTCCACTCAGAAACAAAAATTCTGTCATTATTTACTTTCCCGCATTTCCTTTCATACCTGTATGACTATTTCTTCAGTGAAACAGAAAAGATATTTTGAGGAATGTTTCAACTCTTTTTGCCAATGTAATTAAAGTGAATGGGGTTAAAAGGTTTCATTGTACGGACAACATTTACAAATGTCTTCTTTTTATGACTAATCACAGAATTTTCATTTATAGATAAACAGTCCTTTAACGGATGCTTATCGGCCACTGATAATCTAACACCATCATCCTGAACTGTCAATCACCACTAGGTAATTTGGAGAACAAGATGGCCAAAATGCGAAAAACATGCACCCATCTATCTCTGAGACAAATTGCTTAAACTACCACCAAACACTGCAAGGTAATGCCAAGACTGCACATTTATTTTGCTATGTGACAGCCCAGGAATGTAGGATGGCAGCGGGTACAGGTCTAGCGGAGGGGGAGAGGGGAGTGGAGAGCAGAGGGGGGCAGGAAACTTGGAAAGAATGCCAGGAATGCCCATGTTTATCCAGCTTTCCATTGAGGTGGAGGCAGTCCACCGCAGCGCAGCGTGTATAAAGGTAGCTCAGCTGCTGCTGGAGAATCAGAACACTTCAAGTCCTCCAGAGAGAAGCAACAGTCACTCAACTCGGCTCTGCTTAAACTTCCCACCGAAGCTAAACTCTAGCTTTCACTCGACAAGAGCAGGAGGAACTAGATTCAAAGACTACGCAACGAGATCGGCTTGATCAAATCTGAAGAGAAGACTGCAGTTCAGCGGCAAGACATTGTAGAATCACAAGAGAAGATTTTCTTGATACAGATTGTAAAGAAGAGGTCATCATGATTTCTGGAATGAATCTGATTGCTCTGCTGTGCCTGACTTTCTTAAGATGGGTAAGTCCTTTTAATGCACTATTATGAGCTCGAGACAGATTTTATGCCTGTATGCAAGTGGAGATCTAGAATATTATGACATAGTGTGATCAGGTTACATTTCAGATATTATGTCAAGACACAAACAGTTCATTTCCAGAACGAATTCCTTGTAAGATTTCCTTTGAGGTAAATGTTGAGCAAATGTACAAACTCTCACTGGAACATTGTGTCTTATTCCTCAGGCTGTGGCTCAGGAGTGCAGTGGACAGTGCCTATGTCCTGATGTGCCACCCCAGTGTTCGCCCGGCGTGAGTCTCGTGCCGGACACCTGTGGGTGTTGCCGGGTGTGTGCCAAGCAGTTGGGCGAGCTGTGCACAGAGCGAGATGTTTGCGACCCCCACAAAGGCCTTTACTGTGACTACGGCTCCCCAAGCAACCGTCGCATCGGGGTCTGCACAGGTGAGGGTCTTGACTTTTGACATGCAGATACTGAGTGTATTGTTGTTGAGTTGAGTCAGAGTTGTAAGCCCCCTTCCATCTGCTTTCCACAGCCAGAGAAGGTGCAACTTGTGTGTTCAGTGGGATGGTGTACCGCAGCGGAGAGTCCTTCCAGAGCAGTTGTAAATACCAGTGTACATGTCTGGATGGTGCAGTAGGTTGCGTGCCCCTCTGTGGAATGGACATCAGGCTTCCCAGCCCTGACTGCCCGATGCCCCGCAGGGTGAAGGTTCCAGGGAAGTGCTGTGAGGAGTGGGTGTGTGACTCCCCTCACCAGAACACCTTTGTTGGACCAGTTTTGGCAGGTGAGCTGAGCATTCCTTGAACCTGACTGTTCTCTGAGTCAAAATTGACAAAGTAGTGGTCACCATTAAGGAGGCTGGAATGAATACCGGTGCGGTGATGTAATGATATGAATAGTAGTATGACATCATGCTGCTGGTTGGAATATGTTGAGTAATGTCTTCTCTTGTTTTGTAGCTTATAGAGAGGAGGAGACATATGGGCCAGATCCCTCCATGATGAGAGAGAACTGCCTGGTTCAGACCACAGAATGGAGCGCATGCTCAAAGACCTGCGGATTGGGAATCTCAACCCGTGTCACCAATGACAACCGTGAGTGCCGTCTGGAGAAGCAGTCCCGCCTCTGCATGGTCCGCCCTTGCGAGTCACACCTTGAGGAGAAAATCAGGGTAAGCGGGCAACCTACCAACTAACTTATCATAACACCATGATGACATCACATCACTTGATGGCTAATTTTTAATTCTATGTCTTTACAGAAAGGGAAGAAGTGCATCCGCACGCCACGTGTCTCCAAACCCATGAAGTTTGAGATTTCTGGCTGCACCACTACCAAGTCTTACCGGCCCAAGTTCTGCGGTGTGTGCACGGATGGTCGCTGCTGCACCCCTCACAGAACCGCCACCTTGCCCATGGAGTTCAAGTGCCCCGACGGCCAATTCATGAAGAAGCAGATGATGTTCATCAAGACCTGCGCATGCCACTACAACTGCCCCGGGGAGAACGACATCTTTGAGTCCATGTACTACAAGAAGATGGTCGGTGACATGGCGTGAGGAGACGGCGGCAGCAAGGAGTTCCATGCAGTGACTGTCCACTTGAATTGAGCAGATATCCATCTCATATCTCAGCACAAAGTACTTGTTTGTCTTTTTATGGTTTGTTGCTTTCATTTTACGCCTTTTTGCGTGTATGTGTTTGTATCTTGTACATGGGTTCTGGATTTATATGCTGTATGTGTATTAATTTGTCATGGTGGATGTCTAAGGCTAGGGGGTTGGGTTTGTAAAAGGACCGGGCTCACTTCGGACACCCCCTAAAAAACAATACTGCACTATAGTCCGACTCTGTGACGCCCAATGTCACTGATTGGCAGATGATGCCAAGCCCCTCCCCTAAACTGTGGTGGGCAGATTCAGATTCTGAGAGCAAAAATAGTAAGAAACAGATGGCAGCTTTTAACCCCAGAAGCTAATCGCCTCACCAAGCTGAGAGAAGGCGGAAGAAAGAGACAGAAAAACTGATGTGCTCTTACGTTTAGTTGAATTTGTTGGCTCAGAGTTTGATTGAGCTGAACTGAGACATGAAGTTTGGCCAAGAACTATGAAGGTTAATATAGCACTGAGTGTTTGACTTCGACTATCTGGCTCCTCCTGTTGGTAGAGAGTCAGTACCCCTGTCAAAAAGACTGGATGAATTGTAGCTTCATTCTTTTTTTTAATTACAGTATCTATTTTTTGAAAGCTGTAAATAATGTACATATTTTGTACAGCTTAAGTTAATTTAAATTCAAAGCATTTGTCTTTCTTATTTTCTTGCTTCACCATGTTTAATGATGGCTTCATGTGCTGACATGACTGTTCTTGGTACAGCTTGTCCAATATTTTTATTGAAAAGTGTGACCAAAAGTTACGTTTTCACTTTGGTAGTTTTAAATAAATATATTTTTTATATAAACATTGCCATCTTCCGAGTCATTTGTCCTCTTATATAACTAGTTACCTCTAGGCTCTATACCACGTCAACCACACACACCACCATGTTTTCACAAATGCCTCTCGTGTTCACACTTACTTCAATGCCATTTTTAAATGACTACTGTGGATTACACAGTCGCATTGTGTGCGGTCCATCAAGCTCAAGACCACACACACAGTCCTAACACATGCCTACACATACATATAGATGATGTATAAAACAGACAGTGAATAGACACTCTCATTTGCACTCTCACAACTTAAAGATATATAACTTGTACACTACAATTCAAACTTTAGGGTAAGTTTTTATTTATTTATTTATCTTTTTCTTTAATGTTTTAAAGTCTCTAAGCTATATATAAAATATAGTTAAAAACAGCAATATTTTGAAATATTGGTACAAATGTAAAATAACTCAAGTAAAAAATAAATAAAATGTAATTTATTCCTGTGATGGCAAAACAAAATTTTCAGCTTAATTACTCTTGTCACGTGATCCTTCAGAAATCAATCTAATATGCTGATTTGGTGCACAAGAAACATTTCTTTTTATCATCAATGTTGTGCTGCTTAATATTTTTGTGGAAACTGATAATTTTTTTATTAATAGAAAGTTCAGCATTTTTTAAATACACAATTATGTAACAATTAAAGTCTTTACTGCCACATTTAATCAATTTCACACATCTTTGCCGAATGCAATTATGAAAAAATCTTTCAATAAAAAAACTTTTAAACAGTTCTTAAACACCATTAAGCATAATATTAAACAATGAGAACCCTTTTTAGATTTCCAATGAGTTTGCACAGGGCGACAGGGGTCAGACAGAAAGCACACAGAGAAACAGATGTACATGCAAGGAGGAAAGTAGGAAACAGGGGAGATAGTAAACGGTTTTTAAAAGGGACAGTAACTAAAATATGTGTAGCTATATTTGGCTGTGAGGCAGTGGGTTTAACAGAGGGGGTCTGATCTCTTAAACGTACAGTAATGAGAAGGCTGTAATTGTCAAAAATGGCACCAGCAATATGAACACTGTCAAACAACGTTGTCAATATACTCTTTTGTCTATTAGAAAACATATAGCTACACACATTTTGCCATGATTAAAATGATAATAACATAAAAAAAAACTTACTTGATTTCTTGATTTCAGAAGATGCCACACACATTACACTCTACAGGATTTGATCTGTGAACGATAAAAGTTATGTCATATGAGCGCCATCTAGTGCATCGACTGTCGGTAGTTGTGAAATATATTCATAAACCTAGAGGGCTTGACATACGTATTCAACAAATAAAAGTGTCAAACATGACAGATATGTTGATTGTTATGGGCTATTTAGCATTTTAAAACACATGATATTGATAATAAGCACCTTAGCAGCTATATCCTGAGTCGACGGTCCTTCATCTGTTCCACCAAGGTAGCCTAGCCATTTACTCCATTAGTAAATCCTTTTATATAACGTTTTCAATAACGTTACATTGAAATATTTAGTGGTCAGATAGGCTTTATGCATTTATGTATAAATATCACTTCTATACATATAATTTCACTGTGCCTCAGCCTTTTGTACCAACTTTGAACGTGTCTGCTCATGTCTGAGGGACGGGACACGGGAGCGCGCTCACGAGTTTGGGAGACGTCACCATAGCAACACAGAGGGGCGCGCGGAAAAGCGAAAAAGAGCTCGCATCATTTCGAAACGCAGTGAGTAACGTTAGGCTATCCACTTTAATTATGTAACGATTAATATTAATGCAGTTCATTAACTTTATAGACAAGTAGGGTTAGAGTAAAGTCCACAAATTGGCATTTATTAAGACATGATTACAATATAAATAGCCTACCTTCAAGTAAATCCACTTTACCTGGCAAGTAGTAAGTTATATTAAAGCTAACGTTACCGCAAAAACTGAAGTTCAGTTTCAAACCTATTTTTTTTTCATTCTATGGTTCAAACACTGGTTAAATAGTATAAAGATGGTTGTTTCTCTGTCGCATGACTATGTTATTACTAACTTTAGTTCCTTTTTATGATGGCGAACGTTCGTAACTTTGTGATTGATATGTACAGGCACCTATGTATAAAAATACACTTGAATGTTGTTTGCTTTTCAGCTGCCATTCAGAGAAAGTAAAAGACCATTAACTGTCTTCTCGAGGTTATTCGGATGATGTTTGGATGGATGGTCAGTCCTGCCAGGTGGAGTCTGTCAGCTACAGTTCTGGATTGCATGCATGAATGCCTTTTCTTTCTTTTCTGCATGTACAGAGTGGTGTCATGGTGTTCTGTGTTGAAAACCCTGGGGAATTAGATGCTGCACTTCAGGTTACACACTCATTGAGCTCAACTGCAAGACTTGACCCAGCCTGTGATGATGTTACAGTCTCATTGTATTTAGTAACATGTAGACAATACTTATTATTTAAGTCAAATTAGGCATAAAATTGCAGTAAATGGACTGGTGGTTCTAAATTATTTTTTTTTCTAACATTAGTCATTTAATGTCTTTGTGCCCATACGTTGATTGAGGAAATATGTTCAAATCATAATGGAACAACAGTTAATATTGAAACTTTAGGCCAAACATTTTCTTTTTAAATCTTTAAAAAATGTTTATGCTTGTGTTTAATTAAGTATTATATTTGATATATCAGGCTTATAATGCTCATTAGATACAGTACTTGAGGAGGAAAGAAACACCCTATTCATGTTGTATTTATGAAATTCTTATAGCTTTTAATGTAAATCAAAGAAATATTAACTGTGTAACAGAATATATCACTTTTGATCTCCTTAACGTCTTAGAAAGATGCTTTGTAAGTAAATGTTATTTATTACCTGTCTTGTCTGGACCTTTGTTGTACTGTAGTTCCTGTTTCTATTGCCATGTTTGTAGTTCTTCATGTTTGTTCCATGTGTCTTATGGCACTTTTCGGCTCCGCATGGCACGCTTTGCTTTTCCTCTGCAGTTTAGTACTGCTTCAAATTGGGTGGAGTTTTAGACTGATCGTTATAGTTAAGTTAAACTATTTTTTGCATGCATTTTCATGAGTAATGATTGTGGCACATGAACGTCAGACTGTTTTGGCTATCAATTTCCAACATTTGCCATAAACCTATACATATGCCAATGTTATTGTTCTTGTGCCCTCAGTGTCTTCAAATGACATCCATAAATCAGTGAACTTGTCAGAAATGAATTTACAAAGAAAATGAAGCTCTGACCAACCAGCACAATGATACATACAAAGATTGCAGATGACATGCAATACACCACTTCTCTCAGCTCCAAAAAACAACTACTGGTACAGCCACAGTTGCATACATACATATTATATAAATGGTGCACACTCAACCAACTCGACTGTCTATTCGCCTGCAGGAACAATTACACTCTGAACAGCAAGAAGTTAATGCCATTGTACAGCCACTGCTGGAGACTGAGGCTGGGTTCATAAAGGTAATATTTTCAGATGTGACTCTTTCTGTTACCTCTGAATCATTTGTGTTTGTGTGTGTTAGTACAGAATCTGGATCACTACCTCACTCACAGAGACACACTGGACTTGAGAAAAAACTAAACTGCTCTATAAGCGCTGGACACAGAGTGTGTGGCTGCCAATACAGCGGAGCATTGAGCAACACTTTACACACCATGGATACAATGAGACACAGAGGCTAAGGAGCATGCATGCACACTACATCAACTACTGTAATGCTAAGGTATAACCTTAAACGGTTACTGTATAACATTACAGATATTAGCATAAGCATAGTGTTACAGTAGCTGAATTATGAGTTATAAAGGCCATTTCACCACAGTCACAAGATTATAGTACACTTTCATAATAACCCTTTATCAGGGGAATTTCAATGCAGTAATGAATGTTGAGTCAATAATGCTAAAAACGTCAGTGTATCATCCAATCATTTGATTTCCAATTTGAAATGAAATAAGCAGAAACGAAAAAGTACACGGACCGGACATTAAATTTTTTTTTTTTTTAATTCAGTCTATTGTGACAGGCCATATATGTAATGCTAATAAAAACATGTATAAAATTAAATATAGATTTAAAATGTAAATTTAGGGTTACAAAAAAAATACAGTAAGTTAGGCCTATTGTTCTAATGGAATCATTTTTCGAATAAACAACAAAATATGAAAACTTGCTATAATGTTTTCCAAAATCTCCCTAAAAACTAAACTCTGTTCTGTATTTTTAGGGTTTTGTGTTTCTAGACAGTTATGATCCCCTAGAATACAACCCTTTCCTGCACCATTTCAACTCACCACATCATCACAAAGTGAGTCATATCATCTTCATTTTTATGCGAATAGTTACAAAACCAAACAAATGCATTAATGATTATATGTGATTGATTTGGTGAGGAATTCAATCAAGTTTTAGTCAACTTAGCATGTGCTTTTGTGCAGATTTCCACACTACCATTGAAGGACCCTCTGTCTCTTCAGTCACGAGCCAGGATTAAGGAAAAAACAGCTGTACTTCGCTGCCAAAACAGGTGCTGTTATTAAATAATTCATTTCACAAATGTATACGCTGCTAAACATGACTAGACTGTTGAACTACTTCCTTTAAGGGGGCTACAGAGCATTGAAATAGAAGTAGACTAAACAAAATGGCCTCTGTATGTCCTTTAAACTCTGTATGCTAGGTCATGTGTACCGCCGTCAGCAGGTGGAGGAAATTCTCCAGAGTCCACCTGCTTCCAACAGAGCTTTAAACAGACACAGCCCAAATCCTCAAGAGATACCTCCTCACAGAGACTTTGGAAGGACCACAGTCTGTTAAGATCAAGGTATCATCTTCCGGCTCGCTGTTGAGCTGCTTTTGTGTTTCTAGCACTTCTGCGGCAGTAATACTGAGGTCATTTGTTGCTGTTCAGGAATAGATGCTCTCCACATTCAGCTGTGGCAGAGGGATGCTGCTTCCACACCAAGTGCTGGTCCTCATATGGTTAATTGCCATATTCCATAGGTCCTGTTTGACAACAGGTTGTATGGACAGTTGGACACACATCTTCCCTTAGTGAGGATGGTGCTTGTTTTACCATTCAAGTGCAATAAATAATGAGGTGTACTGTATGCAATGTGTGTAGTTATTGAACAATGCATATTATGTTCTGCAACATCCACAAAGGTGAGCAAATTTCAAATCATTTGAGCCTCACATAACAGAAGAAATTGAAGAAAATATATTAAGAAAATACTTACAATGCTTGAAATTTTGTGAACTCCTTGCAGAAACTGAATATGTGAATAATTTTAACAAATTGAGAGATGTCATACATGTTATTTTTTATTTAGTACTGTCCTGAATACGATATTTTACATAAAAGATGTTTACGTATAGTCCACAAGAAACATACAGTCACTACTGGAAATGATATGCAATGATATTCAAATATGCAAATATGGATTTTTCTGATGAACATTGTGCAGTTTAACTGCTCATGACAAAAAAATGTGGATCATCCAGTAATGACACACTGTTTTAAGAATCAAGGGATACATAAACTTTTGAACGGGGATATTTTTATAAATGCAGCTATTTTTTTGGTCTTGTGGACTAAATGTAAACATCTTTTAAGTAAAAAATCTTACTCAGGACAGTACTAAATAAAAAATAACATGCATTTTGTGTGATCCCATGATGTATGATTTGTTGAAATTATTCATTTTCTGCAAGGGGTTCACAAACATTCAAGCAGCATGCTACAGTAAACCTCCAGCCTGCAAAATCACTTGGGGTTCTATGAAAACAACTTTTTTCCTTTGAATTTTTTCAATAAATATATTTAGAGGAATTCTGGGGGGTTTTATTTTTGGTAAATATGAATAATTGTACCCAAAGCAATACAGCAATTGATTCCTATAGATGTTTATACAATTATGCATTAAACAAATAGTACATGCAATCTTTCGACATCCAGCATCAACCCAAATGTACAACATCCAGATCCAGTCTGTTCATAAAACTGAATGCGGTTGTTCAGTTAAGCTTGGGCACAATCAATGGAAAACCATAATAACCATATTATACATTGTTAAAGCATTTATAAATAAAGCTTTCATAAATTTATACAATTAAGAATCCAAAGAGTAATTTGTGTTCCATCACACATGTTCAGATAACAATATATTAAAACGGTTTCAAACAGTGTTTCAGTAAAATTAAACATTCGCCGAGGAGCTTCAGGAATAAGTTTGGGAACCACCGGGGTACCACATATGTGCTTGCCTTTGGCTTTGTGGATTCTACAAATTACTGAATTAATGTTGGGCATTTCCTGAGTGCAAGCAATTTCAGTTGAACAAGCAGAGACGTCTTTTTAATCTCTTTATACATAGGAAGCTGCTGTGCATGGTGTTCAGATTAAAGGCAATGAAGTCAAATAAAATCAATTAAAGGCTGCCAGTCACTCTTAAAGCAGAGCAGTGTATTTCACTCCATTATCCCAGCTAACAGGGAGCATTCTCAGAACTTTGGCTAATGTTCTTGAAAAGGTTCTCTCAAAGTTATGAACAAAAATTCTTCCGTTTACACAAAGGTCTGGTCTTTAATAATGTTCTCAAAACATTAAAACAAAAATGCTTTTTAAGTGTTGTTTATACATTTTGTTCTGAAGTGCTATAGTTGCATTTTTTAATTTACTACTTGTTCCAGAATGTTCAGAGAACATTTAAAAGTAATGTACCCAACATTTTTGCAGAATGATAAAATGGACTCCAAAATGACTGCATGACCGTGGGGAAAAACTACTTTTTAAAACAAAGAACTAGACGTTTTGAACGTCCAGAGAACTTTTTCATAACTTAAAGGGAACATTAGTAAAACATTTTGTTAGCTGGGATAGCATTCTTTGGCTTTTAAAGAATGAAAGAACACCTACTCAAAGTCAACTGTGGTCACACAGATTATGTTCACATTATAAATGCAATTTAAAAAGATCTAAATACAAACCAGTTCCTATCCCAGCCAAACCATCACATTATTGCCCAGTGTTTCCCATCATGTAACATCATCCTTAAGCGTGAGAGCAAATATGACACTACCAGCCTCTATTTTACAGCATGTAAACATCCATTAAGTGGTTCACCTTTTCCATTTCAGGAGTGTTCAAAATAAATGTGGCGTTCACATGTGAGGTGTTTGCTCATAGAGCTGCAAGTCAAGCCTTACTTTGACCTCTCCCGTTGGAACTTCATGAAGCAGCAGACGCCGTTCCAATGGGCCTTTACCATCTTGATCCTTCTTTATTGTTGCTACAGGAACTTCAGTACGACCTAGAAAATCTGTATTGAAATCACGATCAGCTGAAAAGATGTTTTTTTTTGTGTGTATATTTTGTATGTGTGTTGCTGTGTACAATCCCACCGTCAGGAGAAAACTGGTCCCTCTCAAAGATTGTGAGGCAGAGGACGTCCTGATACAGGTCTTTGATGAAGAAGTGGCAGTTAAAGTTCCATTTGGGGTTGAGCGTGTCGGGCTGATGGCGGGACGTGTAGCACTGAGCGCCCATTGTTAGCTCACAGTATGGGTTACTCTTCCCTGTAAACACACAACATATCACACACTGCAAAAATCATTTCCTAATTATATTTTTGTCTTGATCTCCAGTATTAATATCTAAACATTCTTAAAACTAGATTAATTTGGGCTTATAATAATGGACTTAAAGTCACACTCAAATTTTTTATTTACTTCTTATTTACATCCAAATTGGAGGAAGGGTTTAAGGGACCAAAAGTAATTGGGCAACTGACTCAAAAGCTGTTTCATGGACCGGTGTGGGCTATTACATTCTCTAATCTAAAACTTGATTGTTTCATTTTAATTTTACTCTGGTGGCATACAAAGTTCTGAAAATTGAGCCTGTGTCCAAATATATCCGGACTTAACTGTGTGTTTGTGTGTGTGTGTGTATATATATATATACAGTGTATATATAGTGAGGCTTGTGTATTGTAATTCGCACCGTTGGGTCTGCAGGGCTTCACCTCTGTCGCCTCCAGTACCGTTACTAACAGTCTCCCAATCCCACTGTTCTTCTGAGAGCGAGCTAAACAACGTACACAGACTTTTATCAGTAATGCTATCACATTGACTTTGACTCTTAATACCCATCACTGAATCCCAACCTTGGTATGCCTTCTCTCTTTTGAGCTTCTCAGTCTCTATGAAGAGGTCAGAAGCTGTTTTGATCTTCTGCACCCATGCTGTCCTGATTTCAAAAGAAAGTAATCAATAACGTTAGTAATTTATATACTGCAACAGACACTTACTGTTAAAAATTTGTACTTTTGCTTCACTACAGAATAATACTCTATTGAATGTTTTATAGACTTTATTTCCCTTTAGTTCAGTTCAGTGAATCTCTTCAAGTGTGTCTATAATTGCAATTTTAAGTCCCATTCACACCAAGGAGGATAACGATAAAGTTTTAACAATCGTTAAATTCTATGAGAGTAGGGTAACAATACAGAGGAACAATATCAATGGAATCACTTTTCAGAATGATTTTTTCCAGCTGATGAATGATAAAAACATGGACAGCCAATCAGAATCCATCCTGCTTTAAAGAGTTTGAGCAGCGCATGCTTAAAATAATCAACATTATCATTGGTGCATAGTTATCGTTATAGTTACCATTGTTGGTGTCAACGGGCATTTAGGCATTTCTCTAAGAATTTTAGTTTTTTAAAGTGTACCTCTCATTAATGGTGTCAGTCTTGAGTGTGTACACACGGTCAATGTGCGAGATGTGAAAAACTGGATCGTCGCTTGAAGGGTCAGAGGGCATTTTGACCAAGACTTCATTCAGAAACACTGGCTAGAATAAAACAAATCAATTTTACGAATATTACTAGTGTTTAACACAAAACAATCTATATATATACTTGTGTTGCTTTACCGTTTTATAGATCTTGTACTGTGCATTTGAGTTGGGATTGAAGAGTTTGTCTGGTCCAGATGAGAACTGTTTGGAGGTGTAAGTGAGGAGCAGGAAGTCATTAAACAGGAATGCCCAGAGTTCTTTGCTGCTCTTGGTCTTATGTAGTTTGCCGCTGTGCAGCAGTTTTCGAGGGCCCAGGCAGTTTGTCAGAGAGTTAAAAACGAGGTGCTAAAACAAGAATATAACAAAAACATTTTCATAAATACCACAACACATAATAAAAGCTGTTGTTTTACACTTTGAGGTCATCACGTAGCGCAAAAGGGTCAACAGCAGCTCTCCTTCGGCGGTCTCACCTCAATGACTCCATCACACAGCACGTGGTTCTGGATCCATTCCAGCCGATCAGAGTTTTCTTTCTCTCTCACGCCCTCGTTGACCTGTGAGCACAACTCCTCTGCCTTCTCGAGAGCCGCCTGCAGGTGTGCGTGATCTGCGTGACCTGGAGGGGTGTTCTCCAGAATCTACAAAAACATATTTCACAGACACATCAAACAATGACTGGCTTCAAGTCATACAAATAATGCAGAATTGTGCTATTATCGTTCTATTCAGTTCTTATCATTCTGTAAAAGTTTCCACAGTTGAGGACAGCTTCTCGTACGTGCTTGATCAGCAGTGGGTAGCGTGTGATTCTCTGCATGGGTTTCAGGAGGAAGCTGGACAGTGGCATTCCTTTACAACGGTAATTACTGGCAATTTTCTACAAAGAAGAGTGAAAAAACAAGAGCCTAATTAATGTCTTATCGCTGCTACAGTGAAGTCATCCACACTAGCCCACGAGAGAGTAGTGTTTACAGCGCCATCTTGTGGACTACTGTGGAAAATGGACAACACACTGGTTTTGCTTTCAAGCAGCGACCAAAGATCAAAATTGTTTCTTGTGCAGAAGTACACAAAAGTGTCCACTAAGTGTATTAATATTGCCACTTTAATATTATTCAATGTTTAATATAGACCAGTGCTAACACTACACATGAATGAATGTGAACTGCAGTTTTCCTGTTATTAGAACATTTACCTTCAGGAAAAGTTTGAAATCAGGTGACGTGTCTGTTTTCTGTTGCAGCAGGGCTGCAGCGTTGAGCTGGCAGCTGCAGAAGCGAATGTAGGCCTGCATGTGAGAGAGCTCTGAGGACAGGATATCACCAACCACCTGCACCGGCATCCTCTCTCCAGCCATCTTCTTACGGACACGCAAAGCTCTGAAACATACACATATACTGTATATTATACATTGCCTATGAATCCAAGTGTACTTAAAATAGTGCACGGTAAATGGTTTCCTACAAAGCCTTTAACCATGTATTGTAAACAACATAAAGAACAGGAAAATTTATCTTGGACTACACAAAAACAAACCATCCACCACATGTACTTGCAATTTCACAAACTGCCTCTAGCAGTCACTGTTGACTCACTTTAAGAGTTTGGTGCTGCACATGATCAGTTCCCGCCAGTTCACAAAGATCAGGCTCATCTCTGCCTCCGTCAGCCGCCCTGATTCTGTCATCGGCTTATAGAACACCTAAATATCCACACACACAGGAAATAATAATTACATAGCATATATGTCATACATGTTGACCATCGAAATGACTGTTGGTTTACCTCCCCGGCCAGTTCCAGGTCCTCCAGGTAGGACTCCTCCGTTTGAATTAGCTCATGGATGTAGCCTTGTCTCTTTCTTTCCTCAGTGCACATAGAGTCTAAACTGAGCAGATCAGCACACCCTACACACACACACACACACACACAAATGCACCCACACACATTCATCAGTGACCACATCACTACATGGCACAATTGCAAACTTTATTTGTGAAATTTTGCTTCATATAATTGTGAACACTTTCCATACAAAAATGCATCCAGAGCAAAGGTTACAGTATGACATTCAGAGTGAAATCTAATGGTCTCTAAGGTCATGACTGTTAGCTGGCTGCATAGCTGGTCAAGTACAGTATAAGGGCAACATATGTTGCTGGTCATCAGTTCCTTTAACTACTTAATTGAACACATAGAGGCAGACTAACAATCCTGTGATCTACAAAAACATGATTGTGCTGATGAACAGTGCTTGCTTGTGTGAAAGGTTAGTTCACTTTTGACTAAAAGGGTTGTTCACTGGGGCCATGTAATACTTTTATTATTATTAAAATTTTTACCCTGTGGTCCATATGTAATATTAGTCAAGTTTCTTGTACCCAAACATTACTGTTTTAGTTGGTGCCAAACACCATGTTCAGATATTGATACGAGAAATGGTTCTCTGGCACACTGGAATACATATTTGATAATATATCAAATATATTTAAAAATAATAATAATAATAATGAAAAAAACTTGATAATTAAAATGAAAAAGATCAAGGACCTAAGTAAAAATACATAAAAAATAAAAAGTTTTTTTACAATATATTCTTACTTTTTTTTTCCTTTTTTTTTTTACGGTTAAGAATAGTCATATCCTACATCCTCTATAATTACCTCACCGGGACTGGGCATATCAAATTACCGAAAACTGAATAGGCAAATGTGGGTATAGGTACTACTAAGTTAATGTTTTCAGGTTTTAACCATGTCAGAAATCCAATGATTTCATAATGAGAATTCCTGTAAATGGTTGAGTTATCTGGGAAGGTAGTTTAGAGTTGTGAAATTTACAAAATATTTTTTACATAGTACAGAGAACTTTTATTTAAAAAATATCAAGGAAACTATATGCTCAAGATACAGCTCCATTAATGTGTCACTTCTGTGTGTCACAAAACTGAGAAAAGAAGTGATATCTAACATTTCCCAACTAAACAGAAAGAAAAAAGTCCTAAAGCCAGTGGGGTAAACTGATGTGTTTGTTTGCTATAAGTAAAGTTTAAACATAAATAGTTGAAGGGGAATTGTTAAATCCTGAAGGCGTGCTTGAGGCTGCTTCCTGGACCAGAGCAGTGTTCTGATTGGCCCAGAAAAGAGAGGAGGAAGAGGAAGGAAGGGCCAGAGCTATCGTCCTACAATAAAACACAGATGAGGCGTGGAAAAAAGGTGGAAGAAAGGAGATAAGGGCAGATGAGAGAATGAATAATGAAGGGATGAATGGAAAAATATATATTAGAACATGTTGATCAGAAAGAAAGAAAGAAAGAAAGAAAGAAAGAAAGAAAGAAAGAAAGAAAGAAAGAAAGAAAGAAAGAAAGAAAGAAAGAAAGATATTGTGTTGTACACTACTGGGCCAATGTAGTCTTGGCTCAATTTGAACTGTTGCAATGAAAGTTAATGGGATTTTTATGATTTTTAATATTAATTTTTAAGAAAACTGAAACTCAAATCAATCTGAAAAGATAGCAAATCGAGTCAGAAAAAAATCTCAAGGTCTGACCCAAGTTTGGTGGTCGTAGCTATAACTGTATAGGAGGAGATGCAGTCTAAAATTTGGCTCAGAAGAAGAAGTGAAAAAATAATGTTTAAGTACAATAAGTACAAATACTATTATGGTTAAGTTTTCCAAGGCAACTTAACTATAATAGTAAGGAGTGGAAAGAGTGGTAAGATCCATATAATGTTGCAATAAAACATTATAAAATGATTTATGAAAAAAGATAAAGCTCAAAACATCTTTTTGCCTTTCTTTTAAATTCTGTCTTTCTTTCATTCTAGATCTGACAGCATGGCTGAGGGTTCAGGTGAGGTTTCGCTGGCAGAGGTTGAAACAGCATTTCGTAAATTTGCAGTTCATGGAGACACCAAAGCAACAGGAAATGAGATGAATGGGAAAAATTTTGTTAAGCTGTGTAAGGACTGCAAGGTCATCGATGGGAAAAGTGTCACCAGCACGGACGTGGACATCATCTTCAGCAAAGTCAAGTATGAGTATTCGCACTATTACCGACAGCAAACTGTTTTATTTTTAATCCTGTGCAATGGACGTATGCATGACTGGGCCTAACTTTGCGCTGTTCTGTGTCTGCTTATGTACTATCTTAGGGTTAAATCAGCACGTGTCATCACGTTTGAGCAGTTCACTCAAGCCATGGCCGAGTTGGCTACTAAACGTTTTAAAGGGAAGAGCCAGGAAGAGGCAGTACAGCTTCTCTACAGTCTCATGGCTGGCAAAGAACCAGCCAACATTGGTGTTACTGTGAGTCCAAGCCAATCAAATCAGTCTGTTTTCATAGATTAAGCAATAACCATGTACAATAACCATGGACAATCTGTTTCTCTCCGCAGAAAGTGGCAAAAGCCTCTGCTGTGGAAAGGCTAACAGACAGCAGTAAGTTCACTGGTTCTCATAAGGAGCGTTTTGATCCGTCTGGAAAAGGAAAAGGCCGTGTCGGGAGGGAAGACATCCCTGACACCAGTGGATACGTCTCGACATACAAAGGGCAAGGCACCTATGACAGCAAAGTAAAAGGGGACGAATGAGAGAGGAAGGAAGAAAAGAGAAAAATGCTTTATGTATGCAAGTCTTCCTGGTTATATTTCCGACTTGCCTGCAAAAATAAACCCTGGCTAAAACTTTGCACGGAAACCCATGTCTTTATCATTTTCATACACCAGTCTGTCATCATCTTACAGATTTTTTTAACGTGGTAAAATGCACTGTCTCTAACCAACTTGCCTTTCATAAGTTAACATATCATTTTCAGAATAAATAAAACCAAATAAAAACAGCTAAAGGGTTAATCGTGTCATCATGTACTCATCCTTGTGTTGTGTATGACTTTCTTCTGTGGAACATAAAAGATTTACAATAGTTTAAAAGTTTAACTTAAAAAGTGTGTCAGTTTTTGTTTGGCCCAACAATGGAAGCCAACCATTCTGATTGGTTGACCAAAATTCTCCAAAACCGGAATTTCTTCTTTTGTGATTCACAGAAGAAAGAAAGTCAGTAACACTCCTATGCATAATTACAACTAACCCTAAACCCAACACTAATCCTAACCCTAAGCCTGTATGTTGTTGTAAGATTCCTCAGTACTTAAATGTATAATTACACCGCAACAATTAAGGACACCTTAAAATTGTAACCAGAAAGTCTTGATTTTTGGTTAAACTATCCCATTAAGTGCTTCTTTTTCTCTGCTGGTGTTAATACTGTATGTGTGCTGGATAAATGAGCTTTATTGTGTGTTTATGCTTTGTTGCACTGAGATCTCTATCAGACTGTAAACAATAAACTGAGTCGATGCAAATAAAGTCAAATGAAGATACGCCGTGTGGGAATATTTTACTTAAATTACAACACATTATTGTGATGTTTTGCATCATTTATGACCGTCTTGTGCTGTAATGTAGACAGAGGCGTGGAGCGTTTCTTTGAATAGCTGTTCTGGGGCTTCAATCATTACAAAACAGAGATACTTTCTGGGAAAGTGCATGTTTGATTGCTTAGAAAAGCTTTCATAGATAGCTGAGATATCAGCTTTCATCATATTTCATGGCTTTGATGGGTGCCATTGTGTTGTATGTAACTCGTGGGGTTTTGTATTTCAGTGTATCTGAGGCAAGTAACAGTTACATGAATTGATATCTCCCTTGTTGTATTTTTTTTTTCATATTGACGATGTAAAGCTCCTCTTTAAAAAACACACACATAGTTGAATATCCCTACCTGAACACAGGAGGAGGAGGAGGAGTGCTGTCAGGATATAAAGTTGAACATCCCAAAGACTCTGATTTTCATTTGCTCCCACTGAAACTCAAAGGGAAGAAACAGAAACAGCCATCAGACATGAAAGGTGAGAAAATAACCCACTGTTTCGGCACAGAAATAATTATTCAGAGAGTAAGTGCCTAACAAACTTGGCAGATATGCACCTGTTAAACATTCAGGTGGAAAAAAAAACATTCAGATGTTGCTTTGTGTGTCTTATTTATTATAGCAACCTTTTATAATGTTATTTGTTTTGTATTTTATTTATTACATGTCTATTGGAAACTACTTCAGAATTGTATTTATTAATTTTTTAAACGAAAGAAATATCAAGAAGATTTTGGCAATAAATATTTATACAGCTTTTAAAGACTAATAGCTTATCTAGTATTTAAAGGGATACTCCACTTTTTTGGAAATAGGCTCATTGTACAACTCCACCTGAGTTAAACAGTTGAGTTTTATCGTTTTTGAATGCATTCAGCCGATTTCCTGATATTTAGAAGAATATCAGTAACCAGACAGTTTCTGGTCAAATCTATTTTTTTACGAAACAAATCTATGAAACTCTATGGAATCGATTTCCGTAAAATGTTTCAATGCAGCTGAAGTTGCTGCACTCTTCTTGGTAGTCATAATAATTATTAAATTATGCTTAAGGGGAAGTCTGCAGATGTAGATTATATGTGGGCTGAGTTATAAGTAAAAGATTTGTATACATTTGATTTCATGGTTCAAATTTCTTGAGCTTGAACTAAACAGACTCAGAGCCATACAAAATGTGGGTTACACTTCATTTCTATAGTCACTTTAGACATTCTACTAATTATAAGTAACTTTTCAACTACATGTCAAGTAACTGTCATTAGAGTATTAGTATATTATAGTAGACTG
>JAOTRC010000010.1:6601512-6615344 GCA_027497675.1 Cyprinella lutrensis | reverse complement strand
TTTACTTTTTTATCAAAATCACTATAAATGAAAGGAATTGTAACAATATACGAGTCATGCAAATAGGGGGATGGAAGTACATGCAAATTATGTCAACAAAGCAATGTTCTTCTTGAAATGTATATTTTGAGTGCAGTATTTTGTGAACTCACCATATGGTGGCAAGCTGTGTTTGTGTGAGGTTTGATGCTGTGAGGGCATTTCTGACCTGGGGACCTTCAAACATACACACTAAAGAGTTAACATATAACACACATGCGGAGATGCTTATACACTATCATATGCAAACATTGCCATTCCCTCAGCTTCCTGACATCTAAAACACACACTCACCTGACAGGTATCCGCTCATCAGTTTGTCCAGGCTGTTGAACTGCTGCCGGTATTTCAGACGGGACGATTGAGGCACCGCCCAATCAGATGCGCTCATTTTGGGGGAGTTACTCGCAAGGGAGGTTGTGGAGGAAGAGTTAGAACTGTGGGAAATTAGATTTAAATTTTCTCTATTAAATAAATGTACTTATTAATACTCTAATTATTACTGTGTATTGCACCTAATTAATACATTTATGACATCCTTGAATGTGGTAAATACTTTAATGCTAAATATAGCTCATATTGATTTTCCAAATCATGCATGTGTTTAGATAAATCCTGTCAGTTTTGATTTGTACAGCACTCTTTAATTCAGAAATTGCATTTGCATCCAGAATTATTTTCAAATGAGCTCCATTTAGCAGCTGCTCATTAAAACTAATATAATCCTTTCATGAACCATGAAAAATTAGACGATTGGTTTCCGGCTAGCTGCAAGATCAGCTTTTCCTCCAGTGCAGTGAGATTCTGCTGTGACATCATCCTTTTAATCATTTATATGTCTGAGCAAGGTTTGCTGAATCCTTGTTAGGGCCGTAATTACCACTACCGGGACCATTAAAAATCTAAATCTAGTAATTAAAACTCATAATTATGAGCAATTCCAACTCACTGCTGTCAGTTTACGGATTTTTTAATATTCTGAGATAACACTTATAGTATTCAGCTGCCTTCTGCAGTTTGGCATTGGCTGGAATGATACAAAATAACAGGATGAGAGGGGGAGAGAGTGTGAGATATGACTTAAATAACATGTTAGAGTGAAATTAGGATTCTGATTATTCTCTACATCTAGAGAATAGAAGATTTCTGCTAGAAATCTTATAACGGGCCATGTTTGGATCTGCCAACAGGACAGTGATCCAAAGACAAACAAAAATGGGTCACTGAGCACAAAACCAAGCATCTGGAATGGCCATCCCAGTCCCCAGACCTGAACCCTATAAAAAATGAGTGGGCTGAACTGAAGGATCTGGAGAGATTCTGTATTATTTACCAAGGGAGCAAGTAATTCTGACCAGCACTGTACATGATGTTGCTTAATTTTATATCACCAGGATAATCATCCCAAATACATTGTGTATATTCAATATATTGCCCAGCCTTAGACCCAAATTCATTTTTAAACAGGCACTAAGCAGGTATTAGAGGGTTTATTACATGCTTCTATACCACCACATGGAGGTTGGATGACTCTCTGAGGAACTCTAACAAGATCCAATTAAGATAGAAGGAGACAGCTGTACTATCCAAGGACTCTGTCAGCAAACACACTCTTATTTACTACAAAATTCTAATACTGGCGAAACAAGCCCAGTTCTAAGAAAATCAGTCTTTTTTTAGCTCTGACGGAAACAAACACACAGTTGCATGCAACAGATATTACACCCAACTCCAATACAAACATGGACATTTTTTGTGAACTCACACCTGCTAGAACCAAGGTCCAAGAGCGAGTGAGATTTACTCAAACCACTGGTGGCTGGGAATGCTAAAAAGGTAAAAAAGAAAAAAAAAAGAAAAACAATTACTTTAAACACAGTTGTAGATTATGCAGTTAATCAATGCATAAAAATTTCATAGTAATGGCATAATTCTCGTCTGTGCAAAATGCTGCATGTGAATGAATTCAGGATACCCAGTGCTGGTGTAAGGAGAGTTGCATTGCCGTTAGGTAAAGCTGGCACACTGAGAGAGTTGGGGATATGAGGCAGTGGTCCTGACATCAGGGTGGGCACAGGGACCAAAGGGGTCAAGGCAGGGCCAGGGGGGATTGGCATTCGGATGGGCATCACTGACATGGCAGAGAGATTTGGCATGGAACCCATACCTAAAAAAAAAGACGGAATTTCAAGACAGAGACATTATCTGAGATCATTTCTAGAAGATTTTTTGGAACCATATTGTTTATAGATACTGCATATATAGAGTATATATATTGGACTTTACTGTATAACAGTTCAGTCTTATTTCCACTAGTTCTACATTTCTTTTACTTTTGCCATCATCTAATGCTCACTTCAAGTTGTCTTTAAAAACACTAATAATTTAATTACACTGTCGTAATCTGTTGAAAATGTTGAATATCCATTTGTCATATTCTACATTCATATCTATTTTAGTCTTTTAAGTTTAATTTATTTAGACATAATAGTATATACAGTATACTGTAAGATTATAGTATATTTATATTATAGTATTTTATAGTATATTTTCAGTTTAGTTTAAGTTTTAGTCTTTTTGTCATGTGTTTTAAATTTTTTAAATTTCTGATTTCTGAGATTTTATATGAAAAATATTAATATGTCTTCATTTCAACATAATCCTAGTCACAACCTGTAAAAGACCCAACAAATTCACAACAAAGCAAACAAACCTCACCCGACGTTACATAACCAGCTATCAACTCATACCAAAGCGTGATGATGATGTCATAACAGGGGTAGGCGTCTGCTTCATGATGGCTGGCAGGTTGGATGGGAGGGGCTGACCCTGCAGCAGCAGTTTAATTAGTTTCATTGCAATGGAGAACTCCAATCTGTCCATCTTCCCATCCTTTCCTATATCCGCCAGTGCCCTGAAAGAAAGGAAGCAGCCCTTCTCATCAAAAGTGGCTTACAGAGCACTAATTGCTATTACAATCCCAGTAGAGAAACTCTGCATAATAACAGAGAAGCATTATTTTGGGCTCAGAATTTTGTTGTGCAAACATATTTATTTATGAACAAGAATGTTTTAGAACAAGCAAATGCTATAAACTCAAATCAAACTTTCTGTATCCTGCATCAGTAAATCTACATCCTGTTTGTGGATGGGCGACAGTGTTTACACCAGTAGACTAACCACAGACAGGAAGAGGTAACTTTTGGGAACCTCCACCCTCTCGAGAGGTATGTGGCTACAATTGTCCCACACACATTCATTTCACAACACTATCATGATAAATCCAGCTCTGCCATAGAAAAGACAACCATACAGACATATACATGTGCAGTTTATTTGTATGCACATAGATAAACGGTGGAGTCAAAAATCATACACGCTTTTCAAATTTAATACACCTTTATTGGGAGACAAATGGGAAGGGCAAGACAGAAAAACTGAATAACGCATATGTACATTAAGGGTGTGTGTATATGTGTGTGTACTCTTACCAGATGTCTGCCAGGACTACGGTGGGAAGACCAGACTGCAGGAAGAACTTTCTTGCTTGATCTCCTAAAATGAAATAAAACATAAAATGATGTGCATTGCATAAGAGCAGAATATATATATATATATATATACCATTAAAAAATATTGTTTTTGTTTTGAAGTCTTACATATGCTCAGCAAAGCTGCATTTATTTGATCGAAACTACATTAAAAACAGTAATATTATGAAATAATACAATTTAAAAGAACTGTTTACTATTTATTTATATTTTAAATGTGATCCAGTGATAGAAAACTGAATTTTAAGCAGCCATTACTCCAGTCTTTAGTGTTACATGATCTGTCAGAAATCATTCTGATATGCTGATCTGGTGCTCAAGCACTTCTTATTAGTATACGAGTGGAAAACAGTTGTGTTACATAATATTTTTGTGGAAATATATTTTTTTTTCAAGAATCTGTGATGAATAGAAAGTTTAATAGTGCAGTACTTATTTTAAATAGATTTTTTGTGTAAAATTATAAATGGCTCTACTGTCACTTTTATCAATTTTGTGTCAATGCTCAATTAAAGTACACATTTCTTTAACAAAAGAAAAAAAAAACTTTTTTTTTACACCAAACTTTTCAGAAGTGTATGTATGTGTGTGGTCTTACCTGACAAATAGCCCAGAGTGGGAGCAAGAGAGTCAAACTGTTTGTCATGTTTTCCCCTTTCTTCTGGAGTTATAGCCCAGATAGTAAAACCACCTGTGAAAACGAGAGGGACAGAGAAAGTGAACGAGATTTTAGATGATTATGTTCTGTCTTCACAAATCTCTTCCAAGATCAGCTGTTGTTTTTCTACTTTCTGGGTCTTGAAGTTCCTGCCAGTTCTCTGCGAGATGTTGTCTGTTGCTTTGACAAGGGCTGCTTGTGTGATCCAGGCATTAGAAATGTTTGTCTGACTTCAGAAAGGGAGTGAGGGAGGCTGCATATTTTGCACAATTTAATCGGATGACTGCCCCATAAATAATTATTAAGTATTATTATTGTACACTGTGATGCATTTCAGAGGCAGCAGGTGAAGATCCATCCAAAATGCCAGTGCCCACTAACACGTCTGCCACTTAACATGCTCAAAGTGGATCAATCTCAACACAGCTTTCACACAGAGAGTGCTGAAGACGAGCCTTTTATCACCTGCTGGTGCTCTGGCACTGCTCTTAACAGGTGCAGACAGCACTTAAAAAATGTGAAAAATACAGCTAAATATCAGCTCTGACCACATTTTTTGCTTCAAACTGATTTCAAAAACATTGTTTTCATACCTATGCACATTATACAAACAAAAAAGTGCATTTACTAACTATGTCACAATAATTGCTAATCAAATATCTTTTTATATTAATAAATGGATTGGGAGGGACAAATGTTAACACACCCACTTACAGTATTCTTTCTAAGTCTCTCTTTCTCTCTGGGGAGGACAAACAGTACTTTCAGCTCAAGTTTCCTGCATTGTCAGCAGCGCTGAGATTCAGAAAAAGGCCATCATGATTAATTAAGTGCAGGTCTGTGAAATCATGGGATGTCTTTCTTTATGGAAATTTAGCCCATTCACCAAAAGATTAAAAAAAAGATTTGACCATTTTAGATAAGCAGCCTTATCTTCAGGAAAATAAAACAACTTTTTATGACAAAAAAGAAGCAATTAGTCCAACCAAACAAAGTATGTGCATTCAGAAATTTAAATTAAAAAGAGATCAATTTCTAAAGAAGTTAACAGTACTTCATATGTTTGAAATCACGTTCACCCACATGACTCCATTCATATCAGTAGTCTAATAAAAGCCGTTATTTAATTTTTTAACATGAAGCGGGTCACCGGGTGTGACAATCAATGTGTTGATGGTGCACCTTTAATTAAATAAATGTTTTCTGAACAGCTTCAAAAATAGTTTTACACTGTGAAACAGATATATTGTAGGCTGAGTTTCTAAAACAATTTGCAGCTTTCCTTCTCTGCAATGTCATCCTATTGTGAAGCACAGGCAGTTACAAGGACATTGAGGATGGTTAATTTTAAGTCATTAAGTCTAAAAGCTAAAATCAGGGACATATTTACATTTGGGAGGAATTGTTGGGGCACAGCTCATGAGGGAGGGACTGTCCCGAGTAAAAAAAATACAATTTAATATGGCTAAAATAACCTGGCTATATTAGTTTACTATTAACATTATATTAGTTTATTCATTTTCAACTAAAATAATTTGTCAGTACTTACTACTAAAACAACTATTACTTATTTTTACTTTTTACAATAAAGACAATCAGGTCTCCTAACATTGAAGCGTGCCGTGGCAACGGAGTGTGTCGGTATGGGAATCAGGGAGTCTGTGTGATGGTGTATTCAGGTGCTCCTTTGGGAAATTTAAATCTCTCTCCAGGTGACACAGTGAAACATGTAATCAAGCTTTATTACTTGTTCAGGCCCATCCAGCAATTAAAGTAAGTGAAAGTGTTTCTCTGTTTTGAAGAAGTATCAGGTTTAGCTTTTGTGCTTATTTAGCATTAGCACTTAGCCTGAAACAACCATGCAAATTTGAAATACCAACTAACACACATTTCATTTACAAAAGCATAGAAAATGTCCTTGGATCCAAACAAACGTTATAAACAAACAATATCTGTTTCTCAACAGTGCTCTACACTTTCCAGTTAATTACACTGTGAAGAGGCGACTCTTTCCCAAAAGCGCTAAAGGGATTAGCCACTACAGAATGAGAGCAGAAACAAAATAAGCACCCCCCGGCACATAGGCCTAACGTTACACATGGAACTTATTCCTAAAAATGCCCAAAATGTCCCTCACTGTTTATTTGAGATGTTTTAGCAGCTATTTAGCATAAAATAAAGGCTACACCAGCTGTTACAGAAATACTGTATGACTGATCTCAGAAACCAACTAGTGTTCAAACATGCAGCCTCAGCTTCGCCACTGTTACCACCACCCTGATGCAGCATTTAACAAATAGACCTGAAAATGGGATTTTCTAAAAGTGAGAAATTGTTGCGTAAATTGAAATGCTTAAATGTTGCGAAGGCTTACTTTTAAAATCCCATTACAAAACACACCCAAGATATTAAACATACTTTACTCGCTTTGCTTGGTCTCTTTCTCTAGCTTGTCTTGAGATAAATATTTCATTAAACCATCAGTGAGAGCTGACGTGAACCACAGCAAACTGGTTCTTCAGATTTCATTCACAAACAAGTAGGTACTACCAAGTTTTTGGACATTTACATTTACTGTACGCAATTTTGTAATGCTTTAATTCAAAGTTTCTTATAGTGCCTTCAAACTAATTTGACCCATTGTGCCATGGAGAAGTGTTTTTCTGAGCAAGTTTAGCAAATATTCAAAAACCAGTCAAAATCCTTCACCGAGTTTAGCAAATATTAGCATATCCCTATATAAACAGGGAAGAAGTCATTAGTAACTTTCACCTGGGTGTGTTCTATACAAACACTGTGCTGAATCTAAAAAATATTCTGTTATATATTTTGATAACGACTTCATCACCAAGACTGATATTTCCTCTGAATACCTCTAAAATTTTTACATTTTTTCTCTGATATTTTGCATAAATCTGCTTTCATGTTAAAGGGATTGTTCAGCTAAAATTGAAAATGCTGTCATCATTTACTCACCCTCATGTTATTGCAAACCTGTATAACAGTCTTTTGCAAAACACAAAAGAAGATATTTAATAGACTGTCTGAGTTGCTCGCTTCTAAATAATAAAACTAAAACTGGATGTGGACCAGTCAAGCTCCAATAAAAAGACAAATTGCATGATAACCAGACCATGAAAGTGGTCCATATGACTAAATTCCAAGAGGAGGCAATGTGATAGCTTTGTATGAGGAACAGGTTGAATTTAACGTTTAATTCAAGCCTTGGCAGTCATGGTCACCATTCAATATAATTGTGTGGAAATAAGCAGCTTGGGCATTCTGCTAAACATCTCCTTTTGTGATCCACAGAAGCAAGGCAAATGGGTTTTAAAATACACAAGGGTTAATGGCATGCCACAAAAGAGCTGTGTTCTTACCATTCATGACTGCAGGTGGGATGTGAGGGATCCTCTACTCGACCGGCTGGCTAAAACTCATCTGGAGAAAGAGAGAGAGAGAGGGTGAGAGTGTGAGGAGGATTTTACATGCAGAAGAGCAACAGAGGATGCACTGTGATGGGAAGAGATAGAGGTGATGCAAGAAAAAGAGACCGTGAACAAGTGAAAATAATTAAATGGGAAGAAGGAAACAAGTAGAGAATAATGAGCATGGAAAAGATGGCTTTTAAAAACTGGACGAATGGAGATGCATCTCTTCTCAGCTGCTTTTGAATATTTCTTCCATTGTTTCTATCCCTTTTCCTCTTACACTCACTCAATCATGTTGTGTGCCATAACACACATGCATAGGCTACAACAATCCCCTGTGCACCATCACGCACTCACACACAAACAGGATATTGATTGTGCCAGAGAGTTTTCGCCTAATGCAAAGCGATTGTTCATTTCTGTCTTCCCTCTAAAGCTCTTTCTGGGAAACTAGCCCTGCATCTCACAACTGAATCCTATTGGTTCTTCATGGGCAGATTGAACAAACATAAAAGCCAAACACAAACTCCCAAAACAACTGAGGATCTCTGAGCCCATTTAAACAACTGGAAAAATCTAGAAGTCCAGTAAGGGTGAGAGTTATGGTGCCTATGACTACATTCACATAGCAGCAGACTGTCAGTCCTGTTCAGAGTGTTAAATATAGTACGGTTTCAACACAATATGTTTACAGAGTGACTGTTCTATTACCAAAGTTAGTTGGTATGGACTGTATAGATTAGAGCAACAATCTGTGTGTTTTGTGGATTATTTTTTGTTAATCATTCACTAATGTTGGGGCTTTCAAAGTCTTCTGGATTGTAATAAGAGGCGAAAATAAGTGTGTTGTTTATGAGAGAGTGTGAGACGGATATAGGGCTACAAAAAATATTAATAAATCCTGAACTGGAACATTTTGAGAGCTCTGAAAGGATAAAAACTGTAGGAGTGAAAATGCCAAACAATTTAGATTTAGTCATTAATCCTAACTGACGCGAAACAATGTCTTGATATTAACAATAGTTACAATAATAAATGTGTGGGGTCCGTAAGATTTTTGTAATGTTTTCTATTTTAATAGCCTATATTTTAAATGTAGCCAATTCTTGTGATATCAAAGCTAAATTTTCAGAAGCCATTACTCCCGTCTTCAGTTTCACACGATAGCCTACAATTAAAAAATATTTTGTAACATGACATAACATTAAAAAAAAATCATACTGACCCCAAACAGCCATAACAGTCAATGTCAAACACTGACTACATGAATGTACAACATTAAATCTTTTTATTTTGCCTAAGCTGAACTGTAAACCTGCTGAGCGTGGATAGACAAAGATCCGTCATAGTTAAACTGTGACCAGTGTGAGAAAGTTTCATGTGTACAAACACTAAAATAAGATTGTATTTAAGTCAGGGACTTCACAGCCTAATATTTGTTTACATAGAGCAGAGGAAAGTCAAGCCCACTGTGAAATATTATAGGCCACAAGATATCACGATATTAAATAGTGGCGATATTGTTCATCAAGTCGAACAAAAGATTTGTCTCATAAAAACAATCGCAGTGTTGCGTGAACCCAATGTATTATCTCGTCGCGTGAGCAAAGTGTATCCTCACACCCCTAATAACAACTTCCTTTATGGAATTCCCACATTTAAAAAAAAAACAGTCACATCAGAAACACATTTAAGCAGTTTAACATCATTACTTTAGAGCCATTTTTTTACATACAAGTCCGAATTCTATGACTTATCTTGCGATATTAAAAGGAAATTAAATGTTTTCAAATGGTTTGGCAGCGTTTCAACCGAGCTGCTGGTACGGGGGAGGCATCAGGGGTGCAGTTTGGTTATTATCCTCAGAAGTGAGAGGCAAAACATTACATCTTTCAGTAACTGCACCGTTATGCTAGAGTGCATTAGTACACAAATCAGCATCTCTCTGCTCTGCACATTAGCTGTCAGCAGATATTCCAGTAATATTTGAGTGTTTGAATCTACTAATTAGACTTCCCTGCCAGTGACTCAGTAGTGCACGAACCTCCTCCTGCTCTTTTGCATTAATGCGTTTAGATCTGTCTGCCTTGTTTAAGACAGTAAAAATCTGATTATCGTTTGGTTGAGAACATGCTATGCACCACAAAAAACTCACTTCTGGTGTCCAACATGACCCATGACCCTGGGTTTCATGACCCTTTAAAACATGCATACATCTACTAATTGAAAAGGTTTAGAGGCCCAAATTTTGCAATCAATTTTCATTCATATAACTTGCAGTGTAAACTTTACTTGTACTCTAATAGCCATGTTGGTTAGAAAGTTTGTCAAAGCCTAAAGTTGACTCTGCAACAAGTGCTTTCACATATGGAAGACTTTCGTATTTAATAACGCTTTTCATGAATTTCTGTCCAGTACAAGAATCATAACTAACAATGCCACAAACAGTCCACACCAAGCACTATTGCATTGTATATGTGTTGTGCTGCTTTTATGGCTCCCAGGAGTCAGAGCTTTGCCTATTGGATTATCTATGCTTTTATGCATAAATTCAATTTTAGATAGCGCATGATTTCACACTGTTACAATACCTATTTTTACCTCTTCAACAGCATGCTGCAATGCAATAACAGCAAGTTACTTGAGTCAAATGTGTCAACTGACTGAATAAACAGAATAAAAGGCAAAAAAGAACAGCGCCAAACACGTCTGATCTAACAATTCTGCTCATTTTTTTTACTGCCTTAATAACAAGTGATCCAAGTTCAAATCCCTGCTTGAGGTCATTACCAAATCATGTTTCCCTCTCTCCTCTCCCATTAATTTGTCTAAACTTCTTTGTCCTATCTAATTTATAATGCTAAAGACGAGGGGCATCATCAGTTTTGCATTAACGAATACTGAGGCTTATGTGCTTAGAGCGATATATCTCGTTCATGTATATGATTCATGAACAGCACATATTCATTTCTGAAGACTACAGGTTAACAGTATCATTACAGTGTACAATGAGGGGATCACATATTTACATTTTGTTATTTAGCAGATGATTTTATCCAAAGTTACTTACAAATAAAAGCAATAGAAGCAATCAAGCCAACAATAGGGTAACAAATTGCAAGTGCTGTGAGTTAGTCTAGCACAAGTAGTTTTCAAGTAAGTCCAGAAATTGAATAATCACAAGTGAACTATACGCTTCAGTCTTCATCTGTAAATATAATTAACCTTTGTTAAAACTACAAAATGTATTTTCTTTGTGATTTGTTGTTTGATTAACATTAATGAATCATAATTGTGCAGACAGCAGCAGGTAGGCCTATATTAGGCTGCTGTCACTTTAATTCACAGAACCAATAATGATGTTTTTTTTTCTCAACTGTTTACGTTCACGTAAGCCATAAGCGATTGTGTTTATGAGAATACTCACCAAGACAGCAATTTTGACATAATTTTGCACTTATATGCCCATCCAAGCACAAATAGACGAGAACGAGAACAGAATTTGGTGTTCGCGTGCTGCCTCTGTGTGCATGCACAGAAAATGGCGCTCAGATTAAAAAATTGCTTGAATTAAACTGACAGGACCTAAAGCACGTGCAAATGATAAACTTTCACTCTATGATGATTGAACTTTGCAATTAATCCGAGAATCAAGTGCGTTTCGAACCATGGTGCCTGGTCCATACGGATCACAACAACTACATATTTGACATTGAGGATGCACACAACGCGATATAGATACTAAAAGGTTATATCCTGCAGTCCTATTGCTATGATTGCTAGAATTGTATCACTCATTATGAAATATTCATAATTCAAATGCTTCGTGGCATAATGCTTCATCTTAAAGTACTTAGCAATAATAATTAATATAATAAAAATATTTCATTTTGGTGGCATAGAGATTGCTTCAGACTGTAGAAATACTTTAAACCCTTCTAGGTTTAAAAAAAAAGCTTCTTTGTAGTGTTCAACAGTAATATGCACTGACACTCTTGAGATTGCCATTTTAGGCAGAAGAGGAGAGATGGAGATAATGAGAGTGAAGATGAGACTCAGGGTTCTCGTCCTCTACTAATACTGTGTGCAAATAAAGAGTCCATTACGGATCAATAAATGGAGGGTTAATAGACTGATGTGCAGATTAAAGAGCGTAAAGTTGAGGCAGATAGGATCCGTGGTTTGGACTGGGTTCTCACACATTCACACACACCGAAACTAAAAAAACTCTTTATGCTTTTACCATATAAGAATGCACTTCAATCTTTTACATTACTATACACCTCACTATATATCTGCTTTATAGTGGATTTCAAGTGGATCTCAATCCTTGAAAACAAACACACACACCTATACAGACCACGTTTGCATCCCTCCGTACTCAAAAACAATACTTTTCCTATTCAATTCAATCCCAATTATTTCATTCAGGCTCTAAATATAACATATGTTCTTCCAATGAACAATACATGACAATTCAAATGAATATAACTATTCCTATTTTTTTTTCATTCAAGTTAAATATCTTTATGAAACCAGAGAAAATTGACAAAAACGTTTTAATTTAGATTTGAAATGCCAACCACTGGGTAACATTTGCAGAAAAATAAATCCTGTAATGTATTAGAGAGAGTATATTCCAATATGAACATGATGTTTAAATATAAAGTGACCATTCAACTTTTCTGTCAAATATACAAAAACTATCCACAGACACAAATGAAACAAAAGGTCAAAGAATCAAAACCCATTTTATTCTCACACAATCATCCTTTGCTCATATATATGCACATAGCAATCACTTGACATTTGCATGTCATTATTAGATGAACAGAGGGCAAATTCTTCTTCATTTCTAAATCAGCTTTAATCCACCACATAATTTTCATAAAGCCACACAGACAACTAAATGTTGACTATTTAGTCACATTGTTCACCATATGTGTTTTTGGGAACCAGGAAGGGAGTCTAAAATTTCTATAATTTAATTCTGAAATTCTGCCGCTTCACAGGGAGGATTTGTAAAACAATTTGTGCTCTAGCCTAGAGAGGCTCAGCATGCGGATAAGAGTTTCAGAGATGTAATGGACCCGGGATGAATTGCTTATTAAAAACTGCTTGCTAAATTCCATTCTCAATTTCACTATTCTCATGTAGATGAGAAAAACTGACTATGAATATTAAATTGTTTCTCTCTCTCGCTGTCAAATGCAGCAGAGATGATGGAAGAGAGAAGAGAGAACTTCGTACATCAGTGATCTTAAAGGATGGCTTGCAGATCCGTTAATTAGAGCAACTATAATACACCTTTCTTCAAGCTTTTTCTGACCATGTACACACTGCAGCTAAATACAATGTCACTCTTCTTCTGAATGCTTAATCCCATACATCCACATTCACTCCTAAACAATAAGGTTCAATCAAATGTTATCATAAGTAATTACATGTTTCACACCTGACAACAGTTTTCCTAAAAAATGGGCCAGGCTCTGGTCACTACTTTGTTCAAAACTGGTCAAAAACAACAAAATATTGTAATCATTGTAATTTTGGGAGTGACTCTTGAATTCCATTCACACAGAAGGATCATTTGAAGTGAATCGCCACATTGATCTATGCAATTTTCTCTGACTTGAGTAAAAGTCACTGTGAGTCTCATATTTTTGAGCAGTTAATTTAAGATGGGCAGTTGCAATATTTACACCCACACAAATATGTCTCCCTGGGACTGAGAGAAAACATTCGATGGGATTCAGGCTGCACAGATAGACAAACTGATCACTACAAAGACAGACAGAGAGACATAGTAAAGAAATAAATAATAATATTCCTATAGCTCAAAAAGTAGAGTTGTCCCATGGCACCACCAAGATCATGGATTAGAAAGTAGGAACTGATGAAATGCGAATTATACCTTGGATGTTAGAACTAAATGTACATGATTGAAATTGATTATTATAAAACTATGTAGAATTAATCATTAATAATATATACTTGTAATTTAACACTTATATAAAAAGACAAAAATCAAACATGTATATATATATATATAAACAAGTGTCATTTGTTTAAGATATAAAAATTGCTGCATATATATATATATATATATATAAACAAGTGTCATTTGTGTAATATATAAATATTTCGTATTTT
>JAOTRC010000010.1:6566549-6576812 GCA_027497675.1 Cyprinella lutrensis | reverse complement strand
ACAGAGAGGTTTGGAACAACATGAGGGTGAGTAAATACTGACAGAATTTTCATTTTTGGGTGAACTAACCCTTTAATCCTCTTGATTGTTGAGTTATTAGATAATTTTGCATGATTTTGGACTGACCTTAGGAAATCTTACATTCATACATATTTATAATTCAGATCTGATTTATTGTATGTAGCATTAACATGCAGATTCCTGCTGAAAACTGGTGCCTCAACATATGCATGTCTAAATACATAATGAGCTATTTGAATTGCATTAAGATATAATAAATTGTAATGGCCAAATTTTTTTTTATTTTTTTTTAAAAATCCAAAATATACATTCCAGAAATTATTAACATTCCATTGAAAAAAGCTATATCGAGGAAACATCAAATGCTTTCAAAGTATTAAAACAATCTTGATTAAATGTTTCTGTCTCATTTTCCTTTGTGTGGAAGTTAAGCGATTAAACACAAAATATATAAATAAGTATTTATTAAAAACTTTAATATTTACAAAAGCACTTTACATTTATTATGTACAATCTTTCTTTAATAAAACACTTTAAATTGCCTGGTTTTATAACATCAAAACTCCATGATCACTAAGTCCAAAGTGCAGCAGGTCATTACACGGTTAACCTTTGCCAACAAGGTTGATTAGTGTAATTTCAACATGCTAGTTAGCACATTATCATTGTCCTCTACAAGGCGTCGGTCAGGACACCCTGCGTGACTGTGTGTGTTCCTGTCCTCTGTGGCCCCATCTGTTGGTTGATGTTAACAATAGCGATGAGCAGAAGGAAGACCACTACAAAATCATCCAGGGTGCCCAGCAAACTGCTCAACGGCCCAGGAAGAGTCTCCAGAGGGGAGGCCAAGGACATGGCAGCACCAAATCCACACACAGCCACCCTCAAGAGAAACAGCCACACCAGGCCGCCCATGTTCCCCAGCCATCTCACCAGCAAGAGCAGAAAGAGAGGTGTATCACACAGGTAGTCCTTAACCTAGAAATAAAAAGATGACAATCATATTGCAACATATGACCTAGCACGTGTGATATCAGTGTGTGACGTGAATCTAAACAGTAAAATCCGTGAGTGTCATCCAACTGTAGGCAACAATGCCTTTCCTGGCCTGTGGTTTCACGACCTTTGAGGAATCAGGAACCCAAAAAGGTGTGGTGATGTGATATAGTTCATAGCAAATAAAATGATAAACTCTGCTGAGAAGTAATAATGGTAACTGCATTGATTTGCCGGGAGCGGCACGAGCTTGTCAACAAAAAAGAAAGGTTATATAATTATGTTTGGTCAAATGTCACCTGTCTTTTACAGCATGCACAGTACACAAAGCAGATGCTGACTGTAGGCTGTGCCGAGCTACTACAATCGCATTGTAGCGTGTATTTGACATTTATGTGAATGTGTTTGTAGAGTGAAATGGAACATGCTCTAACAAGTATTTACCTGTCTTGGTGCTCCAGAGTATCGCTTGTTATAGTCTCTGACGTGTCTCAGCACTTCTCTCTCTTTACAGTCAGCTCTGTTCTCGCTGAAGAGACGGCACATCTTATTCACCTGAGTATAAAGAATAAAGACAACCCTTTTATTTTAGTGGTTGTCAATATGTTATAAAAGACACCAAATATGATGAAAGGTTTATCTCATTTTTTTGAGACTGCATCAGCTGAATCTCTTACAGAGACTTCATCTCTTACCGTCTGTCTGCACAAAGGACAGTTGATGGCATCTAACCAGGAGCAATGTTTCCAGTAAGATATCAGACATGGTCCTATAGAGAGGGAAAGAAACAGAAGACACATAAACATTGGCCTCTCCTTTACTATGTGCCTATTCACTAAGAAAAAAGTTTCAGGTGCTTTATATTTCAACAACTCAATTACATTGGCCCAAACTGAGTTGGGACAACTCAATTAAATTATCTTTTTGGCAAACAGAAATGTATTTATTTGCAATAGTTTAGAATATTTGTGTAATTTGGATTCTATAATTCACATCATGTTAAAATCATACAAAAATGTGGTTTGTTGCCAAGCTATATTTATTCAATCCCTTGTTTTGATTCAGGCAAATAGCATTTACAAGTAGATGGAAGATTTTTTTTGTCTCAAAGTTATTATTTAACATAAATTAATTGTTCAGGTTCACTACTTTTTATATATTTAGTAAAATTTATGAGTAGTAGGAAGAATAATAAGAACAATAGGTATTGAATCAAAAGGGTAGACTTGTGTATTTTTATGACTCGTTTTTACTGCTTGTATCTTTGCTGCTCTTTATTTTATGTCTCTTTATTGAGCTTATTTAAAGTGGTGAGAGAATTACGTGATGATACAACATTTTTAATTTTGAATTAACCTTGTAATTTGCTGTTAACGTAAATCTAAAAAAAAGTCTATTCATGTGATCTGGGTCAGATAGGCACTGCTTTCGTAACCATGGTAACAGTAATGTTACATAACATACACAACACTTGAGAGTCACATGAGTAAATGCCCACCATCTGCTCTCGCACAGTAGACCAGAAGCTATCTTTTTTGGAGTAGATTTACATAAAACCGTAGATTGGTCTAATCTAGCAATAGCAAGACTGACTTGACCAACAAACTGCTAACACAATGGATATGTTTATGCAACTGGCCCCAATTACTATCATATAGTCAACTTTAAGTGAACCAGAATGTAATGATCAACATGGTCTAATTTAGCAATAGCAAGACTGACTTGACTAACTAACTGCTGACATAATGGATATGTTTATGCAACTGGCCCCAGTTAGCATATAGTCAGCCTTAAGTGAACCAGAATGTAATGATCAACATTAACATCTGAGATCCAAATAGTTTTTGTTTTGTGTTTGTTTTTTGCAAGATGTATTTTGCAGTCGGTTGCACGCACCACAGAAAAGATGTCCACAGTTTGTCTCTACAGGATAGCTGGCACTCTGTAAACACACGGGGCAGTGGACATCCCTGTTGCCAGCTGGTAACCACATTTTAGGCAAATCCTGCAAATAATAAATGAAGAGATTATATACTTAAAACAGTAATGCTTACATGTAATTTATTTCTAGGATTATTTAATTTTGTTGGATGGTATTGGATGCACATTTCTAATTGGAAATGATGCATTTAATTAGAAAAATACTGTACTAATATGTATTCACCTCTCTGTTGTTCACGTGAGGATTGTGTGGCTGACCTTGACATCTTATCTTTGAGTGTAGAGAGGACCTTCAAAAGTGAGAGATGCAGTTATTGAAATGCAATACTGTGGAGTTTATGTTCACCCTTTCCTTCAAGACTTTAACTCACAATGCAGGGCTGGTGTTTAAAATCATCATTAAATGTGCATCATGAGTTGAATGATCATTAATTACCGCTGATTTTCTTTTGTAATTGTGGATGGACTGTCTTCATTAGAATTAAAACATTTGTTCATCTCAAGATAAAGCATGCTTTTTGTTACAAAATGTATTGCACGATTAGATATAGGCTGACTATGTCTAGATGAGCACGTACAAAATCTAAATTTAGCTGTCTGACACACCTGTCTTTTACTCATACTTGATGATGCAATATCAGGCGGCCTTACAATACATCAGGATTTGAAATATGCCGCTACTGAACTAAAATTTGCTTTTGATGAAAAAAACTTTATTTGAAGGTATTATATTATGATATATAGATATGGCAACGTGAGTTCAAAATATAACTGAAAAAAGTGACATGTTGAAATCTGACATCATAGTGTTTAATGTGTGTGCAGAGCCTTTTATTGCCCCAACACAATTAACCTGCAGTCTCAGGATACAACACTTCATCATTATACACGTCTTCAAAAATCATTTATTTCTGTCTAAATTATACATTTTTAAAGAGATACTTTTTTAAAGAGATTCTGGATATGATTAAACTGTTTAAATATAACCTCAAAGAAAGTATTATTAATTTGGGTAACACTTTATTTTACTTTGTTTTATTGTCCTTTTTACATGTTACATGTACATGTTACTAATCCAATAGCCTACATGTACATAGAGCCTACACTGTTACAAGGACCTTAAAATAAAGTGTAACCATAATTTGCTTTGTTTATTTATGCAAGATAGATAGATGTCATCATAGGCACAGAAATGTGCATGAAATATGTTAAAAACATCAGACTCTCTCACCTGTTGTGGAAGCCGCGGCTGGTGGGCATGTTTCTTGTTCGTAATTCAGTTGCTTTCTCTCGTGGAAGGCAGAGACTGGAATGCTTTGAACTGCTTCACTGTACACAGTACATTTGACAGACAGCTTAATCATTAGCCAGGGCTTTCAGTCCCACTTCAGTCCCTTTTTTGGAGATTAGGTAACTACACTGATTTCCTGGTTGACTTTCAAAATTTAGTAAAGTTGCTTGCAATCTTACTGATCTCTGTAATATGTTCATCATCAATTTGAAAGTGTACTGATTGGCAATATTTGTGTTGATCAACGCCATGGCCATTCCTCTGTCTCAAGTGTTTTATTTTTGTCATGTGACCACTATCACAGGCTCAAAGACAGGTTGTAAATCTCCTCCTACTTTAAGAAGGTTAGTCGTCTAGTTAACCTGTCAATGGTTTACCGCAAGTTTACACAATATAATACACTGTCCCATATGGATGACCAAAGAAAGGCATTTCACTGGGATTGGACGCCAGTAACTGGGGCAATCCAGCAGGTTAAAATAAAGCTAAACCTATTTAATACTATACCCAGGCTCATTATATTAAACAAATTAACCCTCCAATATATGTACCTGTGTACAGTGTAGCTGGAACATAGTGTGTGTTTTTATTAATAAATATCTCAAAATTCTTTATTGACTACTCACATTGGCTTCATATCAGTGCATTTGCCCTGGACCTTCTTACTAAAAATGTTTCAAGCTAATATTTAGCTTTCCTATTTTTGCCTAAACTGCAAGGTCACAGTGGCTGAAAATAGCAGGGGCAGGTTAAAGGCCCCTGGCCCAAATGAGAATCTGAAGGCTGTCATGGTTCAAAGTCCAGTGTCATGTCAGTCAAGGATTGCTTCCACCAGGCCGTCCCATATCCTGGTGAGCAGTTCCAACAGAAAATGTCTCTTTGGCTTATTTCTTGAGCTCAAATATGCTGTAATGTTATTAAATTTAGGGCTGTCAAATGATTAATCACAATTAGTCACATCCAAAATAGAAGTTTGTGTTTACATAATATATGTGGGTGGGTGCACTGTATATGTTGTATGCTATATATAAACACACATACACACATGCTTTTATATTTAAGAAAAAATATATTTATATATAAAGTATTTATATTTATATATAATATAAATCATAAATAAATCTATATACAGTATGTACATGAAAATATTTCTTAAATATATACAAGCATATGTGTGTGTTTATATATAAGAATTATACACAGTGCACCCACATGTATTATGTAAACAAAAACTTTTATTTTGGATGTGATTAATCACGATTAATCATTTGACAGCCCTGATTAAATTATGTGACTTTGAGTTGAAATTGTAAATGGAATAAAGGAAAGTGTCATGAAAAAAACATATTAGAATATAATGTATCTAAGGGTTTGCAATAAAAGCACTTTGTCTCTTTTTATATACTTAGTATTCCCATATGCCCATACAAGGTCAATGCATGTGACTTCACATCACAATCTTATCTTGTGTTTTTATTGCAAAAAGGTTGTAAACGCTTTGACATATTAATGTTTAGCAACAGAAAACACAAATCTGTGTAAATCAGTAAACTTTTGCATTCTTCCTTATTTCAACTAAATTTGACTATTTTAATTATACAATAATTTTGTTCCATTTGTTTAATAGAGTGTGGAAACCAAACTATTACACCAAACAAGCCATGTTCATGCTCTGCCAATCTTCTCAGATCTCTATTTAGATTGGCTGCACGGTGTCCTGAACTCAACACCCCATTGGTGTTTTATTTCTTGCTGTTGCGCTCTTGATCCCATCAATCCCCAATCCTCATCAACGCATCACGCGCTATATCAGCGGAGTGAATTCAGGAAGCCTTTACGTATCCATTTGTGCGTAGACGCAATTGACGTAAACGTAAGGCTGGTGAGCGCTAGGCAAACACACTCGCAGGTGGGAAAGGGAAGCGCATTGTTGACAGGTGGACGGAAATATATTTGCCCGATAGCACAGACGAGAGATGGATTTAAATAAAACGCTGTGTGAGAGCCTGATTGTTTGGGTAAGATCATGCCTTTTAGTCCAGAACCAGGAATCGTTTATGTGTCTGCGGTCAGAGCCATATGACGTTAAGTTTCCTGTCGCAGGTAGTCGTTTCTTTCTGGCTCTAAGGTCCAAAATAACCGGAAATAAGATATTTCCATGTACTTCATGTTAATGTGGTCTATGGTGCATCATTACAACATTTACAAATGCGCCCATTTCTCCACGCGGCACCCGTCCAGCACGCGACAATAGTAGCCTATATTAAAATAGACAAACTAGAGAATGCGGTTAAACATGTAAACAACACAGCACAGTCATACCACAGCCAACTCCTTCCTCATCCTATTTAGGAGTCTAATCCGTCTAGCTAGAGTATTTGTGGAATGTCTCTTATGCAATGAGATACTCCTAGTCTCATTTTAATATGATGTCGTTTTGACTGTTGACTGCGGCTTGAGATCACCGCGTACGGCGCGTGCTTGTGATTCTATTTGGCTCTGATGCATGACCATGTTTATATTGCGTCTGCACCAGGGCTACTCTGAATAGTTCTCAAAAAGACTTGTAAGGTTCGGAGGACCACTATCTTTCCTAGATTACTATCTCTAATGAATGTCTTGCCTGTGCTTATATTGGTTACCTGACTGTATGACACATTTAAAATGCAATATTTGTTTGCTAGTATCTCATAATGACATTTATATTGTGGTCTCTGTTGTTTTAGTCAGAACTGCACGTTTTGTGTGTAAAATTTTATTTATTTATTTATTTTTTACTTTGCGATACTACCAAACAGTTTGTCTACTGTTGTATAAACAACATTATGGAGAATTTTGTTAATGTTTACACCATTGTATTCTTTTAGTGGGAATTTTGTGGCCTTTATTAACCTTTAATGTTAGTTATTAAAAATATGATTGTTCACTGTTACTTCATTTTAGTTCACAGTGCAAAGTAAATGTGAACAGATACAATTTTGATTTTAGTAATGTATTAGAGATATAGAATTTAACATTAATGTTATTAAATACTGTAGTATTGTTTATTGTTAGTTCATGTTTGCTAACATAGTTAACTAATATTAAGAAACAAACCCTTACTGTAAATTGTTACCATCAAAATAAATGAATGGGTCCACAAAATTACTTATTATAAAACTGAAGTATTATGCATATTATTAATGTGTCTTTAAATTATTGAAATATTGACATAAATTCCCAAGGATTCATCAAGTAAATAGCGGGTTCTGCTGAAAAAAAAAGTTTGGAAACCCCTGTATAGTAATACATACTCACTGTAGCATTTATTCTAGTACTCTATACCCATGTTTCTTTTCTTTGTATGTGTGGCCTCAGCTGCAGACCTTCAAAACTGCAGCACCCTGTAAGACCGTGGACGATCTGACCTCAGGGTCAGCCATGTCTCAGGCTCTGCATCAGATGTGAGTGTGTTTACATTTGCTTGACATTTATTCATTGACGGATGCTTTTGTCCAAAGCAACTTAAAATGCTTTCACTGTGTATTTGATTGGTGTGAGTGTTCCTTGGTAATTGAGCCCATGACTTTGACGTTGCTAGCGCCATGTACTACCAGTTGAGCTGCTGTGTTTCCTTGACTCATCCATTTAATTCATATTTGACTGTGTGTGACGCTTTTCAGCTGCCTCCCACTTTCCATACCCCTTCTTGCTCTACTAAATCAAATTAAATATTTCCAGGTCAGCATTACTGATTTATATCTCAGCTTGTCAGCGTTTGAATATTTTATGACTTGTATTGGGTAGTTGGTAGTCCTTAGAGTCATATTACCTGGGCTGGGGTATATATGTTTTGTTGAATAAACATTGATTCAAGTAGACTATAGTGACATTTGATTTAACATATATTGTTCTTTGAGAGTCTGAGAGTGTGATTTAACTCTGATTGCATTAAAGCAAGATAGGATGGAAACAAAACATATTTGATTTGATTTTACCGACTGATCTGAATGAAAGCATCTGAAAGTGTCTGAATTAGAAAAGAACTGCACTGATCAATGTTTCAATTCCAGAGATCCTTCATGGTTCAGTGAGAGCTGGCTGTCTCGCATTAAAGAGGATGTTGGAGATAATGTAAGACTCAAGGTACGTTCATTTTCCTTCTAGACCTTGGTGCTTAAATCTAATTTTGAGAAAACGTAATGTATAATGTGTTAAAGCTAAAGTCTTTGTTTCACTCTTGGCTCCTTTTACAGCTGAACAACCTCAAAAAGGTCCTGCAGATGATTGTTGATTATTATAATGAGGTAAATTACACAGAGGTTTGGTTCATTAAAATGCATTAGTCAGACTTTGAAATAACAACAAGGAATTAACCTTTAATCTTGTTAGCCAACCATTTACACATGCCGACAGTCACATGAATGTGTTGTGTGTAATTATTGGGTGGTTTAGTTATAGCACATTCTGTATGAGCTACAAATATTTCAATGCATGCAGTTTTTTTTTTAATTTTGGCAAAAGCACAATGACCATACAATCAGATTCATTCTAATAAAGAATCCATGCTTGTATGTGTAATTCTCTATGTGTTATGATCCCTTTGTGTTCAGGTTTTAGGTCAGCAGATCACAGATTTCCCTCTGCCTGACCTTGTGCGTGTGATAGAGCAGTCTGATCAAGTGGAGCTGGGACGCCTCCTACAGCTCATCCTAGGGTGTGCAGTCAAATGTGACAGGAAACAAGGTAATAAAAAGGATAGTTCACCGAAAACCCTTCAGGGTTGTTTAACTCCACTTTTTGATATACAATCAAAAACTACTTTTGAAGTGTGTTCGTCAAGTGGACGAGGGAAGTTCATTAGGACAGACCCTGAACCCTCAGTTTTGACTGAGAGAGCGAGTCTACTGACGTCGCAATAGCAACTCGCAGTGCTCACACTTAAATTACCCACAAGTTTTTTGTTTTTTTTAATTACCCACAAGTGATCCGAGGGCTTATAGTGTTCCATTTAAACCCATTGCAAGGGTTCCACCAGTAGTGGGCACTGCAACAGAAGTAATGACATATGATTCAATTCATTTGTAATAAATACTGCAATATTCCTTTTAAAACAAGAACTGTTTGATTTCATGGTGAATTTAAAATGTTGTCATTATTTACTCTCCCTCATGCTGTTTCAAATGTGTATCTCCATATGCTTTTGATCTATCTGTATTTAATTAAAAAATTGTTGTTGTTTGTCCAGAGTATATCCAGATAATTATGACCTTGGAGGAATCTGTACAGCATGTGGTGATGACTGCCATTCAAGAGGTGAGAGGCCATTCGTTTTATTCAGATATTTTTATGTGGCCATAAATTCACCTTAATAAAGAATGAAAGGCATTCTGATTTTTTAATTTTTTTTTATTATTATTACTACAGCTAATGAGCAAGGAGAATATGTCTCAGTTAGGAACAGAACCTCTTGGAGATGTTGACCACCAGGTAACAAATACAAACAGTATAACAACATCATACCATCTGAGAACTGTGTTAGTACTGTTATTAAATATAGTATCTTGTTATATTGTTCTTCTATGTTTTTTTTGGTAGTTAAAGAAAGCCTTGGAGGATCTGACTGAGGTCATAGCAGAGAAAGAAGAGTTGGCACAGCGATGTCAGGAGCTCGACATGCAGGTGAGATACCAGTTTTACTAAAACTAATGTCAAAGCATTTGCATCTATGAAGAAACAATAATATTAGGGATGTTAAGTCAAGTCACATTTATTTACATAGTGCTTTATACAATACTTATTGCATAACAGAATACTGCAATGTGCTTGCAGACTGTAAGTGTTAGCTCAGTGAAGAGCATTGCTGCTGTTCTGTTTGTTCACCTTCATGGATGAACTGATTTAGCATTTGAGCGCAAGTATTTTTGGTTTGTCTGTGCAGAGGCTGATGTGTTTTTAGGTGAAAAAATCTACAATGTTCAGAATTTTCATTAAATGTTTAGGTATGCATTTCCTTTTTGGAATTTGTGGTGTAT
>JAOTRC010000010.1:6555300-6566382 GCA_027497675.1 Cyprinella lutrensis | reverse complement strand
ACGTTTAAAGGAACATATTATTGCAGGATTTGTACTGCCATGTTAACTTTCCTGCGCCCATAAATGGGTTAGAAATTCATGTGTTGCTGATTCTTGACAGATTGAGTTAAAAGTATCCATGACCAATGAGAGGTAAGTCTAAACAAATGCATGGCAACCTAGCCTAACTAAAACTAACCAATCTAACCACTTGCAAACGTGTGTGTGTGTGTGTGTGTGTGTGTGTCTGTGTCTATCTGTCTGTCAAAAAGAGCTCATGGGTTCAGTACTAAAATTATTGGGTTTTGCTGTGGTTTTTATGTTTGTGGAACTCTAAAACAACAAGAATAAAAGCCATTTAACATGCTTAACATTAACAGTGGATTTGTTTTATTTGCTGAATTAATTCTTTTGAAACTGCATCAATTTGGAGTTTATGTAAAAGGAAAAATGTAATAATAAAAATCATTACTTCATGGTGTATATATATATACACTGCTATTTGAACGTGTTTTATCAAATTGATAAAAAGTTGTAAATACATTTATAATATAAAAATGAATAATGTTTTCTACAAAAAAATATGATAATAGCAAAAGGAATGTTACTCCAAATCAGCATATTAGAATGATTTCTGAAGGATCATGTGACATCGAAGACTGGCGTAATGATTGTTGATTGTTGTTGTTTATTATCGCTGTGATCAGATTGTCCCATGCTGAAAAAGCCATCATGGAATTAGATAACAGTTTATCTAATGTTTAAATAATAATATATTTAAAGTTATTGCTGTTTGTACTATATAATATGTATTGGTCAAATAAATGCAGCCTTGATGAGCATAAGACATGTCTTTCTTTCAAAAACGTTAGATGTTCTTACCGACCCCAAACTTTTGAACAGTAGTGTACATCATAATGTACAACTTCATATGCAATCCTACATTCAAATATGTCATGTATGTAGGTCATTCATGCCTTGACATATTAAACATCAGGTTTACAAGAAAGCCCTGGTATTTGACCTTTTTGCCCTTTGATCAGGTGACAATCCTGCAGGAGGAAAGGAACAGTCTCCTGGCTGAAAATGACCTATTGACTGATCGAGCCAATCAGTTTGATACTTTTGATGACCCCAGCACTCCATCGGGGAGGAAGCACAGCCAGCTACAAATACAGTTTGAGCAGCTTCAGGAGGAGACCTTCAGGTACAGCCTCATCTAACTACACATCTCACGCATCGCAAATATTGTCTGAAAAACGTACTTGATATTAACCTGCTGTTGTTCTGAATATAGTCGTTGCAGAAGTAGACAAACATTGAAATAATGAACCAAGCGTGGGTAGAATGAAATAGCTTGCAGTGTGAATAATAAATGTGTGTAATATCCAGACTGGAGGCAGCTAAAGATGATTACCGCATCCACTGTGAAGAACTGGAGAAACAACTAGTGGAGCTTCAGCATCGTAATGATGAACTAACCAGCTTGGCTGAGGAGTCAAGATCGCTTAAAGATGAATTAGACATATTAAGGTATGTGCTGGGTCATATGTGTTTTCCATATGTAGTCTTTCCCAGTATTCTGTTTGGCTGATTTTGGCTGTCTTTATGATTAATTTTTGTTTGTTTAGGAGCTGCTCGGACCGGGCAGTGAAGCTAGAGGCCTCTGTTGAGACGTATAGGAAGAAGTTAGAAGATCTAAGTGACCTCAGACGGCAAGTGAAAGTTCTGGAGGAGAAGAATATGACCTACATGCACAACACGGTCAGCCTTGAAGAGGAGCTACGCAAAGCCAATGCTGCTAGAGCTCAGTTAGAGACTTACAAGAGACAGGTACTGTTTAAATGTGTTACCAGTTTTATTTTAGTGTTTTGTTTGTGTGTTTTGTTTTTGTACTCAGCCATTAAATAGTTGTCAGGATATACACTGTTCAGAAGGTTATTTTATTTATTTTTTTATAAATTAAAAATCTGCAAGGATGTATTAAACTGACCAGCAGCACAACACAATTGATGATAGTAAGAAATGTGTCTTGAGCATCAAATCAGCTTATTAGAATGATTTCTGAAGGATCATGTGACCCTGAAGACTGGAGTAATGATGCTGAAAATTCAGCTTTGCCATCACAGGGATAAATTACATTTCAATATGTTAAATTCGAAAACAACTATTTTAATTTGTAATGATATATCACAATATAACTGTTTGTTCTGTATTTTTTAAGTAAGTCTTGGTGAGCATAAGAGGCTTACAAAAACATTAATCATCAAACTTTTGAACAGTAGTGTAGAAATGGTGACCACAATCAAGTTAGCCATAGAGGTCACAGACTTTAAAGTAATATATCAACATTACATTGTTTCTGTAACTTTAGGGTCAAGAGCTCCACAAGAAACTGTCTGACGAGTCCCGTAGGGCTGATAACCTGGCCTTTGAGATGAAGAAATTTCAGGAGAAATATGATGCTGTACTGAAGGAGAAAGAGGTAGACAGACACATTCACATGCAAATACTCACTAACACTGTACATTAGATGATTTAATGCTAACGTGTGTCATTTCATAAAAAACTCTGTGATGTCTGTGTTTTATCAGAGGATCAGCATTGAGCGGGACACTCTCAGAGAGACCAATGAAGAACTGCGATGCACACAGGCCCAACAGGACCAGCTATTACTAGCAGGTACAGTATGACTGCTGATAACACATCTGGAAGTGTTGCAATCTCCCTCTAGAAAATGATTCCATTTGAATGAAGACATTCACTCGCATACATGAATTGGAACAGACAGACTCTTCCACTCCTTCAAGAAGAGATTTGTTTGGCACAGGCAATTTAATTTCAACCAAATCAGCTAGTTCATAGGCAGTACTACCTGTTATATTTATATTCTCACCACAGAAAACTCATTTCAGTGATCTGTCTGGGTCACTTCACAGCTCAGTAAACACAAACTGAAAATTGAGTATGCAGATGGAATGAAATTTGAACTTTTTCTTATTTCACACTTCGCAGCAAAGTATCAAACAGGAAGTCCAAGCCATGATAACCTAGCAGCTGAGATGTTGCCCATTGAGTACAGGTATGATGCAAGTATGAGGTAATACATTTTAAAATGATTTTTTTTTCTTGCAAAGCTGGATTTTCAGCATCATAACTTCAGTCTTCAGTGTCACATGATCCTTCAGAAATCATTCTAATATTTGGTGTTTTTAAGAAATATTTCTTCTTATTATTAATGTTGAAAACAAATTTTTGATGACTAGAAATGTCAAAAGAACATAATTCAATTCACATTTATTTGAATAGAGATTTTCACAAAACATATTGTTTCAAAGCAGCGATTTTGGTTTATTTTAACTTAATTCTGTGCAAGAATCAAATCAAGAATTTTAAATGGCTGTTATTACTGTTAATAACATCATACTGGAAACAAGGCCATTAGGAAGACTAGTATTGCACTTGTCTTAGTAATGTCTTTGTGATTCACATACATCTTTTATGCATTAAAAATTTGGGACACCTAAATATTTTGTAAATGTTAATGAGTGTACTGCATCTGCTTCTCCAGGGAGAAGTTCATCCGCCTGCAGCATGAGAACAAGATGTTGCGGCTGCAGAAGGAGGAGTCTGAGAACTTGCGCATAACTGAACTGGAAGAGCAGCTGGAGGAGGCCCGGCGTGGACGGAGCCAACTGGACACTGAGAAAAGGTACAGACTGACATAATGCATCAAATAGAAACTATACTGTACATTCAGAATGCATTTTTAAAAGTTGTACCATTTTTAACTTGACGCATTGTGTTAAAAACGAGTGCCACTGTGCCTTAGTTTTACATGGCAAGCTTAATTGAGTTTATAGATTTGATCACTGTTGATTTAATGGGTATATTTTTATTTAGTCAGTTTCAGTCAATCTGTAAAAGCCTTATGTTTTGTTTTAAGGTTAAACAGTGAAAGAATCAGCGAGCTGCAGCAGCAAGTAGAGGATCTGCAGAAGGCCTTGCAGACACAGGGAGCCAAACCTGACGATGTAAGTGTGTGTTTAGGCCTCTTGATGGTACTGTTTTGGCACTTTTTTTAGTCAGTGCTACATAAACATGTACTTTGCTAAATGAACATGGGCTGTGTTTCTCAAAAGCATAGAGAGCTACGTTGATCGTGAAGAGAATTGGTTTTTCAAGACATTTGGAAACCTGGTCTTTCATTTGTTTTATGTTCAGAATCTTTTACATTTACACTTATCAGTCACATTGCTTGCTTCTTTTTTATGCAGTCTCATCTGAAGAGGAAGCTGGATGCTCATATGTAAGTTTAGCCATTTGCTCAGATTTTTTATTTGATTTGAGCATCTTTTGCACCTTCTGAAGCTGATGGTCCTAATGTTTTTTTTTTGTTTGTTTTGTTTTTTTACACCAGGGTGCAACTGAATGAGGCGCAAGATGAGATCATGAAGAAGAAAGAGCTCTTGGAGGACCTTCAGCCAGATGCTACTCAAACCAGTTAGCTTCCAAATTTTGATCTGCCCATACATTTTACACCAAATTGCCCCTCATGACTTCATAGACAAGAATGAGTCACACTGACTCACTTAAACCGTCTACTTTGATGTCCAGAGTGACGTTATGATCCTCTTTGAGTCAGACAGAAAATCTTTAAAATACCTCCCAGTAATAGAGATAAATGTCACTTTCAGGTGTGAAAATGGACGAGCTGGTAGCTGCGCTGAAGAAGAAAGATGAGGACATGAGGGCGATGGAGGATCGATACAAGATGTACCTGGAGAAAGCGCGTGATGTAGTTACATTAACTTCAGCTTTTGTTACTGAATGACTTGTGCTCTTGCGTTTTGAAGTCCTCAATATTTTAATGTTATTGAATTATGTACAATTTGGAGGAACCAATCAAAATGTATTTGTCATTGTCATTTTTTTTTTTGCATATTAACTTACTACTATTTTAATCAGAAAATATAGTATGTTTTCTTGCATTATTTTAAGCTTTTTTGAATTTTTTTTTTTTAAAAAGTGGTCTACCAATGGTTAAACACATCATATTGTGCGTTGTTGTTTTTTTAAGGTGATTCGAGCTCTGGATCCCAAGCTAAACCCAGCCTCAGCTGAGATCCAGTTACTGAAAGCGCAGCTCTCTGATAAAGACAAGAGGATTAATGCTCTGGAGGTAGAGATGCCATCATCTTTGTTATTCATGTCCAGCTATTTGCAATTCGCAATGTCATTCTTTCCAGTTTGTTGTTTCTTTACTCATGTCGGTTCTTGTGCAATATTTACCCAGCGAGAGTGTGAACAGGCCAAACTGAGGGAATATGAGGAGAAGTTAGTTGTGACAGCTTGGTATAATAAGGTATGTATTTAATGTACAGTACAGTGTCAATTATCAGTTCTATAAGCTATTTATTTTAATGAAATATGCTGACACTTATATATTTCTTTAAATTGAATGATGTAAGGTATTGCAATGCATTTATTTTATTTTATTTTTCAATTTAACCTGTTAAAAATATACAACACAATTAATGCTGCATTGATTTTTTTTTTCTGTCATCCTTTGGCTGTGCTAAAGTATATGATCACACACACTATCATTCATTCAAGTGCTATTAAACCATTCAAACGCCATAAGATGCAAAAGAGAACTAAATTCTTTACTGGAACACAGAAAGCTGCATTCATTTCATGGACAAAAACATAAAATTATGCCAAAATTCCTGTTTTGTCAAGTATCCTCATAAGTACAGTCTTAAATGAGTTAAAGAGCGTTAAATGAACGCAAAGAGTTGTGAGTAAATAGGTTGTGTCAGAAAGTCTGACAAGTAACAATTGTAAAGGACTATTATAAATCGGACAGTGTGTACCCGGCTTTCGACATTTTGCTCATTCACACAACAACGTTATAGCTTTAAAAACCACAGCATTTAATTGTTCTGTTGAAAAATCAGCATGATTTGCCGTGTGTTCAGTGTTTTTTTGTTGTTGTTTTTTTGCAAAACATACAGAGTCTGAACTTCCAGAAGATGGCAATCGAGTCACGTCTTAGTGGGCGATCCAACACTCTATTGCCGCCCGGCCAGTCCTTCCTGGCTCAGCAACGTCAGGTGACCAACGCACGGCACCCCATGCCCATCAACGTGCCTGCCACTTCTTCCAAGTAACCTTGTCCTCAGTACTTCCCCAACTTCCAACTCTTCTCCTCCTTTCTCTCACGTGCACACTCAAGTGACCTTAAGTACACTTCTGAACAAGGGGACAAGCATGCCATGATGAACAATAGCATGTCCCCTCACTCTCTACAGTTACACATGTATAATAATGTACATAAGGGGTTGAACTCTGAAGAAGGTTACTCAATCAGCACACAATTATATACAGCAGCTGTCTTTTGAAAGTGACTTTTTCACTTTCAGTTCTAAACAAACACCTGTAACAGTCTGCAGCAGGGTCACTTCTGAACCTGCATCGATATTAAAGGTCACTGGTCAATCTTTTATCAAGCTCGCTCAGATTGTGCGGGAAGAAATGCATTCGATGCATCAACAGGTCCTGTAATTGTAGCATGCATGCTTTTGCTAGGAATGACTTCCAATGATACACTATGCAGCCGTGGAATATATTTGTAATCGCGCAAGTACAACATGTAAAACATTGGAAGTTTATGTAGAATTCACGTTCACGCCCTAACTTATCAAAATGCTTAGATCAGGAGGAAGATGTATTTGGTGCTGGACACCATATTCTTTAGTTTCTTTCTTCCTATTTCAACGACTTTCATAGACAACAAAACGACATTAAAAAAAGACATGCATATAATCACTCTAATTGATTAAACCTTAAATCCAGGTGCTTTATTCAGCCAGTTATAGTGTTTTATAATCAGTTGACTGTGATAGGACTCTTGCATGCTATTTTAACAAGCAGAAGGGCCTTTTTATCCACTTAACGTTTCCTGTCTGTGTGAAGACCTCAATTATCAGGATTTGAACACCAGCACAGAATTATAACAGGCCATAGATAACTGCTGTGACGGCTTTGAATGTGTTTTAGAGAATACATGTGTGACTTGTGAAACATAGCTGCATTGTGAAATGGCTTTTGCTGTGTTGTAAATATCTAGCCCTTGCTTAGGTTGATTTGACTGAGCTATCTGCTAATAGACCAGCTGTTGCGTTTTGAATAATATGCGATTCTGTTTTAAAGGGTAAGGTCAATCATTGCGGTTCTGATTTGTCTTTTCGGGTGTTTTATTCAGCTAGGCTTTTTGGCCTGTGATGGTTAAATGCGTATGTATTTTTAAATGCTAATATTTATGTATGGTGTGTTCCAAGGAAGAAATCTTAAATTTGTGAACTCAATTTTATGAGCACTGTCATTGTTTGTCGAGAGATTTTGAATAAAAAGATTGGACTCATATGGTATTAAAGTAAAATATTGGGAGTTAAAGAGCACTGGCAGCCTTCATTTACTTGTGAGGAATAAACTGAAGTCTGTTTTGCTATACCTTCTTGCCTTTTTAATGATCCCAGTTTTGAAGTCTTTACTCCCCTTTGCTCATAACATTATTATTATTATTCCACTATTCCAAAAACTATGCGCTACTCCTTTCATATTTTTTGTCACAGACCCATGACTTAGGTGTAAAAACGTGTGGCCTATTGAGGAAAGGTGTGCTCTGACGTTTATAAGCGATCGGGGGTATGGTGTTCGCCCTAGGGGTGAAAAAGTGGCCAAAAAACCCACAAAGACTTTACATTGCCAAAAAGCCAATCATGAATCACCTCTGCAACCATTGTCGAGCACCTTAGCTACCAAAAAACAAAGAGGGATATCTTCCATCCAGGATGTCACAGAGGCATGGGAGTTGGTTTATATCATTCATTGTGACAAGCAGCCTTTGGAGTTTCATCATTGATAGCTCCCAAGCGACTCCATAGCAACCAGAGTACATTAGCAACTGTTTAGCATTGACCCATATCTCTGCATTAGTACATGGTATAGAAATGGGGGTTGGATCTTTTGGCTAAATCATGGTAAACCATGTTAGAACTTGGTAATTCGTGGAAAATCATACTAGAAACATGGTAAATCATACTACAATGTGGTAAATCATGGTAAATCATACTAGAATGTGGTACATCATAATCATACCCCAGATAGCAAACTGACATTGAATCAACGTGGAAATGTGACATCGAAACAACATTGATCTGGCATTGTTTTGCTCATCGAATTAACGTTGAACCAATGTCAGACGCTTCATTCTTCAAAACTAACAGAAAATCAACTTGAAATCAACGTTCTTTCAACGTTAGAAAAGCAAACAAATTGCAAACCAATTACCAGTTTTCAGCTTTGAAGAACGCCACGTCTGACGTTGGTTCAATGTTAATTCGATGAGCAAAACAATGCCAGATCAACGTTGTTTTGATGTCATGAGAGACGTTGTTTCCACATTGATTCAATGTCAGTTTGCACCCACTCACGTTTGCTTCAGGAAATTTACATTCTAGTTGTTACATTCATAGCAATCCAACTATGTGACACTTGTAGTGCTAAAAGTACAGACAATTGATCAAAATTTGCAGATCTTATTTAACTTAAATAGAAATTATGAACATTAAAATTATTATATATTATATTATAATATGCTGTGTTTCACAAACACACACTCAAGTGCTTGTTTTTATTTATCTGAAATAGAGCCTATACAAGGAAATAGTTCCTCAGTCTTAAGATGGCACAGCATATAAACATATTGTGACATGAGATTATGGATTTCCAATTATTTATTATCACAACAAAGCCTTGCTGACTAAGACATCTCTATGCATTATCTGTTTATAAACTTGAGCTTCATTCCCTCACCCCACACAATCTGAAATATGTGTCAACAGGTAAATGTGTAACTTGACCTTTTCTCTCTTTTTTTCACCTGGAACTTTGGACAATGTTCATCCAACCCTTTACTCTAGTAGTTTTTGTAGACTAGGTATTACTAAGCATGTTTATGCATGTTTCATTTATGGGAGCTTAAGCTGTTTTCTCTCACACCCTTTAAACAAACATGAACGGCTGAACTTTTGCATTTAAGCGAGTTAGTAAAAAGAGCCGTAACCTCCAGATTTGTTTTCTCAAAGATGTAAAATGTTAAGTGAAATTTGTATAATATAATTTTTTATAATATTGTTTATTTATGCGTATAATAGTATTCTCAAAGTGAATATGATTTGCTCAGCGTGGCGTTGCATGGATCTTGTAGGGGTGCGGGGTGCGTGCTATTCCTATCACTCCATCGAGGTTGAGTTTCTCCCCCTCTGCGGCTGTAAATCGAAATTTTCGGAACAAACTGACAAAGAATAAGAAGAGTTCCAGTCTAGCAAGCTGCTCCCCCAAACAGACCCTCTTTCCTGTGAGAGATAGAGTGGGGAGACGTTAAGCATTCATTCAAATAAGGTCGGTTTGACTTTCATTTGCATTTAATACTGTTTAAAAGATTGGAGTCTGTAAGATTCCTTCTGGAAGGGTTGAAAAATCCTTCTGACCCCAAACTATTAAACAGTATTGTGAATGATTCCTAGTGAAGTCCTTTTCTGTGGGTTTCTTCTCTCAATTTACCTGCAGAAAAGGGCATGAACGCATCCCGCCTCATAAACTTGCCCTCTTTGTCTAGAAAGTGCCCAGGATTGAACTTGTTGGGTGTCTCCCATTCATTCTCATCAAAGAGAACGGAGTGCAGTATGGGCATAATTGCTGTACCCTGTTTGAAACAATGAATCAGAAAGAGTCAGACTTGTGTTTTGACAAATTATAAAATTGACATGTCAAAGCGAAACATTGTTGAAGCCACATTAAACTGTGTGATATGATAGATTAATATTTTCAGAACGAAGAAATGCATAACTTTAATGTTATAGCTGAAGAAAATATCACTCACCTTTGGGATGAAGCATCCCCCAAGGGTTGTGTCTTTATTAGCCACTCGTAAGCCATTCATTGGTATAACATCTCCAAATCTCATAATTTCATGAATGACAGCTTCAGTGTAGGGCATGTTGGCCTTATCGGCTATACTAGGCTCCCGTGAGTGTCCAATCACTCTGTCTATCTCCTCCTGGACCTTTTCTACAAATGACATCATATATTCAAATGTCAATTCCATATGTATTATTTCTGAATAGATTATTTAAAGAATTGATTTTTTTTTTTTACCTTGAACTTCTGGGTAAGTGATGAGGTATATGATACCCCAACATAATGTGGTGGATGTAGTTTCAGTCCCGGCCAGAAACAGGTCTAGAACACATGGAACGAGGTTCTGTTCATCAAAACCGTCTGCTGTTTCATGTGGCTTCTGCTCAGTGATGGAAGAGGTAAAATAAGTTGCTGTACTGTATTCATAAATATACATTTAAGTTAAACAGGCTTGTTTGTAGTCATCTTGACATTTTAATGGTTGTATTACCTCCATCATCTCTATAAGGAAGCTGTCGATGTAGTCCCTAGGTTCTGAGGGGTCTAGTTCGGCCTTGTGTTTGATAACAACGTCTCTTACGAAGGCTTTTAATAGTTTGTAGTTATTGAACATGTCATTGTGCTTCCCTGGAAGGTGTTTCATAATGCCTGGAAATGCTTCATAGAGCTGAAAGAAAGAAAAAATGTTGTATCGTGGGTCTGTACCTCAACTAGAGGTGGATAGATCTATCAAAGGCAATCTTGTTTGGTTTTTAGGGTCTTCTTGTTCACTTTATCCTAAAATTTGTCCTTTTTTAATCTTTGGTCAAAGTAGTAAAATAGCTAAATTAAATATAAAAAGGTAAATTCAATAAAATAAAAAAACGGTTCTGAATTCTGAAGAAAAAGGTCAGGATTGCGAGAAATAAATGTTTATTATAACAAGAAGTATAGAGTTTATAACTCACAATTTTGAAGGGACATAGTGATGTAAAGTTTAGCTTTTTCATTAGAAACTCTTGTCTCTTGTATTTTTTCTAGGGCTGTCAAACGATTATAAATCCAAAATAAAAGTTTATGTTTACATAATATATGTGGCTGCACTGTGTATAATTATTTTGTGTATATATAAATACA
>JAOTRC010000010.1:6518545-6531957 GCA_027497675.1 Cyprinella lutrensis | reverse complement strand
ATCTTATTTGATAAAAAAAATGTGAGAAGTAAATAACTAATACTTCTTGAAGTGTGGAATAATTCTTTGTGCAAGAAAAAAATATTTTTCAATAACATCCACGTTATTTTTTTGAATGCGGGTGTAATTGAAATAAAATTACTGATGGAAGGGATTCAATTACAGATTGAACTATCTTCTTCTGAAACATATTATGTGATATTATATTGCTAGAATGTTTTGCTTTTATTAAAATTCCAATTTTTCTTTTTTAAACATATAATGGTCTAATTAACATTTTACCATGCTAACATTACAAAACCTGTTGTATATATATAGTTGAATGTGAAGCAAAACTCAAATAAGAATAGACATAACACCAATAATAAACAATTCTGTACTTTATTTAACGATCACCTAAAAATCATCTTGCTGTAACCAAAAAAGGAATCAAGAACTGTGTTAGTGATTTTGCTTTTCATCTTGAATTGCATTAAAAAAAAATACTCATTTAGAAGTTGCTTTGGATAATCATGTGACATTTCTGAAAGTGAATTCCCCTTTGAAATGTAAAAAAAAAAAAAAAAAGCCAAATTACACATTCTAGCTCACATGTTAATACCATAGACTGGTTCATACAAAGTAAAGCCATAGTAAATTTGATTATAAGGCAATTGTATGAGTTTAATAATTCGCTATAAAGATGAAACACGTTTTAGGATTGGAGAAAGTTAAAAAGTTTACCAAAAAGTTAAACTTTTGTTTTGAAGAACAGACACTAACAGTGAAATTACCTCATTTTTTAAACTAAATATTGCATAATATACACACACTTTTATTTTTTTGCAGAGAAAAATAAAACATCAAGACAAATGTAAATGTAGGAATGTTTATTGATGTAATGTAACCTGAAATGGTATTATTGCAAATAAGCTCTAGGTCAGCATTTCACATAGGCTTGTTTATAGGCAATCGCTGGTGTGTACACACAAATGTAAGCAAAATGAACAGTGTTTGGAGGGAATGAAAATGCTGATCGATTACAGGCTACACTCTTGCAGCTTCTTGTCAGCTAGTTTCAGGGAGACCCAGGTGTTCAGCATGGATGCCCGAAGTCTGGCCCAGATCAAATGGTTATTTAGACCAAGGATCTGAGCTGCAAACTGAGCAGCAGCCTCAGGGGAAAGAACAGTGGAGCAGCCCAGACCTGAAAGAGTGAGAATGAGAAAAATCAGCACAGTTGTTCAACTACCATTTTAAAAAGATATTAAATTTGAAAAAAAATTAAATTGTTAGAGGGTTTTACAATATTGCTGTTTTTACTGTATCTTGCTTACATAAGAGAAACCTTGGTGAATATGAGAGACACTAAAAAAGAAAATCAAACCCCATGCATGTCTGTAGTAGTGTCCACTCATCAATTACAACACAGATAATCATATCACGCATAAAGTGACACAAACAATAATTAATCAGTACCGCTAGGCATGCGAAGAGATGACCAGATATCCTGAGCACCCCAGTCAGGGGTAATTGGAGGACAGTTAATAACTGGATACGCAGTGTTTCCTGACATCACAGGACCCAAGCCATTACTTCTGCCTGCCACTGCTACAAAGATGGTGGGAACTCCATCACCTGAGGAGAAAAACATTGATCAATTATAACCTCACTGTTACTAAAGTGTTCTGGATTCAAATATTGTTTTCCTTTACACAGCTATTGAAAACCATTTCAAATAGTTTTAAATTTTACTGTACATCATTTTGGCAATGACAAACTCTGCAGAAAGGGCATGCTTGTTTTGTTCTTAATAGTTCACATGACAATGTTTTGTTCGGCCATACCCTCATATTCAGCTTTGATGCGAAGTGTCTCATCAGGGCCTTTATGGGCAGAGGTGACTCTAAGGTGGCAGGGAATACCATAAGAACCACAAGCCTTACGGATCTTCTCACAGTGAGCCACATCTGAGGTAGAGCCCATCAGAACTACTACTCTTCCTCTCGCCTCTGACTCCAGGAGCAGCTAGATGGACACACAGAATCAGATTCCTATTAGTCACTAATGTTCAGTTAGAATACTCCAAACACTATCTCTCAGTCATTTAGATGCTGTGAAAGACCTTTATTGGAGGAAGAGAGAAGTTACGAGGGATGAAAGCCTGAACTAGTGGAACTAACTAAATAGCCAGAGGTCACAGACCTCAATGTTGGCATTCAGCTTCTTGATTCAGTAAAAGAAATTGTGAGTAATTGATTTAGTGTAACAAATGATTAAAAGAAAATGATTAGGGTGAAACTTGGTTCAAACAAAGCATTGGTTGTTGATTGGATTTTCTGATGTGGGCATTGCACTTAGAAATGGAGGCCGATGAATGCAAGCTTGAGGGGGTGGGGAAGGACTAAATGGACTGAGAAATCCAGCATGTCACCAGAGAGAATTATGGCATTTTTACCTTAGATCCAGTTAAATTTTGATTTAAAGATTGCAAGGTAAACAAACACAATCAATAACATATTTTTTTTTTTGTAAATAATAGTACCTTGACTCGCTCTGCAACCCACTCAAAGTTCCTCTTCACCATCTGCATTGCCTCAGGAGTCACTTCTTTCAGGTCACGGTAAACCTACATAGAGAACAGTGTTTAGATCTTGCCACAGGTTGGTTAGTTCTTTCAGGAAAGATCATGATCATCAGAGCAGAAGGACATTTGCTTCACTGGATTAATACTAAACTCTTAGTGGCTTCTAGTTTTACTCTAAAATACTACTCTGGTAAAGTAGCAGCGTAAATGAATTTCATGCCTGAGGTTTACCTGTTTGTCTTTCTGCTGGCTGCGATCCCCAGCTGGCCAGAGCCTCCATGAGTCGTTGTCAATCACATCAGCCAGCACAATCTCTTTAGTGGTCACATTTACACCGAACTCTATCTAAAATGACAGATTATGGGCATTATCAGAGTCAGCTGATGTGAACGTGACTAACGTGACCTACCAGAACTAACTACGCTTGATTTATGGTGTCTGCTACCTTAAACACTTAAGCAATTTAAAGTAGGATGGATTTTTATTGGCCTTTCTTTCATTAGATGGAAAAAAAGTAATTCTGAGTAATTCCAACAATATCATTCCTCTGGAGTCGTTAGACTTCTCTACGATAGATTTCGTACTTTCATATCCACCAGCGTGCAGTCCTGTGTGGCCCAAGCCTTCTCCAGGACTTCAAAAATGGCCACCGTGGTTTTGCTCATGATGTCCACCTCACAACGACCAATAGTCAGACCTGCCAGCTCAAACCCAGTCGCCAACAACTGCTCTTCTGACCACTGAGGGTCATTATTGGCGTCATCCTGAATGAAGAATAATGGAAGTAAACGGGTGATCAATGTGGAAAAACTTATTCAGAACAAAATTTATACTTGTTCTGAGTAATAGAACCTCACCTTAAAGAACATTTCCATTTTCAGAGGAGTGAAGCGGTAGCCTTCTTTGACCCCAGGGTTGCGTTTGAGGAAGGAGCCTGTGGCTATGCGCCTGCAGACCCACTCAATGGGTATCATCTCACATCGGGACGCCACAAATGCAGTCTCAGAATGCTGCCTGACAAATGCCGTCTTAATCCCTGAGAGAGAGTGATTTATGATACACATTACTGTGTCCATCCTTTTAGAAATGACAAACTGACTGGTCTAGAACATACAGCAGATTGCAGTGATATACTGACACAGATTCTGCAGAGAAGATGCATGACTGACAAAGGGCACATGCTTTCACACTGTGAAACTGGGACAACGGTCTTAATAACCTAAACACAGCACGCATATTGTAATGGAGAAGAATTAAAGGAAGCATGGCTGTCACAAGGCAGTCATTTCCCCACAGTTAAAACCTTCATCAAAAGCTGCACATGGTGCGCACCAACTTTAATTCACTAAAATTGCTGAGGTTGTGGGAGATATTTAAAAGTAAATTACTTCAAGTGACCTCTGGCAACTTTGAAATTGGGGCTATCTCATGAAGATCTTCAACAATGAATATTGTTAATATTTTATTATATTGTGATAAGCTTACTACATAACCAGGTTGCCAAATGTTATCTATAATTAGTTTTCATTTAATCAAGTCAACAGAAAGGAAATCTCACCAGCATCCTGTAAAAGTTTGAACACACAGCTGGTGGTCTTGTTGGCAATGGCAGCTTTTCCCTCCATCTGATCCTTCCGAACCGCATTGCCTGCTGTGATCTGGTCTTTAGACTGGACCAGAACATGACCCGGCTCACCAACAAGCTCAAAGATCTGCTTGGTCTTACCCTCATTCAGTTTTTCACCTAGTTTCAGTTCTAACATAAAAAACAAGGCAACAATACACATGAATTGATTCCAGTGTATGTGACTTTAAGACAATAATCATAATCAAAATAAACTTTTGTTTAGGAGAAATGAATAAATTATGAAAACTTGATTTATAATTACTCAAATCATATTTTATTTTTTTTTTAAAGGGTTTGCTCTGGAATTTTAGTTTATAACATTTTTTACAATTTATTTAATGATTTTTTTATGGTTACACTAATGACATTTGAAAGTCATTACATCATTTTTATAGAGTAAAACAGTACATTTTTAAGAAATGGACACGTTTTAAACTAGATTATTATTATTATTAAACTTTATATATTACCACATTTCCTCATGTAGTAGTGAAACTGATTCGTTTTAAAGTTTCACAAAACAAAAGAACGTAGTGTCTATTGCGTAATGCCATGTGGGTAAATTTGTATTCACCTGGCAAGCAACTGCACAGCAGTAAAAACATGGAGAGCACCAGAACTTTTCGTGCAGAATGATTCCAAACTTACCTGCAGTCGACATTGTTGTTGAGCGTCGTTTTTCCTGCAAAACAAATATTAGAAACTTGATTATTCTGTGTCGCTGGGTTTAAGGCAAAAGTTTTAATAACTACCTGGACTTCAGAGGAAGGGTGATATAAAGTATGTCGAAGAGGAGCGAGACTCAACTCATTTATTTTCACGAGAGCAGCGAGTTACGACACTCTGCCGATTCATAAAAACCAATCAGAGGAATGCCATCCTCACCACGTGGGCACAATCTTAATCTGCATACTTTGAAAGACAAAAGAAAAGACGTGTCCATTGATATTGTTTAGGAGCAAAGATTTGTTCTGATGCAAGATATTTGCAAACTACATTGAAGTTTGGGCGCGTTACGCAAGGCATTGAGTGCATTTTTTCCACAATTGATCTATCGACTTTGAATATGGTATTGATTTGACTAAACTTGCTTTGCTAAACTTTTTATTTTCCTTTTGCACTAACTTTGGACTTCAAATCTAGTGGTTTTGTTCATTTGCACATCTGTGTTGCCAAATCCTCTGCCTCTCCGCATGTTAGGCTGCGCGAGGGAACAAACACGTGGTTTGAGAGACTCCAGCCAGCCAGCGTGGAAATACACGCAAACCATCACTACAAACCCAGCCAGCTCTATTCAGAGAGGAAGACATGGAGTTTGAGGAGTCGGGCATTGGAGAGGAATGCGGGGTGTTCGGCTGTGTGGCAGCGGGAGAATGGCCAACGCAACTGGAGGTCGCACAGATTTTGACACTTGGACTTGTTGCTTTACAGCACAGGTAAGTGTGTTGTTGTTAATTAACTGCTGTTTATGAGACTCAGTGTGTTTTACTCTTACTATTGAACAAAATATTAAGACAATTCCTGCTGAAAATATAATGCATAATCCAGCCTATGCTCCCAATTTGGCCAGGCTGTTCTGTAGCATTTAAAATGGGGTTAGTGGATGGGAAAACCAGCTAAAACCAGCAAATCATTTGAGACTGATCATCTTCTTCTTTTAAATAAAGCATGTAAAGTATCCTATAATATGCAGGAATTTGCCTGTGGTTCACAGGCTGAAAACACTGAATGAAATGAATCTCTTGTTTCATATTACAAACTACAGTAGTCAACATTTGAAGTAGATCAAAATCTTGCATCAAAGTTATAGCCTACATGAATTTTGATCAATAACCATTCTTCTCTTAGGACCTTTGATTAACTTTTTTGATCAACTTCAAATGTTCATTTCTGTTGTTCATTTCTTCAAATGTTCAGTTCACTTCAAAACCACTGTAATTTAATGCTCTTTGTCATGCAGATGCATAATTTACCTTTGTTTACTGATATAATGATTTATAAATGCTGATTTAGCTCATAGTCAACATGACGATTTGCAATACCCTGCAGCTATGCAGTAAAATCCTAGATCAATAGACCTCTATTGTCCTGCGTCTCACCGATTGTTCAGATGTGATTGCATTGGATGCCATTGAACACACAGAGGTTATCTCCATGATCGGAATGTATTGATCCTCCTCATCTTTGCATTGGAAGTCTATGTTCTCCGACCAGTCTGTGCTGCTTTCTCCATCATCAGTGCTCTGATGAAACTGTTTACAAAGCAAACGATCCCCTAAACACACATAAAACACTGTTAACACTGTTACATAGGTCAAAGAACATGTTTGTTCGCTGACCTTTTCTTAATATGCTACTCTTGTCAATGAAAATGATAATACTGAAGAATTTCGTAATTAATATATTTTCAGTAATAAATGTATATTAAATTATAATTATTTGTTATGCCATCCTGATTTCCTTGTGTAATTCTGATTTCTAAATGAGTTCAGGATTGTTTGCTTTGTTATGCAAAGTTCAGGATTTGTTATGAAATGCTTTCTTTGTATACAATCTTGAATCTATTAGTCAAACCGAAGTCACAAGATTGACTCACACCTAACTCTGCTTATTGCTCACAACTTTGAGAATGTCTGTGAGGAGAATATAATGAAAAACCTTCGTCTGCAGCTTTCCTCTTTCTCCCTTTGGTAGCCGACACATGCTCCCCTCTTGTGTGTGATGGGTCGCTGCTGTCTACATTGCAAATACATGCACACATATTGAGAAAATGCAAATGAGAGTAACATTATGTGCTCATGATAATTTGAAATTAAGTATTTTGTGTGGTATGATTCAGTGGTTCTCAACTGGTGAGCCGTGACCAAACAATTGTCTGATTGGGTTTTCAAAAGAAAAAGGTTTAAAATGAGGCAAACGCTTCCCATATCTTTTGTTGTTGACATTGAAGGCTTTGTGTCCGATCAAATTGTGTCAAACACAAAGCCCGTGGCACAAATTCATCTGTCACTTGGCAGAAAATACAGAAGTGCCAACATGGAACGGTTGGGCCATCCTTAAATATTACTTTCAAAAAACGTGAACAAAACTTTTACCCAGACTACATTAAATATGTGCTCAAGAAGGATAATTATTTTGAAATTGTTTTTATTTTTCTTTATTTTGTTTGCTCTTATTATGATATACCAATTTGGTTGTGCTTATGGTCGTCATATGACATCTGATGCAAAACCAGTTGAGAACCACTGGTATAATTTGTTTTAATACCTGGGATCCTTCTGTAATTACGACTGTCGTCATAAATAACAGCAGAGATGGAGTCAGATGAGAGATGCTGTTCATATTCTATTGGAGGGCTACCAGTAGGCCTTACTATTGTGGAATTCATTTCAGGTATCTCAAATTCAACATTTGACACTTCCTCTGGTCTTGTTAAAATGCCTTTGGTCTCAGTCTGGTTTTGAAAGACTCTTGCAGAAATGGCAGGAGATCTCAATGTGGCCTCATCAATGGACGGCTGATCATATCTAACTGCAACAGTGTCGTTGTTCTCATGTGGAAGTCCACCCTTGGAGTGTTCCTCAAATGTTGGCGGAGTAAACATCCTAGAGTTCCTCAGTAAATGACTTGTGTCGGAAAACTCGGCATAATTCAGTCGACTTCTAGGAGGCTTGGACAAAAGAGAATCCAGCTGTTCGTAAAACCTCATGACACGGCGAGGATCTCCAATGTCGGCTTTTCCTCTCTGCAGAGAACGGTAAAGGTATTTCAGGTTTTTGTACTTAGTGCGACACTGTTTCCAGTCCCTTTCCACACCCTGCTGAAGAAGCCTGCGTGAAATCTGCACAAAAATGTCTTTGTTTCTGGTTGAACCCTGTAGCTGTCGCTGAATCCCCTCTTCGGCCCAGATTTGAAGGAGTGCGGCCACCTCTTCTTCGCTCCAGTTTCTGCCTGAATCATGCACTGTTATTATGTTCATCTCGTTTACTGCTGCTGCCGTTGTCGTCGCTGAAAAAGAAATGAGAGGATTTTGAGAAATGTATGATGTTGAAACGGCATTTAGCATTCCAGTTTTTGTCAGAACTCACCCGTCTCTCTTGCCATTAATGGGTGAGTGGCGGCATTCATTATTGTTTGCATCTCTGCCAGACTTTCATCTAAAAGAAGGGCATAAAGATGGAAAAAGTCAACTTCTAGATGGAGAACCTGAACTATTTTGTAGCAGTTAATTCAAACCAATCTTACCATCATCAATCTTGATAATCTGTTCTTCGACAGCTTCACGCCTCATGGCCACCTGGTCCCTGTCTAATATGTTCCTTGGTGACTCGTCGTCCTCAAATCTACCCTCAATGCTTTTGCCCTGCATTATAGCATCAAGCTCAGCGAAGAACCTTATTGGCCGGCCTTGACTCTTGCTGACTTTGTAGTCGTATTTCATGTTCTTGTATTTAGTGCGGCACTGTCTCCAGTCACGCACCACGCTGTGTTGGCACTCCAGCCGACGTGCCATCTCCTGGAAAATGGCCTTGTTTCTGTGGGAGCGTTGAAGCTGCTTGTGAACCTCCTTGTCGGACCAAACCGTTAGAAGAGCGCGAACCTCCTTGTCAGACCAGTGTCTACCTCCTTCCAGCCCTAGAAGTAAATTGGCTCCCACTTAAAACAGGTTTGGCAACTTTAGGCAAAGGAATATTTAGTATAAACAATGTAACTGAATGGAGCCACCAGGTGGGTTTTTAAAATTAATTAAATTAGCTTGTGCGAGTATGAGCTAATGGGCTTTCAGATTTGCTTCCAAGGCCCCCCACACAACTATATTTGGCCCCATGTCTTTTCCAGGTTTATCCTTAACCCTTTCTGGATATGTCTTACTTATAATTTCTAATCAATTAAACCCAACAAAGCAAGAAATCACACTTTTAAGCTAGTATATATATTTAGGTTTTTCAAGATGGCGTAAACCTGGGTTCTTCAAAGAAGTTGAGATGGATAAAAATAAGTATTGAATTATTTATTAGTTACTTAGTCTTATTTAAAATCATTTTAAGTCATCTTGAGGCTTAGAAGTTTCCTTAGGCCCCCTAGTTGTGAACCACTGTCTTACTGGAAATTAAAAAGTGTTGTAGAATATATATATATTTTTTTATTTATGTGTTATTTAAAATGTATATGCAAATATTAAATTCTAACCCGGGTGTTTTAGGCAAAAATATTGTGGTTTCAGGATTTTAGATTTGTTATTGTTTGAGAATTACCTTCCTGAAGACCTGTCAGTGAAGCAGGCTCCTCTCTTCTGGCAGCAGTCGGCTCTTCGTCTGCCACGTAAGGCCTTTGGGTTTGCGGCCTGCTATCTGCAGAAGAGCGCTTGTAGGCCGTCTGCGTAGGCCTCCAGTCTGGAAGAGCCATGTTCCTACTCTGGGTCTTACATTCAAGCCAGTCCCTACACACCCCAAGCTCTCTCAGACGGCTTGAGATGGCCTCATACTTGGGCCTGCTCTCTTCCTCTTCCCAGGCTTGTCTCTCCCTCCACACTGAAAGCAGAGTTTTCACCTCATCCCCTCTCCAGTGTCCAGCTGTGTCCCTCTGCCTTTTGTCCTCCCCAGTATGTCTTTGCTGGTCTGTTTCAGGCTCCATGTTTCTAAGCTTGCCTAGAAATGGCTTCTGTTTGTTCGCCTCTGCCTTTATCCTCTCTGCTCCCCCTCCCTGTTGACTTTAAGCTCAGTGTCCAAGGCAACCAGACGACTGAGCCAGTTAGGAACGGCCACGTGACCGAGTACAGCCTCATGACTGGCTTAAGCTGTGTGTGGTGGGGGAGGGCCGGGGAGGAAATGTGAGAAGTGGCTTGGCGAACGAGTTGCACTTGATGTGTCGATCTTCCTCAAAAAGAGACGTGGAAAAGGCTCAAAGGCGTTTGGTTGCACTCCTGATTTAAATGTCGTTTATGTTTATTTGGTCACATCTTTGGGATAAACTGTCTATGCTTTCCCCACATGCTTTGTCTCTGTTTCTCTCTTACTCTCTCTCATTCCCCCTCCCCCTCCCCTCCTCCTCTCATTCTCTGGCTAACCGTTTCACATAAACCAGTTTTATCTGCTTTAGTTACACACACTGTGCAGTCATTCAATCTTAAAAACAGATTTGGCTTGAGTTTGATTTGATTTTGGGAGAATGGGAGGGACACATTCTCTCTTCAGACTAGTCATGCAAAGACATGTTTTTTTGGTTCACTGCATGCAATATCACTAACAAATGCCATTGGTTTGTCTTTATATCCACACTTTATATTAAAGTACATTTCCTTATTTAAAAATGTTTAGCACATAAATAACTAGTATTTTTACTATAGCTGGACTATATTAGTAGTTTTGGCCGTGGTGTTAAAACTGGAGTCGAGAATTGTTAAATTTCACTGTTATCTAAAATTCAGGGTGTCATAACTTAATTTATTACAAGGATGCCTGGTGCCAAAAAACCTATTCTATTAATTTAATAATGGAATCATTGAAATCATTTAATTAAATTGATAATCAATCAAATTGAATTGAGATCTTGTGAATCGGAATCGAATCGGGACTTTTGAATTAATGCCCAGCCCTAAAATTTGCATGAGATGATGCATGAGTCATGTTGGAAGCCTAATACAAGTGTTTTTATTTCACATGGGGTGGGATTCCACATGGAGGCTGCCATGTTGAGATCACATGACCAGTCGCTGCTCACTTAACTTTGGTAATCTCTTTATCATCCAACACTTTCACTCGTTGATAAAATGAATCACGATTGTGAATGGGCTCCATAATGTCAGTATATAATACCGAAAAAATTTTGAGATTGGTAAGATTTGTTTTAATGTTTACGAAAAAGCCTTTTATGCTCTGCAAAGGATGCATTTATTTGATAAAATGTTTATTCTCATTAATTTTATTTTATTTATTTTCTATTTTATTGTATTTTCTCTCATATTGTAATTTAATGTAGAATATTGTTTTATTTATTTATTTTATACATTTTTTTTATTTTATACATTTTTTTTTACCTGTGATGTTCCTTCCCAAACTGAATTTTCATTTTCATTATTCTAGTCTTCAGTGTCACATGATGCTTCAGAAAACATTCTAATCTGTGGATTTGGTGTTCAAGAAACATTATTAAACATTAGAAAGAGACATTATTTATGTTGAAAACAGTTGTGTTCCTTAATTATTTGTGGAAACATTTCTCAATTTCACAGTTGGATTAGGATTATTATATTATTAAAAAATATAATTATTTTAATGATTAGAAAGTTCAATAGAATAGCATTTATTTATATATAATTATTTTGTTACACTTTAAATGTCTTGTACTTTAAATTTTAATACTTTTAATGTGTCCTTGCTGTGTAAGACAGTTACTTAACCTGCATAATTTCTTTTAGATTTTTAATGAGAAAATAACTGAATATTTTACTATACGCTTTGTTCAATAGGGGCCAGGAGAGTGCTGGGATTGTCACGAGTAATGGAGCAAACCCACCAACATACACCACCCTGAAGGTAGCGTAAAAATAACAGCATTTTGTTGTGTACAACATCTACTGATCACTTAAAACATGGTATTGTCCTCATCCATGAGCCAACACATATCAACATGCAGCAATGAACGCAAGATTAGACTTGCCTGACATAATTGCTTCTCTCTCTCTCTCTCATACACACACAGGGAATGGGCTTAGTGAATACAGCTTTTAAACCAGAGGATTTGCTGAAACTGCGCAATGTTAACCTAGGCATCGGACACACACGTTACTCCACCACAGGCATCTCAGAGCTCCAGAATTGCCAGCCTTTTGTGGTAGACACGCTGCATGGCAAGATTGCAGTGGCACACAATGGAGAGCTGGTCAATGCCTCCGCGCTGCGCAAGAAGGTGGGCTTTGATTCACACTAGACTTTGACCAAGCAAAAATTCTTAGGACACCGCAATGGCGTCACAGATGACGTCACATACTGCGGCGTCTTTTGTAAAAAATATTATTTGACAATTTATTAAATTCAAAATGTTAAAATGTGCAATCTACTCCACTTTACTGCAATCCTTCAGATTTAAAGTTTAGATTCTTTTAACTCCGGTCACAACATGACATTAGGGCAGTTTTTCAAACTGTGGAAAGCAGAAAAATTTGCATGAGCTTGGGTTTCTGTCTCCCACATTCACATGCATATGAATGGAAGCCAATGGAACTAAAAGTGTAGTGTGTCCACCCCTTTAGGGATGCAATTTCAGTGGAAGGGAGGGTTTTTTTTCTTTTCTTTTCTATTTGATACAAGGTGTTTGTGTGATGTAGGTTATGCGCCATGGTGTTGGTCTCTCCACCAGCTCAGACAGTGAACTAATCACCCAGCTCCTTGCTTTGACTCCACCAATGGAGGAGCTTGACACTCCTGACTGGGTTGCTCGGTATGTTACTCAAGTCCACCTTCATCACTGCAACATCTGATTGGGTCACTTTTTGTTAAACCCTGTCTGTCTTAATAATTGCAAAATTAAGTCTTTTGTTAAATTGTATTTTTGAATGTTTGTTTGTGTTTGTCAGTATAAAGAACCTGATGACAGAGACACCTACGTCATACTCACTACTAGTGATGTATAAAGATGTGATCTATGCTGTGAGAGACCCCTATGGAAATAGGCCTCTTTCGATTGGACGTCTAGTGCCCATATCCAAACTGCACAGCTCAGGTGTGTGCGGACTAAAAGAGTTATTCTCAGTAAAGGAAAGGGTTGGTGGTGAAGACATCTCTGTATCTGCTCTGAATTTTGGTCGCATATATTATGTATTTGGGAATGTAACATGCGCCAAAAATCTTCCCATACTCGGAACGAGAAGTGCTTATAAACTGGTTGTTGTTAAATGGTTCCTTTTAAGGGGCATGAATATTAGTATTGAAATTACAGTTAAACTAGTAAAATAAAATTATTGAATTTTTCGTAAATACATCCCCCCAAATCATACAGCTTTATTTAAGTCTTAGTCTGTAAATATATGTACACACTCAACTAAAACAGGTAAAACATGCTACAAATGGTAATACAAATGGTATAGATATAATGTAATGTTATTTTGGTGTGACTAAGCTCTCATGATTAATAATTATCTGTCAAATTATCAATTAGTGTGCAAAATGTAATGGCTTAGAGGAATGGTTCATTTAAAAATTAAAATTCTGTCATTTACTC
>JAOTRC010000010.1:6503340-6514842 GCA_027497675.1 Cyprinella lutrensis | reverse complement strand
AAATATACAAGCTTGATAAAAATGGTCATTTTAGAAGAAAATTTCAAATGGTATTTAGAGGCTTTTGCATCTGAACTTTTCATATATTAAATTGCACATTATAATGTTGTAATCCCTAAATTGATATTTCTTGGATGTGATGCTGAAATTACCTTGGCGAGAATGGGGCTGTACCCTGATTAAATAGTCTCATAGGTGACACAGCTGCTGAAAGAAAGTAAAGGTATGATTCATTGAGTGAAAAGATAAGAAAGATAAGGCAGCCATAATGATGTGGAGCAATATAAGACATGAAAATATGGCTACAAACCCTCCACTGGATGGATATCACTTGGGGCATCTCTCTGCAAAGGAAGTGAAAAAAAAAAAATCTGTTTAACCACATTAATAAATTGTAAATATTTTCAGTAGCCATTACTCCAGTATTCAATGTCACATGAACCTTCAGAAATCAATTACAACTGATGTGGCTTTCATGACTAATTCCTTATCAAGGTTGATCATTTCATTTGTTAATTGAAATATTAAAATAAATTTAGAAATGTTGCCTTGAATGCCAACTAACTGCAATAAAGCTAAATAGATGACATGTCTAAAAATTATATTTAAAAAAAGGTGATTCAAACATAAATGCAATATTAATATGTGTGTGTAAACAAATTATATAAATAATAGTCACACAATAATGTTCTTACCCAAGACAAAGCATGTTGGTTTATTTGTATTCTTAAATTAGCCTCCCTGATCCTTCTGAGGTTTCCAGTGCCTCTGAGGAACTGCGGACTGGGGCACTGCAGCAGGACGGCTCTATCCCAGGTAAGTTTTTCTTCAGTAGGCTCTGACATGGCAGAGTTCACACATCTGCCTGTCAGCTGGAGATGCTTAAGTGGGGAACGACTCTCTCGGAAGCGTTTAAATCTGAGTGACTCTTCCACCTCGGGCTGTCGCTGCCGTTTCTTGAGCTTTGCCCTCAGAGGTGTCAAAGCGAGAGCAGACATGCTGGAGGAGGAAAAGCTGGGACTTTGGAATGTCTCCTTCGAGTGTCTCTCACAGAGGTGACAGTGGGAGGAAGGGCACGGTGATGAAATCCCACGACAGATGAAGTGGTGATACAGCTTTCTAAACTCAGCATCAATCTGCGTATCATTGAATGAGTACGTGGACTGAGGGCCAGCAAGAGAGCGCTGGCGTTTGGATGGTGTAAAATTGAACGGTTTCTCCGCCTTACATAAACTCCGGTCAGCACGGTCGTAAACGTGCTGCAGGGGTGACGACAAAGCCACATGTTTGGCACCATAAGGGGATCTGAGGGCCTCAGTATGGGCTAGATGGTGGACAGGAGATCTTTGCTTTGGACTTGCTGTTGAGTTGAAATGTTTTTCCATGTTCAGCACACTGGGTCTGAAGCTACTTTTCCCCCTAGAAGATAAAACCCCAACGAGACCACGGTGCGGGGAGGAGACAGGAGAGTGTAGGCAGTCCCTGAAGCAGTCTTTGTCCAATGAGGATGGCTGGGCGATAACTGGCATTCCTCTCTGCTCAATAATGGACAGACCTGCTTTGCTTTTTTGTGGAGAAGTAAAGACACATGAGGCTGGAACAGCATGAAATGTTGGTACAACATCATAGGTTTGGTCAAGATTTGAAGATTGGTCACTAAAGGAGGCTGAAGCAGAATATGGGGGTGTGGAGAGGTCAATCACACGAGCAGTAATCTGCTCTGGCTTCCTGGTTAAATGCAAATCAGTCCATGAAGACTGATCCGTCACACCGCTCACATCTGCACTGTTCCTCTTGGGTGAGTAAAAACAGGCACTGGCCTCATAGGATGAATGTTTGAGAGGTGAAGACTTTAGATTGTTCTTGAGGAAGTTTTGAAGTTTGTCACTAGCCTTGAAGGAGTTGCTTGTGTTTCTTTGAATTGGACTTTGATTGGTAAATGAGATATTTGTTGTTTTGTTTAGAGTGCAGTTGTGTCTGTTCCTAAATGATGAGTTGTGGTACGTCGAGCCGGCTTGCCAGTGTTTGAGGCGATACTTCTGCACCACAGCCCTCGCTGTATCGGTCACGTGCTGTCGACGATATGCTTCGCCGATCTGGTTGAGCATGCTGGGATAGACATCCAAAAGGGTACTGCCATGGCTGCTCAGCGTTTTCTCCAGTTCTTCATCCTCCTCCTTAGGCGGAGACAGCTCATCCCATTGAGAACCATTAGATGTGTTACTTAGACTCACAGAGAGCTGGGATGATCCACCTCCGTGCCCTAGAAGATAATCATTGAGAAATGATTTTGATATCAGATAAGAACTACTCTTACATTCATTTATTGAAGAAATAAATAGTGTAGTTTATACTGAAAAATTTATAACACAATAATACTAATTGAAATGTTTACTTTGTACTAAATTGCTGGGTTAAACCTATTGTGTCTTAAGAGATGTATACTTATTTCTTACACAGGTTTTCGCTGTTTTCCTTTTGACCAGAGCCATTAAGATCATCCTCAGTGACCCCTGACACATCCATCTGAAATAAAAGCTTAAAGTTATACTACACCAGACTGTTGTTCTGTGTTTAGATTGTTCTAGCTCCATAAAATGTAGGGGTATAGTAATACATTAATATGGATTTATGCATTGATCAAATTACTAAAGATATTATATATTGAAAGACTTTCTTGTCCGTTTTCATTATCTCATTGCACAAGCCAATGAGGAGCTGTCATCAGATGATTGATGATGCCATGTGCAATTTTTTTTCTCCATTATTTATTGTTCTATATTAGAAAAAACTAGTGTATTTTTTGTGAATTACCAAATTTGGTTATAAACCACAGTTTGTTCAAGTTATTTTGTAATATTATTGCTATATCAATCATAGACATCCAAAATCTATTTCCAATCAAATCAAATAAAAATAAAAAATAAAAAAAAGTGTATGACAACTTGTTTTGAGGTACTGGTAAATATTATATCGTTGGAGCAAATCAATTTGTTTTGTGATGAAATGCATGATATACACCCCTAATAACATGATAGAACATTTGGCAATAAGAAGCCAATTTTGAGCTTTTATAGAATCTATTTTCTAATTACTACCTGATCATTGTCGTGGTCCTCGAACTCTATAAAATACAACATGAGGAAACGATTAAACATAAAAATTGAGAATAAATGGCATTAAAATCAAAACAGATTTTTGTTTCTGTTTCTTACCCCTCATGGAATAGTCTGCTTTAACTCGAGACTGAATAATAGAAAAGAAAAGTAATGTTATCCTAATGGAAACATGGTTCAAATCTAGAGAGATCAGGGCTAAATAATAATAATAAGAAGAAGAATAAACTCATATTTACGCTTTTGTTTACTAAATCGACTCTTACTTTTAATTTTTCCAACTCACGTTCTCCCTCTGCACTGTCAATGGGCACAGGACCTGTAGATATATTTCACAAACTCATAAGCCATTTTGAAAGTTTTGGTAAAAAGACAACAAATTATGTTTAGAAATGTATAATCATCTAGTGAGGAGAAACAACATCAGTTTCAATTTTCAAAATTTTACCTCTTGCAGTCCTGCAGGTCATTGTCTTCAGACAAACGTCTATTCCAGGATCATTTAGATTGGAATACTAGAAAGGACGTAATAATTTTAAGGTAAACGTTGCTTCATGTAAAGTTGTTATACACATGTTATTAATATTATTTTTATACGACATATGCCAATACATGCAACGTTACTTTATCTTACACATTCGTTTGAATGAACAATAACGTTACCTTACCTTCTGAAAAATAGCTTCCATCGTGTTTCTGAACTCATCGTCATTTCTCTTAAACTGATCTGCATATAAAAGTTTTGCAGACATGTTGCATCAGCAAATTGTATTGCAAACTAAATTTATTTGACCAACATAAACTAGTATTTTGCCCCGCCAGTTGCCAGTCTTTTTCAAATTTATCGCCGAGTAAGCCATTCGAGCAGTGATTGGACGTTATTTCAAGCAACACTAAAACGTCATTTTAAAGCGCGAGTTTGTCAAGTGTCCGAGTCATCTCCACGAATCGGTTCTTTCAAACGGTTCATTTCCAAAAGCACACTTGCGTCAATATATTTTATCCTTTACGTCGCGCTATGACCATTTAAAACCTAAATATACTTTTTAATGCAATTACATAAAACAATATAAAATTATATTGTCGAAAAACAATCGTTTTTTTTGTTCAATGAGAATGATGATCGAGAACCGCTTGGACTGAGGACGATCTGTTCAGACTTACCGGTTCAACGAGCATTCGACTCAAAAGATTCATTAATTGGGTTTGAGTGGTTTGCGAAACAGGAGCTCATATAAACAGAAGGGAATATAATGTAGGGCGCAATTTCTCAAATTATGACTTAACAAAAGTTTCGCTCAGATATGACAGCGAAATTCCTTCATGAGTTGGTGCGTGTGGCGGCGCTTGAACATGGCGATAAAACAGCTGTCGTGTTCGACAGCAGCATCGCAGCGCGCGTCTCTTTGACATATGATGAAGTTATGTCCCTCACAAATGATTTAACTGTACACTTGCGCGTCTCTGTCCAGAAACATGATGATATCATAGGGTTATTCTGCCATGCTGATGTCCTCCTTCCTGTCTGGATAATTGGGTACGATTTATTGTTGTTATAGATAGTGGTCATTCTAGTTGCTAATTAATTAAATCATGCTAACAAATGTTTTATAGTTCAATGTAACGTATGTAATTGAAATGTATCCGTCACTGAACAGTATTCTGCAGTTTCCTGCTGCATATGTACCTCTTGATCCTGCATCACCACCTCTATGCACCATGAGAATGATGAACAAGTGCAGGCTGAACTTCTGCTTGGTGCAAAATGAACTGCTTAATGTGGGTTTATTATTGTCATATTATATTAGTTATATTATTAATAATGATATATTGTTTTTTATTAATGATAAGTTTTGTTACCAACAGCAATTCCAGAGTGCATTTTCCAGCCTGCTTTCCCTGGAAATATGTGCAACATTGCCCTCACAAAGGCTCACTTTAATAAAAATACAAAGTGAGCAGGACACAAACCTTCACATGTCCAATCAGCCTACCAGCTCTTCTATGACCCAAAACATCCAGCAGAGGGAGGCTTTGGCTTATGTTTTGCACACATCCGGAACGACAGGGCTTCCGAAAATAGTGAAGGTCCCACACAGGTGTATAATGCCTAATATTATACATCTACGGTAAGAAGAATTTGGACTTTTGTTTAAAAGCTGCCTTCGTTATATAGTTACCTGAATGTGGTCAGTGTGGTTGTAATATGTTCACTTGTTTACCTGTCAGCTATAGCAAAAATATTCTGAAAATTTACTTGGAGAATATAATTTGTATAAAGTTAAATAAAAGTTTTGAAACCAACATGCAAAACCAGTGCTTAGAGAAAACTCCAATTGGAGTTTTGACTAAAAAGCTTAGTTACTGAGATAGCCTTTGTTACCCAAGTGTTAGCCCAAGTGTTCATATAAGGTTGTGAGATAATGGATGGTTTATATACTTTTTCTATAGATCGGTCTTTAAGATGAGTGCAGAAGATGTTGTGTTCCTGTGCTCCCCATTAACCTTTGACCCCTCTGTGGTGGAGATATTTTTGGCCCTGTCTACCGGAGCATGTCTCTTAATCGTCCCCTCCGCTGTTAAAAAGATGCCACGCAGACTTGCTCATGTGCTTTTTAAACGAAACACAACAACAGTCTTACAGGCAAGTGACTTATTCCTCACCGAGCTATCAGTCATGAGTTTCTGTGTTTGACAGCCTTTAATTAGAGATTTTAATTCACTTCATCTCTCCATTTATCCTCTCATGAGTCATGAATGTGCATATGCTGTGAGGTTGAGAAGATGGTGCTGAAATAGACTTTGGTAGTGGAAGTAGTCAGCTGAAATTTGTGCTTTATGCAGATTATAGAGATAATGAGTGCGTTCTTTTGACATCTGCTCATTTATTTTCATGCCCCAATAATTTGTTTTCAGTAATTTTTTAACATGTTTTGCACCCCTAAAAATAATTTTAATTTACACTCTAGTACTTAAAGGGTCTCAGTTGTTTTTTACTCATGAAATAGTTTTTATTATGTAAACACAAACTATTTATATGAGGGCGGGACAACCTGTCACTCACATGACATCACAGCAATAGCAAACCACAACAATCCAATCAATTCACACCTCACGTTTTTTCTTGCTGTAGAAGCCGTGCCAATTGAATATACATGCTATGATAGAAAAGATTATTGAAACTTCCGTTACATGTTGACTTTAAGTGTTTAATGGATTGGGTCTCTTAATGGATGTGGCCATGTTGAAATCACATGACTTCCAATACTACTCACTTTATTTCGGTAACACCTTTGTTTGTTATTGGACAGTTTATGTAGTAGAATAAATGAATCATGGCTGACTATGAATAACTTTTTTATATGTATACTAGTATTAGAAACAAAAAACGTTTATGCCATACTGCCTCCATACCACTAGGTGTCACATGGACAACATATAGTACTGTTCCATACTAACATAATATAATTGATTTGACTAATTTTTCAGGCTACTCCCACTCTTGTGAGGCGCTTTGGAAGGCGTGTCCTCCAGGAGGAGGTGCTTAGTGCAAATTCATCCCTGAGGATATTGGCTTTTGGGGGAGAGCCATTTCCATCTCTAAATCTTCTCAAAAGCTGGAGGCAGGCAGGCAATGGCACACACATCTGTAATCTTTACGGCACTACAGAAGTTTCTTGCTGGGCAAGTTGGTACAAAGTCCCAGACGAACACCTGTGCTTGGAGAACACGTGAGTGCCACAAAACCTTCAGCCATACATTGATAATTCTAAACTGGAGCTAGCAATGCTTGTTCTACACAGTGTCTACAGTGAATACTACACCAACACTTTTAATTAAATAATTGAGGAAGTCTGATTATAAAAACTATAATGATCTTTTAAAACTGTTTTTTTTTTTTTGTGATAATATGTAAAGTAAAAGAGAGTTATTATCATAAACTTAAACTAAAAACAATATTATCCTTTGAAATAAAGCTGAAGTGTATACTGCATATATGAGATGGAAAACTTAAATAAAACAAGGATTAAAAATGTTGCAATGCCTTGAAGCCTTAAATAACTAACTTTAAAATTTTTTAAAACTTTAAAATTAATAATAAATAAAATGAACACTGAAATAAGACAAATTAAACCCAAATAGTAAAATTTAAAAAGAGAAAAATAATAGAAATATAATAAAACACACATAATGAAATATATAATACTATAATAGTATATAAATAATACTAAAATGACACTGTAGTAAATATACATCAGCCACAAAACAGTAATATTGACAGTCTATAGAGAATGTTTTCAACTTTAAGTGATGCCATAGTAAATATTATTAAAACATTAGTATTAAAACATTAAATAGTATTAAAACATTTTTTGTGATGCATTGTCTGTTTACATATTTGACAGAACTGATCTACCTGTGCCTCTTGGAGAACCAATGTTGGATACCATAATGGAGGTCAGAGATGAAACAGGACGTCTCGTCACTGAAGGAGATGGACATTTATTCATTGGTATGATAGTTATTTAAAAATTATTTAAAGGTTATTTAAAAGAAACATGCTTTCTATTATTCAAATCTTTGGGGTTGGTAAGATTTTAAGGAGAAGTTTCTATTGCTCACCAAATCTGAATTATTTATTTTATTAATACAGTAAATATTATTTTTCCTGTTTTAATATTTTAAATTGTAATTTATTCATGTGAAAAGCTGCAAAAGCTGAATTTTTAAAGTTTTCAGTGTCACATGATCCTTCAGAAATCCTTCTAACGTTGATTTAGTGCTTATTACTATCAATGTTGAAAACAGTCATGCTGTTTATTTATATATTTATTTTTGTTAACTGTGATACTTTTTTTTCAGGGTTCTTTGGTGAGTAGGGCATTCAAAACATTTATTTGCAATAGTAACTATAAATATATTTATTGTCAGATTAAGCAATTTAATGCATTCTTGCTCTATAAAACTATTAAATATTACTGACCCTGAATGGTAATGTACATTCTTTCACATTCATATGAGTTGTTTATGTATTTGTAAAGTGAAATTTGGTTTCTTTCATTTAGGTGGTCAGGAGAGGGTGTGTCTTCTTGACGATGAAGAAACTGTAGTCAAGGGAACAATGCGTGCTACTGGTGACTGGGTGCTGGTGCGCGATTCCCGTCTATATTTCCAGGGCAGGAAGGATCGGCTCGTCAAACGGTTTGGTCAGCGGGTACACCTAGATGCCCTGCAGCGGGTAGGCTCTGTGTGACCCATGTGTCATGTTACGACTTTAACATCTCTAATAAAATCTGAGAAGACTGAAAGGTACATATAACATACTGTATATATCATGAATTTCTTTCTTTCTTTCTGTCCTTAGGTCATTGAGAATTTGCCTGAAGTAGAAGCGTGTGCAGTGAACTTGAGTGAGGGTGACAGGCTGGTGGCATTTATTGTGCTCGCATCGGGTCAGTCAGGAGCCCTTTCATCCTTCTCCTTGGGAATTCATCATGAAGAAACTTTCCAACATTCTACACAATCTTCTGAAGACATCACTGCTGAAGATGTATCTAGAAATGCCACCCCTCTCTCGCTAAGAGTTATTGAAGGAGAAATTCGGCATAGGTTATCACAGCTTTTGGCCGCTCACAGCATTCCTGACTTGATATTATTCATCCCTGCTCTTCCACTCACCTCTCATGGCAAGTGAGCACTATCCTCTAAGGCAGGGTTTCCCACAGGCTTCTATGGGAGGGACTGCTGGCTTCATGAAAATAACATATTTTTTTAATGATTATTTTTATAAATATGATATTTTAACAGTGACAACTGCATTTTATTACTGACACCCGTACATTTTCAGGAATCACAACCATATTTTTGGCAAAAATCCTGTGTCATCGCCATCTTTGATATTACTTAGTCATTGTCACTATAGTTGCAGTTGATAGATCCCATTACTCTTTCATACAGACTGTATTCGAGAAGTTAAGTGGTGGTGTCACTGTATAAACGGATCTCAACACTCAAATTCTCAAAACTGGAGCTCGGCATTCACTAAAAATTGAATTGGACATTTCAGCAAGAAAAACAAGGAAGAAAAGTTATGCCAATTGAATCGATTCATAGTAGAGCACAAATTGAAATGTCTATATTGACTAATGACCTAGTGACATTTTTTTTTCAGGGTCGGGGGGTCTACTGTAATCATCTAGCCCAGGGGCCTCTTGTTGTCTAGACCCCATGACCTAAATTATGTACTTAAAGTAGCCCCTGATAAATTGATGTTGTTACCAATCCAAATAGAATTTAAATTCAATTAAATTGAAATGCTCATTATTATTATTATTATTAGACATATATCTAATATTAAAAAACTGAAAAGTTCAGTAAATGAAATTACATTTAGTAAAATATGAAATTATAGTTAAAAGTATATTTATATAAGTCTTACAAACACACACACACAAACATGCTATTATAATCTTAAACTTCACAATCACTTTGCATATCTATGTAATCAGATGTGGAAATGTTTTTTCATTGTGGTCATTGTTTTCATAGTCACTTTTACATTCCTGTTGTTTTAGGTAAAATAGCCATAGACGAGTTGATGAGAATGTGTGACACTCAAAGACAAGACATAAATAAACAAACTGTATGGAAAGACATTGAATCTTTGAGACTGACGTTACAGACCCTGTGGAAGGTATGAATAATACTTACTCTAAAATTCTATTTATTTTGCACAAAAAGTACTAGTTCTAATTCTTTGACACATTGAGGTATTTCTTGAATATCTTTCTCATTGCCTGCTGAGTGAATCTGCTATTGTGTGTTTTGTCCGTGTGTATTAGGAGTGTCTTGGCCTGCCGAATGACATGGTGGTTGAGGAAGATGCACACTTCATGTTAAGTGGAGGAGACTCCCTTCAAGCCCTGCGTCTCTTTGATGAGATCACTGTTGCCATGGGGACAACCTCTGTGGGCCTGCTAGAGGTCATACTAGATGGCTCTTTCTCAGATGTGCTTAGCCACGTCATGACAGAAACACATAATAAAATCCAACCATCAAAGAAAAGAATTCTAGATTATTCAGACTCTGTAGTTTCATCTAAAAGACAACTAAAGAAAATGGCCACTGTGAATTCTCTGGAAAGCACAGTTGGTTCTGTAGTTCCCTCAGTGAGGAGGACTATGGGATTTGTAGTTGTAAGACGAGCTGGTGAGGTTATCCATTGGGGTTGTTTTGGAAACTCCTCAGATGAAAGCAAACTTGCTGTGACAAACACTTCTGAGGACAATCACTTGGGGTTTTTATCCAATTCGTCACATGAAAGTTTTAAGACTTCTCAGAAAAATTCTGCTATTAAAAGTTTCACAGAGCAACATGAAGTTGAGTCGTTGCCCATCTCTGAGAGCGTAGTTTCAGGTGAGGGTTCTAGAAAAGACTCTTTAGACGTCCTGCCGCTTGGCCTGCGAATTCTCTGGAGCTCAGACACCGGCAGATGTGTGGACGCCTCTCCAGTCCTGCTGCTGGGTCCTGATAAGACTACTGTGTTCATTGGCTCTCACTCGCACCGACTGCAGGCTCTTGACCTGTTCAACGGAGAGGTCATTTGGGAGCGTATTCTTGGAGATCGGTTAGAGTCTTCTGCTGCCATCTCAAAATGTGGAAGCCTTGTAGCAGTAGGTTTGTACTTGATCTTAAAGGAATGTTTAATTGAATTAAAATAACTAACATTGTTGTTACTACTTTAGCTTGAATATGGAGATTTGTTTTCTTCTATTTTCTAAAAGTAGAGCTTACAGATTTCAGGGTTAAATTTATAAATCAGTTTATTTTTCATCCACATTTTTAACTTGTGTTTAATGCTTTTTCACAGGCTGCTATGACAGACAAGTGTATTTCCTGGATGTTTCCTGTGGGGAAACAGTGTGGACATTTGAGACTGGGGATGTGGTGAAAAGTTCCCCTACTGTAGACCCTAAAACTGGGCTGTTTTTCGCAGGGTCCCATGATGGCTATATTTATGCATTAGACCCACTGGTAATACTTCTTAGCTTTGTTTATTTGTATTTCTGTAGTGCTGAACAATGTTTGTATTATTCACATTTATTTTTATTACATTACTATATTTATTTTTAGTTTCATTTATACTATTACATTTAAATATTAAAATATTTATTTTTATATTTAGTATTATATTTATTTAAATGTTTTTTTTTATTTTGGTTTTAATAATTTTGTAATTAGCTTTTGTCATTTTTTTTAGTTTAGTAACTTAATTTATTTTAGTTAGTCTAATTTAAAAAAAATGGAAAGGTTACGTTTTTTCCATCTAATATTTATGTTTCATGTTAGTTTTTTAATAGTTAAAAATAATTTTTAAAAGTTTTAG
>JAOTRC010000010.1:6483406-6503302 GCA_027497675.1 Cyprinella lutrensis | reverse complement strand
TTGTGTTTTTATCTGTTTTATGTGTTCTTGGAGATTATGTATGTCCCCTCGATGTTTCACACACTTGTCTCTATTTCTCCCAGGCTAAGACTTGTAAATGGCAGCACTATTGTGGTGGCGGGGCGGTGTTTTCATCCCCTTGTGTCCACTTGTCTCCTAGACAGTTATACTGTAGTACTCTGGGTGGAAATCTACACTGTCTTAATCCAGTAAGTAAATGTTCCTTCTTCACTGGAGTACATGCACAAAAAGCCATACCAGTATTGATGTTTGAAAGTGTATTAGCCAACTTCTCTGATACAAAAGATCTTGGGAATGAAGTAGGGGTCAGAGGTCATGTTTGAAAGCTAACGTTTGTCTTGTAATTCTCCATTTATTGTCTTGGCAGGACAGTGGAAATGTCTTGTGGACGTATTCCGGCACTGTCCCGTTTTTCTCATCTCCTTACTGCTCTGATTCCTCTGTCTTCATTGGTTCAGTAAATGGCCATATTATTGGAATAAGCCATTTTGGAGATACGGTGAGAGGAAAATTGAAACAAGTTGCCCCGAAAAAGGATAAACTGTTCATTATGGTCAAATTATGGTCTTTATCACTAGAGCAGTGAACACTTAAAAAACAACAATGCTCTTTTATTCTATTATGTATATTGCACTCGTTTTTCAAACCTCAGTAATGTTTGTAGGTATATTTTTTTACTTCACAGATTTCATCCAGTAGACTTTAATTGCAGTGTAAAGAAGATTATGAGAATGTCTCCACTGATTTTAAGTTATTTGACCGCATTCTGTGCACCAGTTTGATTTTGTTCCATTATTTTGCAGTTATGGGACTTCTCCACTAAAGGACCGATCTTCTCATCGCCATGCATTTCTTCCTCGACATTTTTGACTAATCAGACAATTTCTACAACACCCAGCAGGTGCACATCACCATCACCCAATCACACAGTCACATGTGGGTCACATGATGGTCATGTATACTGTTTAAATGGCAATGATGGATCATTATTGTGGCAGTTTCAGACCACAGGCAAGGTGTTCTCTACTCCATTTGTGTTTGACGGCACTCCGTGGGGTTTGAGAACACTAGCTGCTGTGTGCTCCACTGATGGAAAGGTGTGGGTTCTAGATGGAGAAACCGGCACATTGATTGCAACCTTGGCTTTGCCAGGCGAGCTTTTCTCCTCTCCTGTCGTATGGGGGCATAACTTGGTTGTTGGATGTCGTAATGATTACGTTTATTGTCTAGAACTGACCAAAAGGTGATTAATCATTAATAATCCATGTCTAGTTGTATACATTTTAATTTTTTTGGGTGACTCCCACAAGTGCTCATTAGGAAAACATTGTATATATACAGTATATAATATATATATATATATACTACAAAATAAATACATGTTTTTAGCATTAATGTTCATGTTTGTTTTTGTGCAAGAACAGGAAGGTCTGGCGAGTTCAAACAGCTTTCTTTTATTTTCTCTACATATTTCATAACATTTGCGTCACCTTTTCTTTAATGGATTCTTCTAAAGTGAACAAAATAATTGCAATATCAACAAACCTTTTGTTTCATATCACATACAACACTGTTTGCGCTATGCTATTGCACACGACCAATGTAAAAACAAAGTGACGTGACTGCAGTTCAGGAGATCTCCAAAGGAATACAGTCCGTTTCATTTCACCTCTATACATACATACATACCTACATACATACATTACATTAGATAGTGGAGTCAATGCCTCTGCTGAGAGATCACGGTTTCCATTTAATTTGTTCCATCCTTTAGCAAACGCTTTCTATCCAGAACGACTTAAAGTTCACCTACAAGGACAATCCCCCCTGGAGTGATCTGGGGTTAGCTGCCTTATTCAAGGACGTAGAGGTGATGCCAGTATAGTCCGTTCACTCACTGAAAATGTTCCCTTTTTTCTGTTAGGGGCAATTTCATTGGCTTAGACCTCTTTTTCTTGATCCCCCCTGGGACATTGCATTTGAAACACTGATCTCCCATCACTTAGTTGTGTCGTGGGTTTTGTTAATTAGCTGTAAAAGTGATGCTAGCACACGCTACGCAAGGATAGCATTGTTATGATACAGCAAGCAGGCAGTTCTACAGAAACAGACGGGTATGGACACTGCAAGAAGTAGATTTTTTTCATCAACTGACAGCATGGCTCAAGTGCATATATCCTATATTGTCATTGAAACTTGAAGGAAAAATTCAATGTTAGTTAATAACATGAGTAAACAGTGCTGACGTGTCATTATAATAATAATTTTTAAGCAATAGTTAAAATGACAATACTCACAGTTGTCACGGACACAGTGAAGATCTTTTTTACCTTGCCAAGATATCAAATATAATAAGTTAAGAAATAAAAAAATGACCACGTTTATCCAACGGCAATGTCTATGGGTGCCGACTCATTTTAGTGTACATAGAAAAAAAAAATCCCACCAAATTACAAAACCGTTTCTCCGCTTTACATGCTTGTAGGTGGGACGCGAGATATTTTGTGATGGTTTCAACCACTGTTATTGGTTAGCCCTTGAAATACTTCCCAAAATTGTCACCAAAGTTATAACTGTCTTGTCTTACTTGAAATGTTACATTTATACTGAATGTGAACCGCTTATTTTGTTTTACTAATATTTAGTATCAACAGTTTGACATGCATTGTAGACAGTTAACAGGACCACTGGTGACTACAAAGATATAAAGGGCTGCAACTTCTTGATGAAGATTCTAGGGCTTGTTTGATTGGCTGTAACACAAAATTAAATAAACATACCGTTGGTGGATGTTATTGCAATAACCCTTTTTTGAAAACCAATTTGGGTTGGCATTGATGTCTGTATCTGTATCCGGTCTGAATATTAGTACAATATTTTGTCTTTGTAGAAAAAAAAGTTAAACTTAAAAAACGATTATTCGTAAATGTCTGATTGCTTATTATGGACTTTTCATTCAGAGCCAGGTGTGAGCTGGAGTGCAGTGATGGTTGATGAAGTCACTGATGTGGATGAAGGAGAAAAGACTTATTTTCTTTTTCACTGGGTCAGTAGTAATGTATCACTTGATGATCTGTGGGCAGTCGCTCCAGGCTTTGGCCTTACGCTTGGCTAGGGCAAGCCAGGCTGGCTCGGTAGAAACCTGGGTAGTGTCACCAGGAGGTAAGCGCTTGGTCACATCCTTTGTTGCTGGCGGAGATGGTGTAGAGTCTGTTATTTCCACTTTTAAAAATAATGGAAAAAAAATATGGTTCAGCAGCTGTGATTTGAAATTTTTTTGCTTTTGCTTTCATTGTGGATGGACAATTTTAGAGATTGCTCTGTTCTGCATTTTTGTGGTTAGAACCATGTTTAAATCATGTAATAAATAAATAAATATTCAAGAACCTTCATTACAACTGAGCATAAGACCCAAAGTTACCAAAAATTAACCTCAGTATAAAGCTTCTGACAGGAAATATAGTCAATTTTCGAATGTTTTGGTTTTTTACCTGTGACTGAACTGGGCAAGGTATTGGCTTTCTTCAAGTTGTCGCGTCGTTCAAAACGGGCCAGGAGTGTGTCTGGTCTTTTATTCTCATCTGCTGTTTGAGGTTTGGGCGGGCTGGAACTTCCATTACCTTTATCCTCAGTGGGACTGACCATTTCAGCCTTTCAGAGACAAATAACACCGATTGCTATTAATACAGAGAAGTTTATTTAGTAACATTATATCATGCCTAAACCAGGTGCAAGTGGTTTGGGCGACAAATTTATAGCAAGCAAAACTCTCAGCCAATCAGAAGATTGTACTGTGATATTGTTATATTGTACAGATATATGCAGCAGTATTTTGGAGTGCTACCCAACACAATATCACAAAATTAGAATCCCAGTGATCAACAAATTATTATTTGTCGTGGCTGGTAAGATTTATATGAAAGAGGTTTATTGATTGTTGCATTATTACATTGCATCTGGTTAAGACACTGTTGGTACAACTTTACATATAGTACCAGCGGAGTAGCTAGTTATGATATTTATGATGTATACATACGCTTTCTCTGTCCCTAGCTTGTTTCTCAGCCAGCTTAGCCTCTCTCTGGCTTCTCCTGTCCTCGCGGTTTTGTTGCTGTTCTCTGAAGCCTTTCTGTTTTTGCAGTGCCAGGGTGATCCAAAGTGGTCCTGCCTCTTTCTCCTGTGTCCGTGAGCTGTCCAGAGAGTGCCTAGCCTGCAGAGAGGGTTTTTCTGTGAAGGAGAATAAATGCACGAGTCAAACTGACAGGTGAGACTAGAACCCACTTTAGAGTCTTCTACTCATCTGTTGTACTCTTTCCCAGGAGAGTATCTTAATTTTCTTAAGAAAATACCAATACTCATTAGGTATGACAAGAATATTGCTAAATATGGCTATATGATTAAATAGATGCAAAAAAGGAAAGACAATACATCACAATTTAGTATGCAGAAATTATGACTCCAAATGTTGACTTAATTGTAAAAAGTTTCAATTGTAACTTAATTGTAAAACGTAGAAGTTTAGAAATATCAATACATTGCTGCTTTGCAAGCATTGTAATGAAGTGACGATCATACAGTTTCAGCGCTAAAAGGATTTCCTACCTTTTTTGATGAGTTCTGTCCTGCGATCTGTTTTTTCTCTCCATGGGATGCTGATGGATGGAAAAAATGACTTCTTTTCTTTAAACTCCTCTCCTTGTCCATTTTTCTGGGATTGAGCAGATACTGCAACTTCTTTATGATCACTGCTCTTCTCAGTAGCTATGTGTTCTGTTTCCGCTGTCCTTTGCAAAATCATGTCTCCTGAAGTCCTTTTGCCAGGTTTTGGGAGAGGAGAGGGTGGAGGAGTGGCACCTTCAGATGGTTTAGGGGAAGTAGCTGGTTTTTGGTAAAGTGGAAGTTTGGGGGCAAAGTTATCGCCTTCAGTATGTACCAAAGGGAGAGTACTTTTGCTAAACTTGCTTCGAAATTCTTTATTGGATGCTACAGAGGTACGAAATTCAACAATCTCTTGCTGTGGAGAAAGAGGGCTAGACTTTTCCAAGACTGTAGAAGTATCAGGGTCTTGGTCAATGGAGGTGAGGGGCACTGGGACACCTTCAAAACTGTCTCCAGCACTGTACCTTTTCTTTCTCTTCTCTGCTGATTGTTCATTGTGAAAGCGAAGAGAGTAGTTGGTTCTTCTCAATTTAATTCCAAACGGTGAGGGCTGCTCATCGCCATCCTGATCCTTCTGATCGCCTTCATTCTTTGTGTCTGGATCTTCTGATTCCGCCTGACTTGGGGAGCCAGTCTCGGATCTCTGCGACTTGGGAGATCCATGTGGCGGACTGGGAACGAGAAAGGAGGGGAGGTCTTTGGCAAACATGCATTCTTCAGCACTATCTGCGATGCGAACAACCTTGCTTCCCCTGCTCTGGATCTTGGTACCTAAAGACAGCGACTCTACTTTTTGGACGAAGGGTGTTTCCATAGATGCCGATTCTACTTTCACATCTTCTTCCTGACCAAAAAACTCTGAGTTCCTGTTGGAATCAGGAAATTTCTTCCTGGCTGGTGTGATGGAAAACTTAGCACTCGCTGACATGGTTTTCCTGAGGTTGGTGTGAGAAAATGGCACTGTATTTAGATCCTCACTTATCGGCCTGCGACTCTGATCCGGGTATTCGGGATATTTTCCCTCTTCCGCACCTTTAAAAATTTTGGATCGGATGCTTGCCCATTCTGCCAGGACGGCAGCGTTGGATTGGTCTACAGATAAGGAAGACTCATAGAAGGATTTGGTTTTCCTAGATTTATCGTCCGGAGATGTCTTGATCTTGGTTGGTTGAGTGCCCATGGCTTTTTTGCCCTCCGAAAGACCAAGAAGTGACTTGCAGGCTGTGTCCTTGATTTGATCGAGATTGACTGCAGTTCCACAAAGTTGGGCTCCTGTCACAAGAATTGCAGTATGTGGGACGTAAAGAGATGAAGACCGAGTTGGTGAATCTGTGGATCCTGGTGAAGAAGCTTTTGCTCCCTCCTTGGTTTCAGCTATTGTTTCGCCCTGTTGGCCAGTTGTTGGAGTAACCGGAGTGAGGTTAACCTTCTGGAAGAGTATCTGCTTCTCGCCTGAGGAGACCTTGAAAGTGAAGGGTCTCTGTCTCTCCTCCATCTCTCTCCATCTCAGTTCCTCTGCTTTTCTTTTCCATTCTGGGTCAGAAGCTCCAGCTGTCTCTTCTTGCTGTTGACTCTTTTTTTCCTCCTCTTCCTGTAGCCTTTTCCTCTCAGCCTCCTCATGGACACGTTCCTCTTCCTCTCTCTTCCGTTTCTCCTCTAACTCCTGAATCCTTCGTTGTTCTGCCTCTTCCTCTTTTCTTCTCCTCTCCTCCTGCTCTCTTTTTCTTTCCTCTTCCATACGGAGACGCTCCACCTCAAGTTCCTGCTGCCTTCTCTCTTCTGCTCTTCTTTCCTCTTCCTCTTTCTGCATTCTTTTCTCTTCCTCTTGCCTCTTTCGCTCTTCTTCAATTCTTAATCGTTGCTCTTCCTCTTCTCTCCTCCTATCATCCTCTTCCCTTTTTTTCCTCTCATCTTCTTCTCGCTGCTTCCTCTCCTCTTCCTCTCTTTGGAGTCTTTCCTCTTCCTGTCTACGGCACTTTTCTTCTTCTAGCCTCTGCTCCTCGATTCTCCTTTGTTGTTCCTCCATCTTTCTTTCTTCCTCTTGTTCCCTCCTCTGAAGTTCAAGGCGTTCTAACTCCTCCTCATGAAACTGTCGCCTCACCGATTTCTCAGTAGGTTCATAATCTCCTTCGCCGCTATGGATAATGTTATACTCCTCTCTTGACAAATCAAACACTTCTTCGTCTTTTTGTGTTTCGTATTCCTCTTGCATTTCAGAAAGATCCTCCTCGTGAAACTCCTGAAATATATTTAAAGTTGCAGAACTTAATGTTGTGTAGTTATTTTCTCATAAGCAATGTTTCACCCAGAAATTAAAATTTAGTCATGATTTACTCCTCATCTCATTCCAAACCTGTATGACTTACTTTCGTCTGCAGACCACAAAGTAAAATATTTTGGAAAATGTCTGTTTTATTTGTTTGTTTTGGACCCCATTGACTGCACAAATACAGTTAAAATATTCTTCAAAATACCATTTGTGTTTCACAGAAGAAAAAGTCATATGTTTGTAACAACATGAGGGTGAGTAAATGATGGGTATACTATCCCTTTTACATTAAAGATATCCTAATAGAAGCTGTTCACTTTTTTGAACACCTTTCCCTTTACCTGTGTAAACCTTCTGTGTTTGCGAGAGACCCTCTGGTTCTTCGGTTTGACAGAGAGTTTGTGTTTGGCAGCAGTATTGTCCAAGCGTGGGACAGACTGAGGGACAGCATCTAGATTGATGGACTCAATTGTGCCCGGGGGAGGTGGGCGCTTAGAGCGTGGGGATTTGACTGGAGTTCTGTGCTGGACCTTGTCATGGCTGACAGCCTAATTGTAAAGCAAAAACACAAACAATCTTGACTTTGTGACTATGGGAGAGCAGGGTTCTGAAGCATGTTATACATCTATGGCATCAATAGCCGCTTTTCCACCGTCCAACCCAACCGTTCTCATTGGTTACATTGTGTGAGATGTAAATAGCGTCCACGTTATGGAGGACGATCAAATATTTCTTTTAATTTGATCATTAACTTCTGTTTACTTCTCTCAAATAGCACACTTGCACAGCTGCAGTGAAACTGGTAGCCAGGTAACAGACAAGAGACCAATTACACACATTATACCAGCATGTTTAGCCATCCGTGCTGAAAATTCCAGGCCGAGAATGGATTGTAATAGTGCTCTGGCGAACAAAGTTCAAGTGGAAACATAACTTGAACTGTTCCTTACCATTCTTAAAACGTTCCGCATAGCGGTGGAAAAGTGGCTAATGTATTGATAGTCTCATGATATTACAATTTTCTGCACCTTAACTAGAACATGGCATTAGCAAAATCAAGTTACTGATAAAGTGTAAACCATGAATTAATTCAATAATAGTTCCTTCCAAGTGCATAAATATTTATTTGACAAGTGAGGGAATCTTTCTTAAACATAACTTGCTAAAACAGAACAGTGATCTTTAACTGTGCTTTCTAGTATATAAAGTGTGACTGACAAAGCAATACTATGTTACTATATGTAAGTAGTGGAAAAATAATTTGGAGATTAACTTACTATTTCCTTGGCCTCAGTCTCCTGTGGTTCATTCTCCACCTGAGCAAGAACCTTCAACGGACTTTGTGGTACCTCTTCCTCATCTGAGCTACCTTCATCTCCCTCACTCTTTCTAAGTGATGGGGGTCTCTGACCAAATTTGATATTATGTCCAATTTGCTTCTGCCAACAAAAGCAAAGACAGTAAAAGAATGGATAAATGTTGTTTAGCCTTAAACATTTAGTCCTAAAGTTACCAGCATTTCTTGACCTTGATGGTAACAAAAATATCAAAAATATATTATCTAAAAGACATTTTTAATGATATTATTTGTGTAGAGTTTCACCTGAATGTTCTTGACTTTGTCTGAAACGTTTTCCTGGGACATTGTTTGTCCTGGATGGGTCTTCTCTGACTCCTCAGGGATAAATACACTCTCATGTGAAAAAGCTCGGGACCCTAGGGTGTTTAACTCCCTGTGAATGCAGATATAAACACTTTTTAAATACAGCTCAAAAATAAAGTACACTTATGCATTGATTATAAACTCCACCCAGCTATAGTGGTTCTAAAATACTTAAGACGATTACCTTAGATACTGATTGTTCTCTTCATTAACTGTGGCCACTCCATTGCAGACATTATCAGTGGAATGGCTAGGTTTAAGTTCAGATCCCTCAAACCCACGTCCTGCTTCCCTTCTTTTCTTCTTTCCAAATAGACGCCTGAATGGCTGGAATTTGCCCTGCCGTCGCCGCTCTGGTAAAAAAAGTGAGGGCAAACAATGGTGATAAATAGTCAACAAATTGTAAAAAGGCTAGTGCTAGTTCCGTCCATATTTAAAAATAAGCATACAGTATTTTTTCCACTAGGTACAGTAGATTTACATTATATGAGCATTTTTAATTTATGTTAATGAAATGGAGGACCAGAACAGATCAGACGCTATAGAATCAGGTTATATAGTGTGAAAGTCCTTGTCCTGAGTCAGTCTTAAATGATTATGGTGACCAGATGTTCCATTTAAACATAAGTTTAACAAGAGAGAGGAGTCGTGATGGGCTTTACTTAAACTTTTTGGGAGTATTTACTGAAGGAAAAATCCCTCCAAGATGCTCTAAGATTGATACCAATCCAGCCAATCAAATGCATACAAAATGCGAGTTCACCAAGAGTAAATTTCATCAGGTTGTTCAAGTTATGTTCTCTATGTAGACATTACTCTTGAAAATGTTTTTGCGTTCTGATGACTAGCAATCATGAATGAGACATACGGATGTAGCAACTGCAAAAGTTTTTACCCAAATAGATGACTCAAATAATCCTTTAGAGTACAAGAACACTGAGCATCACGTATTGTGCCGCTTTTTAATCAATTCAGGAGTGGTATTACAGGTGGATGTTTCTCCCAATATATCTAAACATCACAGCTTACTCACTTGTTGTTTGGTAAGGCACTAATCTTTTTAAAGCTTCTTGTGTTGTGAAAAGTGCTATACAAATAATTAAAACTCAACTGGATTCGTAGCTTATGTTTAATGTTAAATAAATAAACTACTTTGTTTTCCATCCATTACTTATGTTGACAACATACAAATTGAGAATTAAATCTGAGCTTCATTACCAAGCCCGAAAGTACAAACAACTAAATTCTAACATGTACAAAAACAATCTTTAGAGAATAATTTACAGAATAATTCATAACCTACCAAATATGGAAATCTGCAGGTGGAAAGTGTCTCTGACTGACTGAATCACACAGTTCCCATGTAATGACATTAAACCAATGATAAGACAAAGGACCTTTGGTTTGTATGGAGTGCCCTGCAGACGCACCATTTCCTGAGACTAGAAAGTAATTAGGAATCATAAACACTATGGAGATAAGACTAGCTCAAAAACCACTGTTTATGTATAAAATGACATATTAAGTAAAATATTATTTCTGTTTAATAGTTTGGGGTCTGGAAGATTTTTTCATGATGATTTGCTTTCATGATAGAAGTCCCTTATGCTCACCGAGGCAGGATTTATTTGATAGAAAATGCAGCAAAAACAGTAATATTGAGAAATATTATTTAAATTGTAAAATGTAACCATCCTAATATGCCAATTAAATGAATCACTTTTGAATTAAAGTATTGATCTCTTTCAAAAAAAAAATCTGACAACAAATTTCGAATTGTTGTGTATAAGTTTCCCTTTTTGATAATCCGCTAGCTTAACTGTTCAGTTCCTTCCTGTTATGTAGATGTACTTGTACGTGTGATTTTTTTGTCACACAGCCTGTGTGGATCCCTTCTTGGTCTTTCTGAAGGTATAAAAGCCATAAGCATAAAAACCAAGCAAGCCGTCTTTTCTGTTTCTAAGAACGTGTTTGTGTGCATTTCTAAGGCTCATCAGTGTACGACTACATCTCTTGTGTTGTAGGAGCACCAAGTGAAATGGCTGGAGTGACAGGGCCACTCTACACCACAGAGTAGATCAGTGTGGATCTGTTACAGGCTAAAATTGGAAAGTAGTGTGGAGTTACACATTAAGTGTGTTGCTTCTCAAAACACAATGGCACAATAACAAAGTATAAGACGTTTGGTACCTGTTGTCAGTGGCCGCTTCTCTTGTTCGTTATTGAGTTTACTGCTTTACGAGCGCATATGACTGGCCGATTTTATGATTTCTCCTATTTTGCCTCATCATTTCCCCCTCAAAGCCTCGTCCAAGTCACAGTCTGTTCCCAGCTGCAACTACTCCATTTCTCTGGCCCACAATGCAGTGCTGCAGGCATCCTCAATCACTGAGGCATATGATGTGAGTGGACACCACTCAGCCAGAGAAACAGCCCTCGATGTGTCTCCCTTGTACTCCTCCATACTACAACCACTCAAATACGGCCTTCCTGCTCTTACAGAGTGAGCGTCAGTACTGCTAAATACATTCACTCAGACCTGACTGTTCCTCTCACTTCTTTACAAAAGCCTAAACACACTTAACAACACAGGAATGCTCAACCCTGCTCCTCATACACTTGTTGTATAATATTTCTCACTAGTGCAGCAAAGCAAATAACCCTTTTTTTCCTGTCCCACTGCATGTGCTACACCTGAACCTGACTGTTCCTCTCACACTCCAAATATATTTGTTTTCCTAACATTGGCACACATTCGTAAAAACATTTAGAATCGAGCTCAAACTAAAACATGCCACACGTCAACCATGCTGAGGAAGAATGAAACGAGCCACACGTGGGATATTAATAGTTAAACATGGTTGTAAAGTTTGAGGGTAGAAGGTTCACACGGAAAGGTGTGTAAAGCAACAATAACACGCGATTATGTCATATTTAAAGGACTTGTAATTCACACAGAAATCGTTTACTCATGCTCATGTCATTCCAAAAAGGAGAATTTTTGGAGAATGTGATTGTCACTCTACTCCATGCAATTACAATGAATGAGGAGTGGAGATTTTCAACTTTCTACAGGACACAAAAACACCATAAAAGTGGTTAATGTGACTAACAGTCACTATTAGCAGCTAAAAGATCCAAATTTAAGGAGAAATTTAGGCATCCAGCTACATGGATGAGAGAATTAGCAATAAAAGCTTCAGTTTTCCCAATCATTGTAATGCATGAAAGAGAAATCTTTCAAATTAAAACTTCATATAGGTTTTTAAAGACATGAGGGTGTGTAAATATTGACAGAATTGTCATTTTTGAGGCACGCAGACAGCACACAACAGTTCTTAAAGAGACAGTGCTGATAATCTTTGGTGCATTTAATGTGCTGCACTGCCGCTTTAAGAGCAGGCCACTCCAAAGATCCTCACTCTGTTTTTGTTTACCTGGGCCTTCAGATACTGTTACCTCTACCCGCTCATCAAGCTTAGCCTCCTTACTGTCCGTCGCCATGGTTATGACGGGCTTTGTCTGCATCAAGGGTAGACGGGGGAATAGACGTGAACACAGAGGTATTTTTACTCATTGATGTGTTCATGTGTGCAAGTCTAAAAAGAAAATTGAAGGAGGAGATGACAATAATAGGAGATCACTTTACTTTTCCTTATGGACTCCTAAACTCTCTTTCATAAACCATAGTTATTCAATGCTTCATCTGTTTTTATTATCATCATAATCTCATAGCTCGTACACAGTCTTCCTTTGGTCCTAGGTTTATTTCTTGACATTATTTTTTGCTAATAACAGGACTATCTATTTCTCTGTGTTGGGAAATGGATAAAGATTGAGGAATACAATTCCCATCTTGCGGATCAAACCCTTATACATTACTGGGACTGTAAACTTTACTTGGCTATACGCATAGTCATAGTAAGTCTGGATATATGCCCAGTTATAATGCTCTTCAGTCATAATTTAATAATGTACTGCTGCCATGATAAAAGAAAATGTACACAAACATCTCATTTTGTTGTTTGCTGTATAACTGACAGCTCATTTATAGCTGTGCTTTTTATGATGACTACATGTAACTATTATATAAATATTAAATATTTATTAAATATTTTAAGCATTTGTGTTATAATGTGCAATATGCTGATATACAATCATTGGGTCATTATTGCAAAACAACCCTGTTGGGATTTATTTTTTTGTGCATGATGATCAGCTGATATTATTCCTTACAAAAAAAGGGAATGTAAGGAGTATATATGTACACAGTAATTAAAATGTGTATAGAATTCTTATTCATCTAGAAAAAAAACAGCATTTATGCTAAAGAAAATTATGATGATTTAAAAACATTGCATTTTTTATATTAGATTAAAAAACGTTAAAAAAGCTTTAAAAAGAAAACTTAAATTTTGCCTTAATTGGCAACTAACTGAAAAAAATAGGTTCAAGTTAAAATACTAAAATGACTACAACTAAAAATGATTTAAATAAAAGAAAAAACTAAATAGAACTCCAATTTAAATAAGAAATTGAAAATATAAAAATAAAAGCTACTTTAAAATATTATTAATAATGATGTAATAGAGAACTAATAACACTTGATTGTGGAAGGAATGTTAATTTTGTGATGAAATTGCGTCAAATAGGCACAAATATTTAGTGTTTTGTTTAGTGAAGTGTGTCTACATACATGCTAGGGAGTGTTAAATTAGTGTGTAATTGCAGAGTATAGTGTCTGTGGAGAACATCACAGATATGTAAAGTGCACCTCCATAGAGATAGAGTGCATTATCACATCATATTTATGCCTGGTCAGCAATCTGTGCAAAATCTAAATGAATGGCTATTTAGAAAGCACTTTTTCTATCTTATGATAATGGAACACCCATAGGGCGTACTATACAATGGAGCAAGATACAGCATATAGAAAAAGCAAACATTTATTTTATTTTTTTTTTTTTACCACAGAATCAACTCAAATTCTCATGCACAATATGCGCCTAATATAATTTATATCAGTCACTTCTAAAATAAAGCAAATGGTGTTTTTCCATATTGCTTCTGGGATTCTACATACGCTCATTCAGGATGCCAGGACAGAAAATGCCAAGATTTCAAATGCCACTATTGTTGTTAGTTAATCAAAACTCATTGCCTCAAAACCAGCATTCCTTTTGGCAGATAAAAACCTTTTGGCAGCACAGCATTGCACTAACTGTTAAACACAGCAAACTGTAAATGATTACAGTCTTACGTCATCCTTAAGTCGTTTGTCTTTGTATGAATAGACAGTGTCCTCTAACGGCTCCCAGGGTCATCCTAAAAGTTTCACTGTCTAAACAGACTCAGCTGCTGCTTGAATGGATAAATGTGTCTTTGTCTGTGATGCTAGTCCAGATGTGTTTGTGTAAAGTGGTCCAAACCGCATGCCTATTCGTCATGTTCTGGCCCATGTTAACGAATGATCTTGCTTGTGTTGTGTGCATTAAAGAAGCTCCAGATAAAATGACGTTGGAATTTGCACAAATTGCAGCCACATGCACTGCAGCAGGACACTGAAAACACAAACAGAAAAGGCTGCAGCAGAGCTACAGTCGATTAGCAGCTAAGTTAGCATAGCTGCTACAGTGCTAATTTAACCCACTAGCTGAAGTTTAAAGGTACAGACTGACCTCACTCACCAAGAGCAGCTCTAACCATCATTACAAACATTTCTAGCACAGGCCTGCCTTTATTTGACCAAACCAGTGGGCTGTAAAATGGGCAATAAGTGGATTCCTGGAATGTTGCCCCTGCTGTGACTCCTAAACCTAAAAGCTACATGACTCATTATTAGCAGTCATATGATATCCCAATAATGCCAATCATAAAGAGATTTAAAATAAATGCATGGAAGATGCGCTAGTGATCTGCTGCAGTTTGAACTGATCAAAAGTTTGGGATCAGTAAGATTTTCTATTTTTGCTAGAGCTTTGTGAAAGAAAGCTTTACAGAATGCCAAACGTTCCAGATGCTATCTTGGAAGAATTAACAATGATCAAGTAATCTTTCCACTTAAAGGAGGCATAGACGCTTCCTTTTAAGCAGCATATAAACTACAAATGTTTGTAATGAGGCAACATAAATGCATTTACGCTGGAATCACAATCTTGCAAAATTGCTCACGGCCATTTTTTTTAGCATAATGTTGCCTTCTGTGTTGATTCTCATGCACAGCTAATAGAAAACAACATGTGTGCTTATTGGTATGACAACAGCAACATTTAAGGCAGTTCTAATGTTGTATTTTATCTACACAGATCTGAAGGCTCATTAGATATAGGGGAAGATGCAGGTCAGTACTGCCATATTTTTGTAAATATGACCTATGTCACTATTATTTTAGCCTAAATATACGACGGGGCTCGGAGCTGTCAGGAATGCCTGCACATTAAGCAAATCACACTTTATGCATTATGTATCAGAGGTGAAATGATCTTGCCTTGCGCAAAGGCCCATATATTATTATGATAGCAAGCTAGCTTCACTCGTACAATGGGGCGGCTTGAATGTACAGCTAGAAATCACTGAAGCAAAATGAGATGGCTGACTGCGCAGCGTATAGCAAAGCTGGTCTAGTTGCCTGTGCTTACTGAGCACAAAAGCACACTTTTACCTAATTCAGCCGCACAGCTGGAAAGAGCTGCATACCACTGAAGGAAAACCTTAGGGAACATGGATTCAACCTTCTGCACCTTGATTTACAAAGCTCGGTTGCTGCTCCGTGGTGCTTTAGGGAAAAAATATAACAAAACCATTGAATCACAACTTATAGATCTCTAGTGATAGCATGCCTTATCTTAAGAGTGTTTATTGAAGTATGTAGGCTAATATTTCTAATTGTGTTGGTTCTGGATGAATGATGGTTATGGAGATCAAATGAACACAAATCTGTCATCAATAGCCAAAGACCTCTATGGATGTCAGGGTTGCCTTTCAAAGCTTGACTTTAGCATTATTAAACCAGGCAATTCTGATTCAAACATAACTCTTGTGAAATCTGTGGCAGTGTAACTTGCAGTAGAATAAATTGCGGGGCCTGGGGCTAGTTGTCACAATTTTTACTTTGTGTGTTAGTGGATTTTTGGAAGTCAGTTACCCACCTTGAACACTATTGCGCAGGTAAAAATGTTAATGCCACAGTTTATGGGTTAAGCTGCCACGTTGGAACCATTACAACATTTTAAAGAATAAAAACTGTAAATATATAAAATTATATTATTACAGTATATAAAACATGTAACAACTTGCCCCAACATATGGTTAAAATCTATAGTTGACATTTCTCTGAATGTATAATGGTGTAGTTTTATTTTTATTTTATTTTTTTGGTGGACAGAATTCATACAAATCGATCTAATTTCAGAGTTTGAAACCAACAGACAAACAACTGAAAACAAACAAGCTTTCGTAGAAATGGATCTTTGACTCAAAACCTTATAGTTACTTGTGGCCCTTATGACAACTTCCTCATAACTACAAGTCCTGATCTCCCTATATAATATAACATATATATTAAGTATACAATATAAATGGCAAATAATGAATGTTCAACAGTAGGCTACTCCGACTACAGATTCTCCAAACAGGCATTTTACGCAACTCCATGTAGCTGTATCTTCACTCAGTATTTAGTCTGCAGTCAGCATGAGCAAGCTCTGTAGTCAGCCCTTTTTTTAAGCTTGATGACACCGTGAATATGTGTGGAATTATGGGAGTTGTCATCTTCCCATCCACAGCAGATCGAAAGCAATCTGATGGGATTCAGGCAAAAATCGTGCTTATGTAGTTTCTTAACATAACTGTGGTTTGAAGCAAGACAGAGCCAAGAGCCTAGGACATTTATCATTGTTGTTTTTATTATGCTTATATGCCACAATTGGACGCTGCCATTTATTTGGTTTATATGAAATTATTAAAATTATGATTAAAGTTTACATTTAACGTTTATATAATATAATATAATATAATATAATAACTGTAAAAGAAGTAAAATGCAGGCCAGGAGTTCATCATGTGATACAGTTCACAGATGTGTCCCCCCACACACAAACGATGGGGCATTTCTGCCATTAACAAGTATTCAAATAAAACTTGTAATAAAGATTATAACAAAAATAAATTGGGAACATAAAACTTACTTTAATACACATAAATTATATTTTACATATCCTTTGAAAATAAACAACGCACTGTTATCATTGAATGAAAATAATGCAAATAAATCTATTTTCATTACAATGCATACGATAAGAAAGGCACAATGGGTCTTTGAGGATATGTGGCTGGCGAGAGATAATGGCAGTTACATGAACAGAGGCCTATTGTGTTTAACAACATCTTGCCACATGCATTACACAGAAAAACGCTTGATCGCATATATGGGCGAAGGAGAACACAAGAAAAGGCTTACCTGGTTGTCGATTTATCTGGGTAAGAGTCTAGTATGTATGCGTTTATGCATGTGTGGCTGTTCCACCTGCCTGCTGTTACTGTGGAGCTGCGCTATTACCTAGAGTCAGGTGTCGCATTGCACGGGTGCAAAGAGAACTCAAGAATGCTTATAGCTGTGTGTTGTAGTGCGCACATGAGGACAAATATATACGTTCCTTCAAATTATGAATTCACAAACATCTCCGTTATTGAATACAGTGTGAAAAAAAGATGGTATGCATATTCATACTCCCATGAAGTTCTCACAATGTTTGTTTTTGTGTTCTTCGTGGGACGTTTGCATGATTTCCTGTGAGATCTCACCCTGTGCCCAATATACATTCACACATGTGACTGAAAACAATCCTAGAATGTGTCCGGGAGAAGAGAAAAGTGGGTGATGATGGTGAGGTAGTGTGCTGGTTCATACAGCTGTCTCTGTTGCTACTCACAGAATGCCACTTTGTTCATTGGCCAGCTTACCAGGGGCAGGAAGAACAGACATGCATTGATGATTTTAAACTGCCCAACACACACAAAGACTGTGACTGTAAGCTTGTTTGTCAGCATATGTGAGGATGCGTGTGTGTATTGTGTTAAAACAATTTCAAAGAACAAGGGCCTCCATTAACTGAACAAAGACATGTGGCGGATCAATAACGGCACAAACTGCTACCTGTCTCCAGTGTCAGAAATCAACTGTATTATTAAGGGGCAATTTCAAGTAACCTGCTTTTATGTAGACATACTTATATTCCAAACCATATAAAAACATGCCATGTCATACATATCAGTTGAATCTATTACTTGATTCATATTCTCAATCAGAACTGTTATAAAGTCTTATCATCAAATACAAAAGTCGCTGTAATGCACATTATTACAGTGCATTTTAATAAAATGTAAGTTTGATGAAAAGCCCCACTTTCTAGGTGTCTTTAACTTCTATGTATTTGTGTCAAAACAAAAATAATTGTTGAATACAATGCGTTGAGTTATTGAGTTCATGTTTTATGGCAAAATTGCATTGCTTTTGAGGTGGGACATGCATGGACAGTTAGGTTTAGTGGTATGGTTCGGTTAAGGTTAAGGGCAAGGGGTCAACAGTGCATTATATTTTAATAATATTGTTACGCAAGTAGGTGTCGGCAAGTGACTGTCTTTATGAATGATTCATTCAAAAACGCTGATTCATACAGTCACACACAAAGCTCGGTTTTTAACAAAAAGGAAACGTTCAAATCGCTTAAAACAGAGGCGATAGCTGATTCGAACGAGTGATGTTCAACTGCGGCATCCATCTTAGTAAAGTAAGCTACTAAATCTGCTTCAAAATCCCAGCGCTGTCGTCATTGTATAAACCCCGCCCCAACGTTTCTGATTGGTGCCTCGATTTTGACGGATTGGAAATGGGCTTGAATGAGCTCTTTGGCAGACTAACTTTCAGAGCAAATCTAAATTTGCCGGAAGTTGTCTGGGTTTTCCCAGGCTAGATTCATTCAGCAACAAAAAGACCAATTGTTCTGCTGTGGCTTTGTTTGCAACTTTAAAACAGGCAAAACAGACCAGTAATGGGTATATTGTGTCTAAAATGGAAGCTACTCAATACTGAATTCCTGTTTATTGAACTGCTGTTTAAAAACAAGATTGCACACACGTGTCCAAATATCAGCATAGTAATGGCTAATAAAGTATAGGTATGCACTGTGGAAGAAATTGTTGCCCCCGCATTTTCAATATTTTTTCACCTTAATTTTGGACCTTGTCTGTCCATAATGGTGCACACGTTCAAAATACACTGATCAAAATTGTTCCTTGGGTACTGTAAAGCAATTAGAGATTTCATAGGGTAATATACCGACTCAAAGGACAAGAACACTTAGCAGTTAGCATAAACAATTAAACCTGTCATTTCTGCTGTCCACAGCACTTCAGAAGGGCATGTTCACTACATGATGAGTTCTAACATGATGGACTATATTTAGTCTAATGTAATAAACTATGAACATGCAATGCTTTCCATATATAAGCTGATCTGTGCAGTTTTCTTGATGTTAAAATAATTTCTCTTGTCCCAGTTTAATGTGCAGAGACATCTGTTGGTAAACCTCTCGCAAACTAGACAGTCATTAGTGTGTGGCCCGCTCAACCAATTGGTGTGAGTTTGGAGCAGGACTACTTATTTGGACAATGAGAGATGGGGGCAGGGCAGAATGTGTAGTCGGCATGTTTGAGAAACCTATTGCATTATCAGTGGTGTGGGCATTATCCACTGCAGCTTCAACAAAGCTATTTTCAGTTGTTTGGTTTCTGCTCTAAAAATAAATGCATTATAATGCTGGTGCTTATAGTAATTGTTAACGTGAGATTCAATCTCCTGCACTGGAAGGCTGAGTCTCTCTTGCATGTGTTAAACTTCAGAGAATGTATAATGACTCACGCTGGCAGTGAATATTGGCGTTTAATAAAAACTCCCACAGAACAGACACAGAATCAAATTCAATCTGAAAACATTACCTTTCGAGATCTGTAGAAGAACAGGCCAAGACAAGCAGCCCACTCTAATAAAGCACATGGCCCACAGTGACCCTTAACTACAGAATATAAATCCACAGAGAACAAAAAAATCTAAATTTCTATCTACAAAAATATATCTGTATCTGTCTATCTATATATATATATATATATATATGTGTGTGTGTGTGTGTGTGTGTGTGTGTGTGTGTGTGTGTCTGTCTGTCTGTCTGTCTGTCTGTCTGTCTGTCTATCTATCTATCTATCTATCTATCTATCTATCTATCTATCT
>JAOTRC010000010.1:6473021-6483306 GCA_027497675.1 Cyprinella lutrensis | reverse complement strand
TCTATCTATCTATCTATCTATCTATCTATCTATCTATCTATCTATCTATCTATCTATCTATCTATCTATCTCCTTCCTTCCTTCCTTCCGTCGTATTTCATAAGTATAGTAATAAATAATAATTGTAGGGAACTGCTGATGGCATGGTGCTCTTCCTATTTACAATGAGCAGAAATATCTAAAATAAATATCATTATGCTAAAAATAGCAAAAACACGAATCAGATATAATTTTTCACTCCTATTTCTTACTTCACATATCTAATTATATCTATATATATATATATTTATTTTTCATATAAATAGAAAGAATCTGTGTATCCTAATGAAAGAGGAAAAAAAAATAAAAGAGAAAAGCAATATACTGACCAATCTTTGACAAACCCATTTTAGATGCTGGTGTGATGTGTTCCCACCAGGCTTTCTAACAAGCAACATTTCCATGGCCAGCTTCAGCAGAAAGACTATTACTCATTGTGCTGATAAAGAGCCTAAGTGTGCAGGACTAGTCTTGAGCTCTGGACCAGCAAAATCAAAGTATCAGTGTTGTCATTGTAGGTTAAAGTTTTGTGTACTCAAGGCTTGACCTGTGCTCTGATAAGATATTTTCTGTATAACATGACTTGCGGTTTTGGGTGAAATTAGAGATGCTTTATTATTGTGAAAATGATTGTTGTGAGCAGCAACTATTATATAATAGTGAGAACTCAAGCTAAAACATCTTACTTACAGCATATAGTTGCTGATTAAAATGAGAGGAGGAACTGGGCTGAACCATAATGTAATTACAGAGAGTTCCCAGACAGACACACATTTCCTAACTGTGCTGTGTCCTCCTGTCGCAGTCCCTCTATCAAACACACACACATACAGACACTCTTTTATTCTAAGAACAAACAGTTGTAAATAAAGGCATCTGCATGTCAGAACATTGCACTCATAAGAATTGGATAAATCTTGTTTTGTCCGTCTGTCTTTCTAACCCCTCCATTCTTGCGTCTAGATCTTAAAATATTCCTTTTTGTACAGAAACTTGTGCAGTGTCATTGTTATGGTCTGTACTGATTGTGTTCGGCGACTTGAGATTTATATCAATAGTTTTGTGTTCACGCTTCCTGCTCCACCTCACCACACAAGTCTTAGTCAAAGCAACAACCCTTCAGATGAATTATTAAATGAGAATTCATTATTAATTATGAAATTATTCACATAGGATCTGAGGGTTTGCTGGAAAAACTTCAATATAAAAGTTTAAGCCTGTTAAATATGCATGAAATGGACACAGAATCATTGTGTTTACACTAATTAGGACAGAAAATCAACGGAACTCCGAAGCGTTCAACCTCAAATGCATGTGAATCGCCACTTGCCCCGACTAATTGACTGACCTACATGTCAGCAATAGTGTGTTCTAGTTTGCCGTTTCCATACATCCATTCAATTATATTGCTACTGTAATATGGCTGGATCATTCTATGAAAAACATAAACACTTACTTCATGTGATGTTTTGAGTGTATCTCTGCTCAAGATCGTGTTCTAATGATACTAAAGTGCAGATTGCGTTACATTATATCTGAGAGGGTCACGTTACTCTAAGTGCCTATTTAGACACAGTTTGGTAGTTTAATAGGGGAATATGAATTCCTCGTGGGATCAATGGATAGCTCTATATTAATATTGTCTATCTGTGTTGTACTACACTAGAGGGCAATGTTATACCACATAATGTCACGTCGAATTTGTGTGAGCCTACTAAAGTGGGTTTAATTAGGTCATATTGTTATGGAAAATAACATCCTATAAAGTCCAGCATGTACCCAATGCCGACTAAAGTGTAACCTTATTCAGATTATGCTGTGGGATCGCCTGTCACATAAAACAAAAGCACAGACACTCCGGTCAAAAACACATGGGCTTTCCTCTTCACTGAGCAACTTGTATTGATGCAGTACTTTTTATGGATTAATATTAATTGGCCTTTTCATTAATTATTTATAGTGGGAGGAAGCCTCGGGAGCAGTTTCTCTGGTTTCCTCTACTTGAACGCACAAATCTCCAAGATGTTTAAGGGGAACATGCCCCTGAACCGAGGTCAGCAGTGGGAACTTTTGAGGCCATTTCCTGTCTTATAAATGGAAATAGTTTTGCCTTCAAATGGAAGGCCAAAGAATGTATGCATGGTAGCTTTTGTGTCTAGTTGTGTATATTGTGTGTTTAAAGAACATTTCTTTCTCCTTGTTTTATATTTTTTTATAACTTTATATAACTTTAATATAATATTTTTTCACAATGTTGAGTTTTTCAGTGATGGTTTGTGATTTTTTATTAAATTATGATTTATAATACTCAATTATTAAAATAATTGGGAGCTAAAAAAGTAATATATTCATATAATATAGTATTAATATAGTAATAACTTTTGTTTTTTAGCCAGATAAGAATGGACAATATACCTTATTCATTTTGATATTCGTTTGAAATTAGATGGGTTTTTTTAATTTATTAGTATTATTCAAACCAATTAATTTAATTTTTCATGCTCATTTCCTCTATATTTTACAATTACCATAATCTAACACTCACTTATTGTTAAAAATAAATAATTTAATAATAACACTGTTAAATCTTTAGAAAATTCAATCAATTTTTCATTAATTCATTATAATTAAGCAATGTCTAAATTCACTAGTAGAATTTACAACTATTTATTTTAGTTTTATGTTATATTTCTGAGATGAATAGTATAAAAACATACTTATGGGCATATCAGCCATTATTGGAAACATGTGATCCAGGCAATTCAGAGAGAAATTATAGTGATTTAATATCATTTCCGTGCAAAAGAAACAGTTTAAGATTACAGTTCAGATTGCTAAACCTCATCATCTGTGTCTGTACACTCAAAATTCATCCATCCATTTATGAGTTATATGAAGTGTACAGTGAGAAGAAATCACAACCTTATATGGTAAGTGTAATGTTTATGTGCATGTTATTGATTTTATCATTCTCACATCACTGAGCCTTTAACAATAAGATCAGTGCTAGATATACGCTATAAACACCACAATGGGGTGTTTATATAGTGTGGACCTGGTAGCAAATTCAAACAAAGAAACAAAACTGAAATTCAATTTAGAGTTCGGCATTACATCATCGTTACGTCATGATAAAAGAAGAAAAATTAGGCCAGACACTGTCTATTAAAAAAGGTATTATGGGCATAGACGCCTTTCTTGCATTAATAAATGGCAATAAATCGCATCAGTGATGTAGCTATATTTGAGTTATCTAAATGAGTAACCATCCATGTTTTTAGGAACGGGCAAAGCTATCGATGGCATCTTTTGCCACAAAAGCATGCATTGTGGCAGGTATATGCATCGTGAGAGGAAACGACACCACAGCTCAGCGAACCATCAATTGCCTGCACCAGTAAGCATAATGAATGACTGACGACTCATAATTCAAATAGTCAATGTTTGGCGAACATTTCATAAGCATCACTTAATCAAAAGGACTGTCATTCATAAATAAGCTAATAAAAGGCAACATATGAAGGGGCCAGATGGATGTGATGACGGCGTTTTCTACAAAATGACAGATTTCTTTCTCATGCATTTCAACGCCAATGCAGATCGAGACATGTTCATGCCTCCCCAGCTGCGCACACATCTGTAAAGAATGGTGGATTTTGGAAGATGGGCTAAATGAGAAGGTCAGTCTCACCGACAAAGCTATGCAGTTCAACAAATGTTTGAAAATCTCCTACCTCTCCCGCGTGTGTCACGGCACAGCGATCAGTCCCTATGCTTGCTTTGTGTCTCGCGGCACTCGGTTATCTTCCATTCAAGTCGCAGCACGCGTGCTGACCTCTTTGTGTATGTGAATGTGTGTGTTGCTGATGCTGCGAGTGCTCGTCCTCCTCCTCGAGACAGTTCCGTACGCATTCAGTGCGCGCGGAGGCGCTGCTTCTCACAGCTGCACGTGAAACAGGAGGGTGTGGCAGAGACCGTTCACACAATAAAAACAGACCATTCTGACATAATAATGCAGCTTCTACATATACACCCTTTTGATTTAATGAATGCGTAAGCATCTAAATGCAGGTCACAAGTACATAATTACAGATATTGAATGTGTCCTCGGTGTCTGTTGTACTACAATTGTACATGAGAATGATCACTAAAATAATATACTTCACACAAGATATTAATAAACATATCTGCCTTTTAGGCCTGTTCACACAGAGAACGATTTACTCCAAAACATGGAATGGTTGCAAAAAATAGAACGTTAGAATTATTTCGTTCTCAAAAACAAAAACTGGACCAAATAGCTATAGGGAAACGTTCTGTGTTTGCTGGGTTACTATGCTGCTAGTTAACATTTTAGCTTTTCATGGGCAAGCACTTTTGGCTTGGAAGTTAATTTACAAGCATTTTATTTTATTATTATTATTATTTTACCACAACAGTATTATATCTGGAATAATTGTACTATTTTGTAAGTCATTTTGTAGTTGCTTTCTTCCTTAAATGTGAGGTCTATATTTTATAACATTATAATAACATTATCATGCTATTTGAGCCATAAAAGCTTCATGTATCAAATATGACACAAAAAAATAAATCACAGGTGCAAAATTCTTGAAACTATCTGAAGGTTCAAACTGTTCGATAAAAAAAATGACTGTTATTTTATATGTCATGCCTTGATTCTATACCTTAAACTGTAAAAAATATAATTCTGTATAACTCCACTTATACAAGTTGTTGTGGGGCACCATGACTTCCCTGGTATGGAAAAAAATGGTCAATTGTATCCCATAACTGTTTGGTTACAAGCATTTTTCTCCCTTTTTTGTATTCAACAAAGACATTCATACAGATTTAGGCTACTGGGAATTTTATTTTATTTTTTTTAACTATCTATTTAATACTGACCACTATTTTCTCGCCATTTCCACTCAGTGTCCACTAGATGGCGCTGTATCAAAGACTCCAGTTTGATGTCTTCCCTTCTCCTCGGCGCCATTTTCAAACAGTGTTACCGCCACCGGAAGACCGTTCACCGTGGGGAGGGGAGGAAATCTGCAGTAGACACTGATGATAAGCTAATCTCAAATAGCTTTACAAAATGAAAGCGCTGAGGCGAAATACACAAACAGAAATTAAACTTTGGAGGGTTAATTGTTGCATCGTTTATTGTGTTGCCCCTTAGGAGAAAAGCTTTAACTTACTTCAATGTGCCAGATATGCTGCAGAATGAAGACTGAAGCTAATACAGCCAACTGCCCTCAGAAGACAGACTGACAGTTTACGTAAACAAGCGTCCGAGTAAGTAGGCTATGTATTGTGAGAACTGTTTGAATTTTTGTATTTATTTTAAGTAACGTTAATATTAAATTGTTCATTGTATCTTTATGGTCGTGTTTTAAAACCTAGTGAGCTCCCTAACTTATCTAGACAGTTCGTTTGGGGGTTTTTTAGACTGCAGCTACAGAGCGGTTTGTTGTCTTGATTGTTTTGAAGCTCTTAGTGATTCTGAAAAGCCAATAATTATAATCTGGCAGTTTTTACTAGTAGTTGAGCCTTACTAAATCATAAAAGTTCAACAATAGATCAAATGTTACAATTTTCCATTGTTTATTAAGGTCAAATAAAGATATTAAATCAACTGGTTCATATGTAATTAATACAGTGTCTGTAATATATATCAGTGCTGACTCGATTGTTGTCATGTGAATCGTTGTGTGTGTGTAGAGCGAAGCGTGTATTTGCGTTGAATGACCATGACGACCAGCGCAGAGCGGAAGTTCGTCAGTCTGCGGAAGCGTTTGGATCAGCTGGGCTACAGACAACCTCTGGCCATTGAGAGTCTGCCACTGGTTGAGAAGCTCTTCAGGTGAATTCTCTCTACAGTATGCAGTATTATACTATCCATCAATAAAGATTTTCATTTCTTCTGAGCCACTCGTTCAAATTACTCTTGCCCTGCTTGCCATTATTCTTTTCATTAGTTTTGGCACAATCTATTTTAGCCAGCATATCTGGCATGACGCATGTTAAATTTAGTTAATTGCTGGAAATAGTCTTCATGATAATAAAACATGATACTTTTTGTAAATGTATATATGTAAAACATGATCTGACAGAAGCATAATCAATCTCTTTTCATTTATTTCTCAGTGACCTCGTCCACACCACAGAAAGTCTCAGGAATGCCAAGCTTGCTGCAGGAAAAACAGAAAAGGAGAGTCGGAATGTGGATGCTCTTCTGGAGCCGTATAAAGCTGAAAATGCCCGGATAGTCAGAGAAAACAATGAGTTGCACCTTGGGCTTTTGAAACTAAGAGAGGAGAAGGATCGGATCAGCAGGGGTACGGATTGGGTTTAATGCCTCAAATCCTGTTGCAAACAGATTTGATCTTCAAATCACATGGAATGGTTATTTTTAACCATTATTGTTCCTCAACAGAACTGAAGGCGTTCATCAGGAAACTGGACCATGAAACATCAGATCTGAAATTCCTCAATAATCAGTATGTGCACAAAGTTCGGTCCCTTGAGAAGGACTGCAAAGCCAAGACGGAGCGTATCCTACAGCTCCAGGAGAAGAACATGCAAGCTGTTGTTCAGACACCTGGTTGGTTGATATGTTTTATTTAATATTGCAGATATGGTATTCATCTTTGTCTGTTTATGCTGCTATTAGAACATTTCATGGCCATTGACTAAATTTAAATAGGAGGGAAGAAGCGATCAATCCCATTTAGACGCCAGCGGATGCAAATAGATGAACTCCTCCCACCCTCTGGCGGCTTCGTCCCTCCATCTGTGGCACAACCAGATGATCCCTATATCGCTGACCTTCTTCAGGTGGCTGATGACAGGTGTGGAGAACAAAACAAAGCAAAATCACAATAAATCAATTATTTTGTAATTAATGCAGTTGTAGGTAACACATTTGGTCTTTTTTAAAGAAAATGAAAAAGCATTGTATTATATATATTTTTTAGCAACATTTAAAACAATGAATTGCTTGAGTTAACATTCATTTTGACAGTCTTCCCCAGTTATAACACATTAACATGAATTAGACATTTAAAAATTACTTCTGTTTGTCAACATAAAAACAGAATTTATAAATATAAATATCATTTATTTATTATTATTTATTTTATTTTTTACAGTTTTATAATAATAAAATAAAACATTGAATCTTTGTGTTTAGAATCCAGGAGCTCCAAAAGGAAGTGGCACAGCTCAAGCTTGACCTGGAGAGAGCGCATGCCGGAATCAAGCATCTCAACACACAGGTAAGTGTGCTGTGCACACACCTACATTTCACGAATTAAATTACTGTGTTTAATCCGATTACTTTTTCTTAGGCACTGTTTTGATATTTCAGGGAGCAAAAGGTTTTGCTTAAGCCACTACTTGATTGTTTAGGGAGAATGATAGTGTGTCAGTGATTATAGTTAAAGTAGAACTGAGAGTCCTTTTTATAATATTTTTGATACCTCCTTCAAGAGCCCACATATAGGTCCAACAATGAGAGGTTATTACTAAAAATAATAGTAATATTATCTCTGTTATTTATCACATATTAACAGTGTAAATGTATTCATAACATTAATCCTTACAAATGTACTTTGTGCTCTGGACAGGTGGAAGAGCGAGATAAAGAGATTGAGCGCCTGAATCGAGCTCTGGATGGTGGTCGACCTAATGATGTCATCTCTCTGGAGGCTCAAAACATCAGCAATGAAAAACTTATTGCTCATTTGAACCTACAGGTAAACTGGATATCCATCTGATAATTTTGTTTATTTAATCTTGTTAGGCATGTTACCTGACTGAGCCACCCAATCTAACTCTATTTTAACCGAGGTGAACATCCCTCCCCCAACCCTAGCTACGGCCTTGGGTACCAATATCAATACAGTTTTGCAGTTCTTGGTACCAGAGCAAGAACTGTTGAAATAAGTACTTCATAAAATTTTGTACCATTTTGTCATGTACATTGGTTATCACTGTCATCCCAGTTTCTGATTCTATCGAGAATTTAAATAGTGTCCACAATCCAGAAACTGTACTGTACTTAGCTGCATGAAAAGCTAAACTTGTATTCAGGTTGTAAATGGGTAATAAACAGAAAGCAAGAGAAGATATAATCACTAATGCTCTCAGTCTCTAAAACAAAAGCTCACTGTATTCTGCACTCTAGCAAAAAAAAAAAAAAATACCATTATAATAAAAAGCTGTCTTAATTGTTCAAAGAATCTCTTATTTGCAGCATGTTTACACTTTGTTGATTATTATATTGAAAGCATTCGTGAGCGTGCGACTTCTGACTAACTGACTAGCCCCTCTAATTTGGCTATTGCGTTCTCGCTCTGTGCTACCGGTACTGCAGAAATGCTGAAACGATTAACTTGTTTTTTTTTTTGTTTTTTTGTTTTTTTTTATTTACAGACTGGAACTGGTAGCAGTACACTTGAAAACCCTAATTCAGACCTGTCCATAACCTCCTTCTGTTTGCAGGTGTTTATTTCCGGGTTGAGGTTAACCCCACCCCTCTAATAATAACCCAATTCCTTTTTCAGATAGAGTATCTGCAGGAGACCAACAGATCCCTGGAGCAGCGAATTGACGGACTGCAGCAGAGGAAGAATACTGTGTCTAGTGAGGTGGCTGACCTGAGCGCTCGAAATCAAGAGCTGTGTCAGGAGCTCACTCAAATAGACCAGCTCGCCCAGCAACTAGAGAAAGACAAAGAGATGGTTCTGGAGACTGCTGACAATGAGCTGCAAGAGGCCAAGGTGATCTCAGCAGGGTCCATACTTGTAAAAAATGGAATGAAACTGGGTAAACTTAGCAAACTGTTTTTGCATAAGATATTTATTTATAATTTTCAATTTTAGCTGTTTTTCTATTAATTATTTTTTTCATTCCGTAAAGAGCCTAGGGTTGCCTTTCCCAAAAGCATTGTGAGCCCAAATTGATCATGGAGACCATTGCAACCAATGTTCTCTCCAATCAAGTTAGCTGACAATGCTTTTGGGAAACCGAGCCTTGGGCAGTCACAGAGACTGTGATATCATATTTATGTATGGTATCTTATTTTAATTTATTGTCTATATTTCTTATATGGGGGAAAACATTTGCAGCATATATTGATTGTTATATTTTAATTCTAGTCATTTTTATTTATATTAATAATAATATTTGGTCTTAATGTCTTCATTCTTGGATTTTTAAATGTTTAAATATTTAGATATTTTGCTTTATGTAGTAATACTGACTCTATCTCTGTCTTTAGAAAGAGATTCAGCGTCAACAGCGGGAGCTAGAAGACCTGGAGGAGGTCATCTCTACATTGAGACGGGTATGTGCATGTATGCATCAGCTGTCCACATAGCAGCATGTGAAATGAGCTGTTAAATTAACCATCTGCCTCAGAACAGCACATTTATCCTGTCTGGCCTGACATGACATGGATGGTTTAATATTTCTGACTGTTTATTTTTTATTTTTTGATAGGGATAAAGTATGTTGATGAACATTTGTACAAACACTGTCAGGAATGTCTTTCTGTTGGAGTGCATGTTTATTATCCTTTCAGATATCCCACTCTTAATTACTGGCCTGTGGGCATTTCAAGTAATTTTGCAGTTGAATAATCTTAAAGGTGCTCTAAGCGATGTCACATGTTTTTTAGGCCAAAATATCTTTTATTACGACACATACAGCAAACATCTCACTATTCGCGAGCTGCCTGTCCCTAAACACACTGTAAAAAAAACGCGGTCTATTCAGACAACCCAGGCTTCAATAATGGCAACAAAAACAAACTGCTGCAACCCACTCCATGAAACATAACAAATTGTTCCAGCCAATAACTGACAAGATGGCCCTGGGGGTGGGGTTTGAGGGGTCAGTGCGCAGATGAGGAGGAGGGAGGGTCTATCTAGCCTCCGTTTTGTTTGAAAATACTTTAAACGTCAACAAGTCACGTCACCCGACATCGCTTAGAGCACCTTTAAGTCTAATGCGCAACTTATGCAATTAATGCGACGCACTGCTGATATATTTACGCTACGCCATGATGCACTACACTACACTCTTAGAAGAAATGGTTCTATTTAGAACCAGAAATGGTTCTATCCCCCGCTTCATATATGTAACTCCAAAATGGTTCTATATAGACCTTATTCAGAGCAGCGCCATGACAGGTATGAAAGTGAGGCTGTGAGGGATAGACTTACCGTGTTTCCAA
>JAOTRC010000010.1:6443503-6472921 GCA_027497675.1 Cyprinella lutrensis | reverse complement strand
AGCCTCCGTTTTGTTTGAAAATACTTTAAACGTCAACAAGAAGTCACGTCACCCGACATCGCTTAGAGCACCTTTAAACACACATCTGAAAATGTTTATCTGAAAATTAAAATAGTATAAAGTATATAGTATAAAGCAGTATTTTGTTTTTAAAATTGAGCACTAATAATACAATTAATAGATAATGACAAAACAACAACAATGATAAACTATAATTATTATTGTTACAAAAAATAAAGAAAAGAATGACCAATTTTAAACATTTGCATCACCTGGAGCTTACATGGAAAATCCGTCATAACTGATTTAGGTGAGAGATTCAATGACTAAATTATATTACATCATTTTCCTACAGCAGATTACTCTTGCCAATATCTAGTGGTAATGCATTGTTATCGTTCATTAGACTCAGTCAAGCGTCTAAAACCTGCAATGATTTGTTGCAGGATATGGCAGATGGAGATCACGTGAAAGACCGTCTGAGGGATCAACTACTTGATCTTCAAGAACAGAATGACAAAATGGAGGGACTGATAAACTTTCTGGAGGAAGACAAAAAGAGACTTCAGGACAAAGTAGAAACAATGATACAGGCTGGTGAGATGTAACACTCCTCTTTGTGGGTAAAGTGATATATGGTTTGTCATTCACCTGTTTAATTTTAGTGCTGTATTTGTTTCAGATAAGGAGATGATTCTAGAATTAGAGCGAATGCGTGCAAGACATGGGATGTGTGGCAAGGATCACTCTCCATCCCGTCTAGATGCCTTTGTGAAAAGTTTAGAGGAGGAAAGGAATTATTATAAACAGGAAGCGGAGCGATACCGACTGGTTAGGGGCAGGACAGACAAAACCCTCACCCCTAGTCCAGGCAGGGGGAGGAGCCCCAGAGGAAGAGGCAGCTGGCATGAAAAGGTGGGAGCTAACAATTACTTCTGTAATTACAATGTTGCACATGATTGGGTCAAACCTTGCTGTGAAACTGACTATTTTTGTATTTCTAGAGAGATGATGTAGAGCTCTCACGTGTAGTGAAGGAGAGGGATGAGCTACAGTCAGTGCTGCTGGGCTTTGAGAAACACATAGAGGACATCCAGACCAGAGTTAAACTACTGACTGCAGAGAGAGACCAGCTCAGCTCACAGTACCAGCAGGTGAGACACCACCTGCTACCTGCAAAGGTTTTCTTCTGTTTGCTGTCTGAATCCAGGATGTCAGAGGCTTCTTGTTTAACTCCACACAAAGATAAAAATTATTTCATAATTTACTATCTCTCGGTTCTAGCCACCTGTCATACGCTCATTCTGGAGTTTGACGTAAACATCAGCACGTGTGAAGCTCCACTTTTTGTGTAAGCTTCACAATGTGCTGACATTTTACTTTAAGTGTGAACTCATGAATAACTTGACTGGAATTTTTGATCATTTAAAGTTTAAAAGGTCGCTTCAGAAGAGTTTATTCACTGGGGTCGTATCAATAACCGTTTTGCTTTTTGCCTGGTGTCAACTTCTGCACTTAATGAAACCTATCCACTTGCATTATACGGACTCACAGATGGATTATTTCTCTAAAAATCTGTTTTTCAAAGTCAAACATGTTTGGAACAGGATGAGCATGAGTAATTGATAAGAGATATTTAATTTTTTTGGTTAAGAATCCCTTCAATTCTAGCTGTTTAATATTTGTTCATGTGTTTTAAATGTAGACTCAGGAGGTGCTGAGACGTGTCCAAGGGGAGCTTGAGTCCTCTAAACTCCAGCACAGGTTCATAGACGACAGGGAACAGACTGAAGCTGAACTCCAGAGAGTTACTGCTGAGAGAGACATGCTTAGAGACAGACTCAAGGTATGTTTGTGTTTGCAAGTGATCTTTTTTTTTTTTTTTTTTAGAAGACCATAAATAGCTGCCAATTATGGACAAGCAATTTTCTGTGGTTGAAGTTGTGAGCTTGAAATTCCGCAAAGTACTTCTAAACTGTACTGCACTTGATGGGTGAGTGAGTGGTATAGCTGTGTGTTAAGGGGAGAGTTGCCAAGATAAAGCTGCCAATGTTTTTTTTCTCTCTCTCTCTTTGCAGGTTGCCCAAAGCTCATCTCTAACAGACCGAGAACAGGAGCAGATCAGGATTCTCGACCTGGAGAACACCGTTGAGATGGTACAATATTAATAGTGCATGAACTGTTTATAGTTTCACAAACATTACTAGTGTGTTTAGTCATGTCAGCTCCAAATGCTGTTTTTGTGCAAGAAAGAGACGCCTCTTGTAGGATTGTTCCAAATGAATGTGAGCATCTAAATACCCCTTTATGTTCCTTCTAAAAGACTCTTTGTAAACAACATTTAAAGGTCACTACAAGGAAATAATTTGCTGTTTATTATGATCATGTGATACTGGATGACAAGTTCTTCTGATTAATTTCAAGACTCGAGAATTTTAAAACTTTCAATTGCTCTCATGCACCCAAGTATATTATTAGTGTTTTTGCCTGCTTTTCTCGAATGGCACAGAAAGAGCGAGTTGAAATAAACTCGGATTAAAGACAATATTTGACACAAAAGTTTAATTTGCAACAATCTTAGGAGCTATACACATGAATTTTCATGCAAGGTTACATTCAGACAGTAATATATACTTTCATCTTGGGTGTAAAAACATGCACAAGCATTCTTTAAAATCGTCTGTCTCTCTTTGTGGATAGGGCAAAATAATACTCACTTATGAATTTGCCCTAAATGTGATGTTAGTTTTGGGTGGCTTAAACCCATTTAAATATATCACAAAATGATGCATTACTGTCTGTGTGTGTAGCTGGAGAGAGAGAAGGCTGATCTGCGCACTCAGGTTGCTGTGCTGAAGGAGTGTCGTGTTGCTGTTGAGAAGGAGCTGAAGACTCAGTCAGCAGTGCTGGTGCAGAACGTAGAGGAGGCCACACATCACAGAGTCGAGAGCAGTGCGCTCAGGTCCGTGTGTGTTTGTGTACCACTGCTGTAGACGGACATTTCTGCCTGTCGTAAATATGTGCCACCCAGAATGTGTTTGTGTGTATCCGTTTAGGCTTCTGCAGGAGCAGATGGAGCAGTCTCTCTCAGATGTTCAGCACAGATTGACTGTGAAGACCAATGAACTGCAGGCAGCTCACCAACAGATCGACAAACTAGAAGAGAAAATCAGTGCGTGTTTCTTAGTGTTGCACTCTTCTAATTTATTCAAATGCACATCGCTATTCTTTCTCTTCTTTCCTGTTTATTCTTGTGCATTTCTGTATAGGGTGTCAGAAGTATATTTACTTCAGTACTAAGTACTATTTACTTCATTAGTGTCCTTGTTACAGTGTAATTATATAAATAAGCACAAAGCAATATTAATTAACAACTTAAATAATACAAGTTTAGTTTAGTTGCTTGTAATTATGCATAATTTAATGTTGTTGTTAATATACTGTTTGCTGTTATTACATGGTGTTTATCTAAATAATTGAAAAGTTAAAAGCATTAACTATTTACATAACAAAGAAATGCTTGAAGGCAACATGTCATTGTTTAAATTGAATACTTATTTAAATTCAATAATTAATTTTTAAATATTGTCATGATGATGAAAATTAAATTGAAAATTGTGAAATTTCACTGGTTCTGGTGTGAAATAATGCAACATTTTACTGTATAGATGACATAAATTTGTTATGTAGAAAGAACATTATAAATTTTGTATTTATTGTGCAGCTGAACTCAGTAGACATGGATCATCTCAGAAAGATGAGGTTGCGACTCTGCAGAGAAAAATAGCATCTCTAGACCGAGAGAAAGACTCCCTGCAGGACGATGTGGACCAGAAGACTGAGAATATGGTGCTGCTACAGGAGGAGGTCCACAGGAAGGTACCGCTGATACTCAGCACACATCTTATTACAGTTCTGTTCTCAATGCAGAATGTTTGGTAATATTTGAGAACATTTTTGTGGTACTGTTTTAAAAAGTCAGTTTCGATCTACAGGAAAAGACACTGATGGAAGTCCGGATAACAGTCACAGAGTTGGAGAACTCTTTGGAGTAAGTGTTCCTTTTCGGTTGTGAGTAATAAAATGTATGTTCTTAGAATGATGGGATGTTTCTGCATTTTCGTAAAGTTCTTCAAAGTCTTGTATGACATGTATTTCAGTCAGCTGAAGGGGACATTGAACAGTCGAGAGAGGGAAATCGGTAGCCTGCGCAGACAGCTGGACCAATCACAAGAGGAACTCTCAGTGGTTAGTCGGGACAGAGAGGTCGCGCTTCGAGAGAACCGCAGGTTACAGGATGATCTGGCCACCATGACCAGAGAAAACCAGGTACACACCAGTAGACCTCTGCTTTGCATTTTTATGGGTTCAGGCGTGTAGCACTGAAACCCAATTGTAATTGTTAAAATTTCATAGGATCAGCAATCTTCCCTAAATGGATCAGGTAGACCAAACCTTAAGTCATAACTCCTAAACCGTTAGGTGTATACTCAAGTGTCTTATATCGTTGGAATCCACATATATTGATAAAATGTACTGAAGGAATGTAGCACCTTCCATCTATACATAGCACCTTTCCGATTTGACTTTTGCTCTTTATATATCTATAACAGTGTCATTTAGAAAATGTGCGTGGCCAAGTGCACGCAAAAGCCTATTACTCCTAAACAAAAACTCAGAGCTTCACTAAAATGGGTGAGCAAATGCGACCTATGATTCTAAACAAGCATTCAAACTTTTATGAAGGTCGGACCGTAGGTGGAGCTATAACAATTAAAAAGCTGCTCACAGCTATATTTTCTTGGTCTTTCTTCTTCACAACCTTCCAGATGGTAATAGGGAACCCACTCCTGTTGACGTGACATCTGTGACCAGTAAACATCACACATGCTCACATTCTTATCTTGTGTCCCTTTCTCCAGGCTGTGCACGCAGAGATGCAGGAAGCTCTGAACGAGAGGGATGAATTGAAGCTCAGAGTGCACTCGTACATCTCTGAGGTGGCGCGGATAGAAAGCCTGATGGCTGCCAAGGTGAGATGGAAGGAAAAAACACAACAGCAAATTGAAAAGACAGAAATCATGTAAATTTTTCCTTTTTAAGTGTTAAAATGATCATGATAATATATACTGTATATATATATATATATATCAAACAAATATGTTAATGATCTATAAAATGTGATTCACAGTCATTTTCTCAGAGTTAAACTTTAAATATGTTTCTTAAAACCTCATTACCCAAGGTAATGAGATTTTAAGAATCAAGGTAGTGCACAGAATTAAGTGGCTTATTGTTTTTATAAAACATTGTCAAAAGCAATTTGATTAAAGGTGCCATTGTTTAAACAAGGGTTAAATTTAACTGTTTCGGGATCTTCAACGGGGGTCCATGTTGGCCACCAATTACTGCTTGATCCCAAGCTTATTTTCATGGAAAAATGTATATAAGTGAAAAGTACTAACTGTGAAAAACGCAAAAGTTCAGCTAAATGCAGAATTAAATTAAATTCAATATCAATCCAGATCAAACACATATGTGGTAATTTAGCAACTACTTTAATGTGCAGTTTATTTTTGCAATGACACTGTTTTATCTATCCTATGTATAGGAACAGGAGAACAGGGACATGCTGGAGCGTTTTCGAACCATCCACACTGATTCGGAGGATAGAGAGCTGAGGCTCCAGCAGGCTGAAGGGCTAAACAACTCTATTAGACTGGAGCTGCTCTCATCCGACACAGAGCGCAGACACCTCAGAGAGAGAGTCTCACTGCAGGACAGAGAGATACAGGAGGTACAAGTGCCTGAGCATGAGGACACCACAAAACCGACATGTCATGCATATTACGTGGTTAATCTATTGGCACCCCCATAAGGGGTTTTGTGACAACGTTCGTTGATCCATGTGAATGGGGATTGTTTTGACAAAGTTGTCGTCTGTATATGAAATATCGTGGTCATGTAAAAGTACCCTAAATGTATTCCATTGCCTCATCACCTGTGTTTTCTTTCAGCACTTGAACGCTGTGCAAGCATACGAAGCTCAGGTATCATCGCTGGCACGAGCAATGTCTCGTTTGGAAGAGGAGGTCCAGGCAGCTCGAGCCGAGAAAGACTCCGTGTTGGCAGATCTGGCCTCTGTCAGAGAACTGTGCGTTAAGCTCGACTCCAGCAAAGAGCTCACCGTTCGTCAGCTGACGGCTAAGAGCATGGAGCTGGAAAGAGTAAGACTCACACTCAAACCATTCTCGGTCAACTACGCCTTTAGAAAGGGTTTAAAACGAACTAACCTTTTAACATCAAACTCAGGTTACGGGTGAACTGGAGGATGTGCGCTCTGAGACAGAGCTTTTAAAAAAGCAGCTGGCCAGTGAGCAACTGACGGTACGCAATCTTGAGACTCTGCTCACCACCAATCGACAGAAGGAGTTTCAGACGCACCTGAGTGCCAGCGAGAAAGAGTCTGAGCTCAAAGTGCTGAAGGACCGCCTCATTCTCGCTGACAGCAAAACGTAAGTGGAAAAAAATTGTACAAAAGAGCCATTTATAAATAAAATAAAGTTTGTTGGTAAGATTTGCTTTAATGAAATCTCTTTTTCTCACCAAAGCTGAATTTAGTTGATTAAAAACAGTAATATTTTAAATGGTTCAAATATTTTTTTTTTTCAATTTCAGTATATTTTAAAGTATAATGATGCAATAAATTTCATCATCACTCCAGTCTTCTGTGTCACGTGATCCTTCAGAAGTTATTCTGATATGCTGATTTGGTGCTCAAGAAACATATTTATTATTGTTAATGTTAAAAACAGTTGTGTTGCTTAATTTATGTGGAAACCACGATACATTTAAGATTATTTGATGAATAGAAAAAGATTTTTCAAAAGAAAAGTTCAAAAGTCTTTTTTAACTATATAAATGTCTTTACTGTCAATTTAGGTTTATTAAATGCATCCTTCCTGAATAAAGGTAATATCTGATTTAAAAATAAATAAATAAATAAAAAAATCTTAGTGACACCAAACTTTTGAATGGTGGTGTATATGGAGAATAATAATAACATGTCAAAAAATAGATCAAACTACATCATTAGGTTGTGTTTTAAAGAGGACAAAATGTAATGATATCCTTTACAAACAGGAGAAATATAAGCAGATGCTCCACACACTATTTTGTAGGACTACAACAAATCATTCTATATAAAGTAATAATCAAATTTCATTAGGCACGGAGACCCTCAGTCAGTGATGTCACTTTACAGTTGTGCAAAATGCATTTGAAAATAACTAGAGACCACGGAGTTTCTTTACACAAGTTGTCCAGAGAACTGAATGATGGATTATTGGGAAAAAGAACAGATAGAGACAAACAAGCTGTACCCAGTCATTTAGAGGGGAGCAAACGTTTTTTTTTTTAACTGACACCGCAACTAACTAAACAACTAACTAAAATATCTGGGGGCTGTAAATGAATGAGTAAATTAAGTGTGTATCTACAGGCTAACTGTGTTTAAGCATTTGTTTATGGGATACACTGAGGACTGTGTCCTCTTAAAGGCTGCATAAAGAGTCCATTGAATGTTGCTTTCCTCCTCCAAACAAGCGGTTTCTCAATAGTGTTGCCTAGTGCAAGTGTGCAGTTGCCATGGTGCTCACTGATAGGAGCATGTGAAACCAACAGAGATCTATCAGATAAATATGTCTAAATGTTCTCCAGGACAGTTAAAAAGCAATACTAGTTATAACAATGTATTTGTTGAAATAAAATATGTGTATTCGTAGGGTTGGTCATGCCAGAGAGGTTTCTCAGCTGCGTGGAAAAGTGTCTCAGCTACAGACAGAAATGGACATCCTCAAGAGACAGCTAACCACTGAGCGCTTTGAAAGGTGAGACCCAGGTTTTTACTAAAACTACTGAACTTTCTTACTATCATCAGACCATTTGGAATAGTCTACATGGTGGAGCTGTACGGTTAATCCTTAAAAGAAAGCAATCTCAATACAAACACCCACACAATGTCTTTCCTAATTGACAACACTTCTCTATTAAACCTTTCGCTAAATCACAGCGGACCATTCAAATCTGCGTGGGCACTGACGCTGAGCCAGAGAGAGCAGTTGTCATGTATAAGCATAAAACAGTGTTATCAACCACACAGTATCATTATTTCTGTTACAAATATTCATATTATCAGAAAAGACCTGGGCTAAAAGTGTATAGCTCTATAAACCCTGATGTCTACAGACGTGATCAAATTAGAGTAAATGAGTAATAGACTGGTGTCAATTGCATTGTTACGCCACCAGATGGTGCTAAAAGATTTGTCATTTAATCATTCAAGAGATTCATCTAAAAAAAGCTGATTCATCCAGTAATGAAGCAATGAAGTATTTATGAGCTAGTCATTGAATCATTCATTAAAAGTTACCAATTTTTTTTTTTTGTATTCAGATTCAAACATTTTAAATAAACTGCAATTTACATGTTATTTTTTTAGTTGTCTGTTCAGAATCGTTTTGAAAGCAAAAAATTGTGATTCTCAATTTATCCAGAATCTACTACATAGTCTTCCATGAACATTTACAAATAAAAGATGTTAAAAACATAATATCCTTATAAGCATCAGTCTGAATGAGGCAAATAATAGGTTAAAATAAAAACATTTTAATGACACTCAACTATTTTAGTAAATACATTTCAGTATTGAAAGGACTTCAAATGCAATCAGAGGTTGTTTTTTTGTGTATGCGCCTGGTATGATCTTGCTATGTTGTTTTGTGAAATGTTGATTAATGTGTGTACGTGTTTTTCTGTGGTAGGGAGAGAGCTGTGCAGGAAATGCGCAGACAGGGCTTATCTTTCTCTTCACTGCGAAGCTCTTCTCCTCACAGCACCTCTCTCAGTCCCCGGCCTGCTTCTCCTGAGCGCTCCATCCTCCGCACACCAGAGCGCTCCATAGACAAGATGTCAGAAAAGTGAGGATGTCCTTGAGAAACTGCAGCAGACATCATTTCTTGTGTGATATTCATAACCAATATTGTATGATTTTAAAATAACCTTGTTTAACTTCACATTTCAGAAGTGTGAGCTTTAAGGAGTAGCGGCCAAGGAAATGGTTCACGCAGCCTGTCACATTTGCGCTGACATAAAACAGGGATGTTGTGTGAAAGATTCTTGTTTTGTCAATTCTGAAGAAACTTTGTGTTGAGTCAGAAATGTCTGTGAAATCAGTCCAGAAGATATTTTCTTGGGCTTCTAAAATGGAAGTACTTGTACATTTATTTAAGGTTAAATGTAAAATTATGCCACCAAAGCCATTGTGTAGAGCAGTGTTGATATACATTTTGTAACATGAAATTATTTTTATTGCAGTAGTCGCAGTGTCATTATTGTTCTTAATAGTTTTGGACTTTTGAGGCAGCTTGTCATCTTTACATGGCAGACCTTTTTATAACAAGTTAAACTGTTCTAAAATATGCCTGAAGTGAAATAAAAGTGACCAAAGAGGTCTTCAGAAAGTGGATTTTGCCATGTTACTCAGGACTGTGTTATCACACTACCACTCCAACCTGTTTAATGTATGTATAATAGAATTTATGTTGTCTGGTTAACTTATTAATAAACATGAATAGTTTTTAATATAATCTGTCATTGTCTGTTCTGTATTTATATCGTTTTTTACCTCGTGTAATTACAACGATGTCAAACTGATGTCACGGCACGGGCGCTTCGGTCTGCGCATGCGCAGGAAGTGATCGCTTGCGCGCCAATATCACTCTTTGTTTACACCGTTTTACACAGATTTCGGAAGATTTACCTCTCACTAAACATATTTAGATATACGGGAAATCCCAATGGAAGACGATTTCGGTATATCTAAATATAAACTTCCGAAATCTGTGTGTAAATATTGAGTGACACACACAAGCGATCACTTCCGGCGGAACATGATTCAGTTCGGTTCTGTTGGACATTCCACAACTGATTCTAATCACTTGGACGAAACTGTGATTATTACACGAGGTAAAAACGATATAAATACTGCTCGTTTTCTCACACAAACTGCTTGTTTCATGTCTTAGGCAATCAATGTATAACTTACTTACATTTATGAGTATGAATCATGTTTAATTTTCACTTTTCTGTTCATGCTCTTTGGCGTGGCCCCGCATTATGACTGGCAGGCAACAACGGTTTGACGGAAAAATGTCAAAAAATTGAAAATACTGTGGAAACAAAGACACCTACATCTTGATGGATGCCCTTGAAGTAAGCTAAAACATATCAAAAATTAATTTCAAAGTGAACCATCCCTTTTACAAGATAGACATGCTGAACATTTCCCCATATTGAATGTTTCATCATATTTTGATATGTAATTAGTGCTAATAGTAATGCTTGTTAAGCCATATTGCTCATAAACACAATTTTGGACCGTTTGCTACAGACTAGAATGACAATCACGTGGAAAATCACGTGGTTTGTTAAAAAGTATGCTATGTGAAATGAATCTGATCAAACTTTTCTTGTTCAGGGCTAGCAAATAAAACAATCCCAGCCTAAAGAGGAATAACTCAATCAGCATGTCATTGAGATGTTAGGTCTCAGCTCTTGACTTGAATTAAGCATCTACCACAAAACCCACAGAATGTCACACAGTATGTGTTTTTGCATCAAAGTGGAATGAGAGAAAAGACATGGTCTCAATCTGTTTTGTTTTGTTTTTTTTAGTTAAACTTTTAAGAATCTGTAGCACTGCATTTTTAGAATTTCCTCATGCACGAGATGCTAGTTGAATACATCAGTCTAGACGTAACATGGAAATCAATGGAAATGCAATCACACTTTCTGTGTGGATGGCCTCTATTAACTCATTGGCAATGCACTAAAACTACTCGGATAGGTCTGGGTAACCAAAAAATAATATTTCAGGAACTTTGTTGGTTATTTTGTAACACAAAAATAATATTCACAGAACATTCTGGAAACCAAAAGCTGTTGGTTACTCTGACAACCACTCATAACATCCTAGCATGGCATGGACAAGCAAACACCATTATAAAGGCGCGTTCACACAGCAAGAACTATATTAGCATCAATACCAACCGATGATAGCACTTTGTTACTTTAAGCACGCTGCAATTATGTTGTCTGCCCCTTTAAATGCTTGAGCTCTTCAAAGCCAGATAGATTCTGATTGGCTGTCAATGTTTTTCATTATTCATCAGCTGTAATATACAGCTTTCCAACAACATTGTTGATACAGTTGTGGTTTGGATTGTGCTATTCTTTGACGACTTTTAAAAATGTGGTTATTGTTATAGTTCTTGGCATGAACTGCGCTTAAATTTACTTTTAGTATACCCGTGTATTTTTCCCAGACATTTTTCTATTCGTAGTGTTGTGTCAATGAGCTAGTAAGTAGTTTGATTAAAAAAGAAATCGAATGAGTATTATTCGCCAAATAAATTTGATGATACTCACCTTTCGGCCTTTGGGTGTGAACTGAGCTTTCACTTACTGCTTTCATTAGATTTTTTTTTATTTTGCCTGTGGGATTCAAAACACATTTAGCTTGTTATTAGCTGTTCTGTTACAATAAATATTATGCTCCGTCTAAGAAAAGAAAAAAAAAAAACAGAATTCAGCCAGTGGATTTCTAACATTTTTTATTTCCTCATTGTACAGTACTTCTGCTTTTGGATGTGAAACTGCATTCTTTAGAACCTCTTTAGGGATTCAACTTCGAGCCTCATCTTTTCAGAGGAAGCAGCAGATGGGAAGGGTTCAAGTTTGTGGTCAGAAATATTTGTTTTGGTCGTATGAAACAACATTGCGGAACAGTTCATTACTGTTGCCTCAAGAAATTTTCTAACAAATTTTCTCGATTCGAGCATCACATTTCATTTGTGTAAAAGGATTAAACAAATCAACAAAGAAAACGTCTTACAATGAGGCTGACAGCAGAAATAACTATGATTATCAAACTAAATAAAGGAAAAAATGGTGGAAGCATCTGCTTACTGATATAAAACACATAATAGTCTTGCGCACAGCACAATGGTTTCATTTTATGCCCATATGGACATAATACTGCATCTCATTATTAAAAAAATGAGCTTTTCCAGTTTTAAATAGTGGTTTGAACTTAAATACCTCTCAAAAACTACTGAGGGTTTTATTCAAAAAAAATTTTAAATTCTGTACAGGTAAAAAAAAAAAGATTTAAAATATGAACATATTGAAAGATTACAGTCTTATAAAGCAGGTATAAACCAATGTCTTTGTTAATGCCTACAATATTCAGTGGTTGTGTTGGGTAAAGGATAACCGAACAGAGAAAAGTCCAGAATATATTTGGGCAGAAGATCTTTGAGGAACTTCTGTGGCACAGTGCAAAGGTAATAATGTAGCGTTTCTTTGGTGACGGGTTTGTACCACGTCTGTCGTTCAGGAAAACCTATGTGTTGCGGTGCTCCAACACGTTCCAGGACGTAAGCCGCATCGCTCTCCAGCCTTTCGTACGAGCCAATGAAGTCATACTCTATGGCACAGGGTTGGCACAGGTTGTAGATGGGCATCCAGTGTTCATTCATCCTCTCCGGGTCTTCATCAAGCAAATAACGTACAAACTCTGTGAATGTCACGTCATTTCCTGCTATTTTTTTATCCTTCGCGTAGCCTTTTCTATAGCGCCGTATAATCTCTGCACCGTATTTACGCTGATACGCCTCGATTTCGCCAAACTTGTTCCGATAGGCAGAAAGCAAGCGGGCCATCGGCTCCCGCACAAACATGAATTTAAAATAATGCAGTAAACGATGACTAATCTCTTCTGGCGAAAGGTCAGACAGGAAGAGTAAATCGGCACGATGATCCATCTTCACTTTGACGTCCACATTGGCTAGAGCGCCACTCAGTACTTTCAGCACTCGTTTCCAATTGGAACAGGCCACTTTGGGGACGTAGCAGTACAGGAAGCGATGCTCGTCGTTCACCAGTATGTGCTGGAGGAGAGTCTTCCTCTGCAGCGGACTGAGAGACCACACGCTGTGAGCCGTGTTCTTCTGACCGCACATCGATCTTATGGTGCGATTACGGATCTCCTGTACAATCTGGGGGAAAGAGGCATATATACATTTAGCACAAAATAAAGACATAAAAACTTGAATGCAGAAAGTGTCAAATTTTCAATCTGTAATAGTTATACCAAAAATATAGACACTATATGGATTTTGCTGTGGAGAGAGAACAGATGTAGTTTCGAGGCGCAGGGAAGGTTAAATCTGTTTTGTGATTTTATGTATCAAAATTACATTTACTCTGGACATTCATCATCATTAGATCATATCCTGCGCTGTAGGCTTATTCAGGAATAATTTTTTAGGATACAAGCACAACTTGCAAAATCTTGCAAAATACTTTATATGAATGAGTGTGTTAACTTTCAATGTTAAAAAAAATCAACAGTGAAATTATTATAAGCATTGAATAGAATACCATGTATATTAATTGAACAATATCATCATTTTACTTTAATCAACATCACAATCTAATAATCTAGATTTCATATCAGCGCTTGAGCGAGCTGAAGGTAGCTGAAATGTCATGTGATTGTATGCTTCTGTCAAGTGCACAGCAGGAATCTTAACTTCAAAGAATTGGCCCAAGTTTCCATTTCATATCTTGGCTTGAAGTTAAGCATTTGTTTAATATTTTCTGGAACGAAATATGGAGTTTCTCGTACCATCAAAGATGCTTTCCACATGCTAAGTTTAGCCAAGTCCATCTTATCTACCAGATGAGTAATAATAGTACAGAATAATAGGAGTAATCGATTATAAATAGTATTAATCGGACTTTACGTCTTAGGAATCACTACTTTTACTCTACTGTCCAGGAGTTACAGAAAACTGCAATAATGCCAGAGGAAAAGATGTTAATTGAAAAGATGTTCATGAAATTTTCCACTGAAAAACAGCATGATTACACATGGACAATCTGAATGTTTTTATTCCCCTTGAATTGCACTCTCTTTTCTTGCTAGTTACTCGAGAATAGTGCACTAGCTAGGCTGGGCAAAGACATTTTAGAATTATTTGGGGTTTTAACAGGAAAACTAACATCAAATGAAACCTAACAAACTTCAAACTCGATTTAAAAGTGTGTTTGTGCGTTATTTATTATTTTAAATGATCACTTGTCGTAAATTTATAGTTTCGTAAAACAAATATATTAATACATTGTGTGGGTAAAGAGTCAAAGTCATATTTTTGACACCGTATATGACCTGTCTCAAAACTGCCATCCCCCTAACGTTATGTCTACTAGGTATGCAGCTCATTATGTTTTGACTTGCCGGAGTTAATGATGTCCAGACTCGCGAAACTCAAAGAAAGTCTGATTATTACATGTAAACATACAAAAATGTAGATGAATTTCACAAAATACGTCGCTGTGTTTATTCACATTCTAACGAACTTGCGTCTGTGTTCGTCTACATTACCTGAGACTCCACGTCCACAGCTGCGTCGCTACTCCTCATTCGGTACTCTACTCTCTTCCCGTTGGCTCGCGGCGGCGGAGTCTGCACGCTGTTCAACATTCCCTTCTCTATCATGAGCAACAGGCCTCCGGATGCCACGATCACGGCGAACGTCAGCACTGAAGGCACGACGGCAGAGTGTCTTCTTACGGTGGTCGCGCTCACGGGCGGTCTGAAGTGGATCAGGGATCCGCTCGCTCGTTTAATCCCGTACTCCTTCTTGCGAGGAGGCATAGTGAATCACATGCATTAAAGAGTCCGTCCGTTTGTCGAGGCTCAGTGACCCAAAATACAGAAATAGATCAACACACATCCATCGCTTCAGTGAAGCAACCAACTCATCTAACTTCAGATGGAAGAAAAAGCTGCGCTATGGGGGTTGGGTAGCAGCAGATTTCGGGGGAAACTAGTCATAACTTCCCACTAGTGGTGGAGCACTTGAAAGTAGACTTCTTAAAGGGACAGTTAACCCAAAAATGAGAACTCTTTATTAATTACGCACCCTTATTTCGTTCGAAATCCGTAAGACTTTCGTCAATATTCGGAACACAAATTAAGAGATTTTGATGAAATTTGAGATTTCTGTCCCTCCATTCATGACTGTACTCTACCAAAGTGACAATTCAAGAAGTTCACAAAGAGATTGCAAAACTTTTCCATATATGAATTGAGAGGTTTGCTCCAAATTTTCTGAAGAAACTCGATCGCCTTACATGAACAGATTTATTTAGGCTTTTACTCATTTAAAAATTGATTAGCAAACATAAACAGAGGCTTGGCTGAACCTTGAGGCGCAAGAACAAATCTCATTGGTTTTTGTGGTAGCTCAAACGTGCTTGTTACACAGGAGAATGAACCTCATTGGTTCTTGGACATCAAGTGAACATGCTCGAGCTTGCTTACCATAACTGATGAGTTCATGAATACATATATACATCGATTGTCTCTCTTCAGAAAATTTGGACTAAACCACTCAATTTATGGACGTTTTAAGATCTCCTTTTGAACTTTTTGAAGCAACAAAGAGGTAGTTGCGTAGCTGTCAATGAAGGCGCAGAAAGCTCTCATATCAGTCCATATCACAACTATGACGTCGATAACAACACAGAAGAACAACATTATTGTAATAACGTAGGATTCAGGTTGATTTTTTTATGAACAATAGAAACATAAATCAGAACAGAAAAGCATGCCATGGTCTGGACACTAATATTGTTGTTATTCTAACTGGCATGAAGTGAACAGAACAGATGACTGCTGTATAATCAACAAAAAATTACAAGAATAACAAAATAAGGAAAAATTACTTTAAAAGTATGCTTTATTTACTTTCATATGACTCCAGGCCGTTTATTTTGTGATTTTCTTTACAGAATATTCTCATACTCATCAGCATTCGAGTGCATGAAATATCAGCAACAAACATTTTTAGTGTTGAGTGTAATAATAATAAAAAAAGCGATTCACTAAAGTTTGCATCATTTGCGATTCACTAAAGTTATATGACAAATTGTTGGTTTTCAACATAACTGAATCAGTAACAACAGAATCTCAAGTTACAAACAGGATTTCAGTGTTAGTTCCCTTAAATGCACTGTAATATATGTACAAATTAAGCACTCATTCTCTCCCTCTCACTCAATATGACTCAGCTTCCTGTTTTAGTGGGACTGAGCGATACTGGAGAAGTACTCCAGCATGTCTTGAATGGTGAACTCCATGGTGATGCCAGACCCCGGGTAGCAACGGTTTATCAAGCCCTCAAAGTGCTTGTATTGCCGAATGAACTCATCCTGCATGGAGTGCCAAACAACCTAATGGACAGAGCAAAATTCACATTTAAACTGACATTTTCAAGAATCTCAAAAGATTATAAATGCATCCTATTCAATTTTGCCATTTAGGGTTGACTGTTGTTCCTTTTCACCTGTAACAGACTCTCCTCCTCACACAGGTGCTTATCCACCTTCCTGTAGAGGTTGTCCAGGCCCTTTTTCACCTCTTTGCCAGGGTATTCTTTAATAACCTTACGTAATTCCTGTTTATTGAAGGCCAGCTGGTAGCTCACTTCTTCTTCTCGCACGCCCTGGGCTACACGAGCCTCTACACCCTCAAAGAAGTGCTGCAAGATGTGAAGACAATTAAGCATGGTCCAGGACACTTATTACACTCTAATTCAAAGATGAAGACAGCATTAACAAAGGCTGAAAATCCAATTACAATAATAATCCGAGCACATTTCAGTTTCATTACTAAATTCCTCATTTACACAGATGTACTGGAAAACTGCTCAATCCAGGCTTCCATAAAGATTAGTCTCACATTTAGTTTCTCCAGCGGTTGACCCAGTGAGTTGATGACGTAGGACTGCAGATGTTCGGTGTATTTCTGCTTGGCCTCCTTTCTCTCTGCCTCCAGACAGGAGATCTTGAGGCTGGAAAGAGTTGAGAAGATATGGTGGAAGTTCTCCATCATCACCACATCACGTGGAGTCTTCTGGCTTTCATTGGCCACTTTCTCCACTATGGATACACAAACAGACAAGAATGTGGAAAACAAACGATATAGCAGAACCGCAAATATTAAAAATCTAAACCTGATTAAGTATAGTATATAAAGATAATATAAAATATTTTCCATAACTCTAATACAGTCACAATGTTTCCATTAGTACCATTAGTCTGTTGCATCAGACTAAATAACTAAAACTCTGGTTTTCAATGCCTCACTTCCCATCTTATCAGGTTTTCTTTTCTTTATATTTCAAAAAACGTCTGAAGCATAGCAATTCAAGTGATTTAGAGCGTCTCCTGCATTCTCACATCTATTCAAGATGTAATAAATGCATGAAAGGTCTGATTGGTTATGACCCTTACCGTTATGGAACACGGCTCTGATGAGTTTGATGTAGGCTTTATCCAGATCTCCCCGTCGCTCTGCGTTTCGGAAAATAGCCTCAGCTAGCTTAGCAAACTCCTCAAAGCCAGTGACAAACGGCAGAATGCCCACTTTACTCTTCTTTGAAATCTTCACTTCCTCCATCTGGCGAATCTGGCCCGACTGAAAGAGCAACAGAAACATCAGAAGATTCAGATGCTTGTCTCAACATCAATACTTAAATGAAAAGATGCTTATCATGAGTTCAACTTACAATGCATTTATCAAAGTTTCTCTTGACAGTGACCAGCACATTGCCCAGTGTTGTGCTGAGATATGAGGCGGGATCGACATTTTCGGCTGTCCAGACGTGGTGACTCATCTTCACCAGCATGTAGAGTGAGTTGAAACTATCTATTTTATCCCCTAAAGCTATCAGACTGTTCAGCTCTGTCTCAATGCTCTGAAAGATCTTATTCATCATCATTCGAACCATGTCCTTACTGCAAGAGAAATAGATGTACGATCATTTTTTGATTTGACTGTTAAATGGATGACTGATAGAAAGAGACTGATAGAGCTCAAGAGACTCACTCAGATATTGAATATCTATGTTCACTGGTGGGTCTGGAGTGCACTGTTCCATCGGTGTCCTCCACATTCTCTGCCTAATTGAGCATTTAGAACATCATTAAAGGTGACATTATGGCCATTTTCACTAGATGTAATATAAATCAATGGTGTCCCCAGAATGTGTCTGTGAAATTTCAGCTCAAAATACCCTCCAGATCATTTATTTTAGCTTGTCACATTTACCCCTTTTTGGGTGTGAGCAAAAACACTCAGTTTTTGTGTGTGGCCCTTTAAATGCAAACGAGTTTCTGCTCCCCACCCATATTCTGAAGAATACCGTAACAAAACACACAAATAATCTAATCTAAAATCTCAGAAATAACCAGTAGCAGAGTGCAGACTTACAGATAGACTCAGGAAGAGGTTGCAACTTTTATGGTGCGTTCACATGCTATAGTAATTATGGTAAATGCCAAAAGCCGACGTGGAAAAGGCACATGAACGCCCTCTCATGTGGTATTTTCCACTGGGCAGCTTGTACAATATTTTGATGCACGAGTTGCCACGATGATAACCTAGGATTTTTTATAACCTGCTAGCAGTCAATATTACATGCCTTTAAAAACACCATCACACACAAATACAATACATGCAGTACAGTGTACTCACCTGAGCTAGTGTAGGATTTTGCTGCAGCTTGAAGAACTTGCTGATAAAGTCCTGTTCAGCCAGACACAGCGGCTCCAGCTCACTTAAAACCTGCTCAAAGATCTAGAAAACAGCACACAGAAAAGGCCACAAACCATTAATGGACATATATATGTACAGTACACTATCATTTGGTTACAGTTTTTTCTTGTTGAATATTTTATTTTTGCTTGGTACTCTTATACAACAGACAATAGAAGACAAAGAAAAAGACAACAGGACTGGACTTTAGCTTTTCTAAAGATATTCAATTATTAACCTCCGAAAACCACAGACTAATTGTAATAAGAGTATCTGATTTCCAATCCATTCAATACACTTCTTGGCAATTACATACATTTGAGATAGGCTTTGCTTCAGGTTGAAATTGGTGAAATTACCCAATAAATATTGCTCTGGGTCTACTGGGAAGGTGAATCCATGTATAATAGATAAGACTGCATTTGTTTTTTGTCAGAACAGTCTAAACGGCGTGAAATAAACTTGGTGAAGTAAATTAAATCAGTCATAGAGTCAGTCTATATCTATAGTTCAAATAAGATGCGATTCCTTCCTTGCTTAGTATACGAGTCCAAACTTCTCTATCCGTGCTAATGCCTAAACCATGTTCCCATCTAATTTGAGATTTGTCTAATTCAGGTAGAGGTTTATTTGTCATCAGGTAATTATATATTCTAGAGATTATTTCTTCAAATAATAGAGTTGCTCCAGCTGTAAAACTAGGCAACTTCAGTTGGGTTGGTAGGATTTTATAATATTTTTAAAAGAAGTGTCTTATGCTCACAAAGTCTGCATTTATTTTGTATTTTGCATTTAAAATAGAGCTTTTGTAACATTATAAAGGTCCTTTACTGTCATTTTTTATTAAATTTAATATATCCTTGCTCAATAAAAGCAGGCCTTTTCATTTATTTTAAACAAAAATAATAATATTCTTATTGACCCCAAACTTTTGAATGGTAGTGTAAGATTTAAAACAGAATTTGCACAACAAATACCAATATTTATCCATATTTGAAGTGAAAATTCAGAATCAATCAGCATTTATTAAATTGGGCCAGGACAATCCACAAGTCTTTGTGGCTTCATACCTTATCAAACCTAGTTCTGTCTGCTACGTCCAGGTCAGAGGCGGACATGTTGCCCATATCCAGCAGAGAAGACGACTGAGAGCGTCTGCTGTTGGAGCTGCTCACAGCGAGTTTATTCAGACTTGAGGTGGAGCCTGTAAGCTTCCCAGAACTCCCATGTAGGCCTGAGAGAGACCATTAGAAGAGAAACCTTTAGAGCATGAACTGGATATTAAATATACCTGCCAAACGTACTTAATTCATAAACAAATCACTTTTCTATATGGATAATTAAACTTACCTTGGCGAGCACGTTGATCTGAATGCAATGCAAACAATCCAACTACCAATAATCTCATATAGATCATAGAGGATGTATTGCATGATTGATAACAAAACCCTTTTCCCTTTAACCCCTGATGCATCAACATTAAACATTTTAAAATTTGATATCATTGGACACGTTTGAGGTTAGGTTTGATCAAAAAAAAAGTGAATAAGGTAAGATGAAATCCATAAAACGGTGCATGTAACTCAAGTTTAGAAAAGATTGTAAATATGTTTTGCATACACACGAAACATTGAAACTGAAGATAATGGTTTACTGTGTTTGTGTGGCAGATATGCCTTTTGACTAAGAGAGGAAGCAAGGCATTATGGGATAGGCATGGGATGTGGCAGTGATACTTACTCTCCGTCTCCTGTTTGAGAGCACTCTCTTTCCGCGGAAGCGTGGCTGGAGGCCGGTTAGAAAGGCAGGCATCAGAGACAGAGACACGTTAGGCTTACACAACATGCAGCATGGTGCCAGAGTTAGGGGTTAAAGGTCAAAGTTTTCAAATATGACATGCACTGCAGTGGCTGAATTTAGGCTAAGTAGAATTATGGCTTAGTGGCCATTTGGAAACAAAAAGCTCCTTTTCTTTCATCATGTGGAGGAAAAAGCTGAGACTGAGACTGGCAGTGAAAGCTGGTAAATAAAAAAGCTGGTATAAAAAAAAAAACAAGAGGAACATCTTATTTACACCTGGAAGTTTCCCATCATGAGCAGGGAAGATAGGGATATAATTAATTTGTGCGTGAAATTAACTTACAAAGTAAAAATTAATGCACAATGTAATGATGACAATTGATGGCTCTTGTGGTTCAAACAGGGCTGAGCACTCATGTTTGTCATTTTACAAAAAAATATTTTAAAACAAATTAACATAGAAAAAAAACTTTAAATTGTAATAATATTTCACAATATTTTACTGTATTTTTGATCAAATAAATGCAGCCTTGGTGAGCATAATGTTTTTAATTTTTTACCAGTGAAATGCAGTTCAAAACATCCTGGAATCTCATATATTCAGGTTTTTTCCCCACAAAACAATGTGAGTGTCATGCCTCTGGTGCACATGTAATGGCATACTAGCATGTGTAACAGAACACACACTGTGGGCCATGCAGCACATGTCAAGACATTACAATGAAAATATGACGTAACGCCATCATATCAGAGACAAGCGATGACTGACACCTCAATGATTTCACTAGAGAATTAAGTCGGATAGTTAAAATTCAACTCTAAACTGTGTGTTTGTCATGTGGTGTAACATGAAAGAAAAAACACAAGTACATTACAAACAGCACACACACTATGACAAACACACAACATAGCAAACACAAGACACACATTGACTAAAGATAAAGCATGGGCAAAAATCCCGGTCCAAGAGTTTCTTGATAAACAAACAATATAATTTGTTTTTATTGCGGTCTTACCAAATTTTCCTTTCCCATCTTTACTAGTGCCCGCCATTTTGATCTTCGCAATTTCAAAGAAGTCCTTAATTTCCCGCTCATAGAGTCGAGTCATGTAATCCACGTAAGTCTGTAAAAAACATAAAGGGAGAATCAGGAATTAGACCAAATTCCAATTTTTTTTAATTTCTCTGCATTTTTCTGATTTAGAAGAGGATATAAAGAACATCGGAAATAATGAGGAGAGAGACCGAGGGAACAAGTGAAATCCAACTTGTCAAAGTACACACAGCAACATCCAGGCCACAACAGTTATCTCATTTGGATTTTAAAGATTAATAATAGAGGAGGGTACAGACAAATGCATCTTAAACATTTGGGAATCAATTTGGAAGTGAGTGATGATGATCAGAAAAAGAGTAATCGCTCCAACTAAACCCTTAAATATGGCTTTGCCCTTGAGTTTATTGAGTTTAACGTCTGTTGAATTACATTAACAGTAGAATTCACGGCAGCGATGAAAGTGAGGAACACTCACCCTGGAGAGACCCTCATATTTCTCCCTCTGGGTGTTCTTCAGCCACTCCATGAGTTTGGCATATCTGAGCAGGTCTCTGTGCAGAGGGCTGTGTTTGGGTAGTGTCAGGTCAGCCGTGTGCTGGGATAGTGTGGAGCTCTGATCATGTCCCTACACACACACAAACACACAGGCAGAATCAGTGAGTGGAAACCCTTTCCAAGCAAGTTAATATTAAGGAAAACACACAAACACGTATTCCCACAGGGCTGGGTCAAAATACAGATTTTCTGATAAATCGTGATCTTTATTAGACCAATTTCAATATCGAAGTCCCATGTTTGAAAAGATATTTGACAAAATTTGCTGACACTGCAATGGACATGAGGATAAGACATTGTAGCAATATTATGATAGCATTTTAATGGCTACTGTAACTGATGATAAGGGTACAGTGTGAGTGGTTACAAATGATAATGGACTTATATAATGAAACATATAATGCTTATACATTAAAACATACATCTTTATTTGAACAATTTCATTAAATTCAATAAGTCCCATTGACTTATGCTTGCTCTATGACTATTTTAAGTGGCTGTGTAAAAACATATTTTAAAAATCAGATTTGTGAATATAAATTCGCAGTCTGTATTGAATGTCATTTAATAAATGACTTGTTTACAGAAAATTAAATGAATGGTAAAATAACGGTCTTTCTATTGAGTTGTCCTTATGGGCTGCAAGCGAAACAAATTCGAGAAACAGAAAAAAGTCCTGAAGGAACCAGTTCATTTTCAGTGAATCAAAAACATACAGCATGACCAGTCTGATTTATTAATAAATGAATTACTCTTATGAACAGGTTATTTTTAGTGAATCAAAAACATAGAGTGTGACCAGTGCAGTTCAATTTATGAACTGGTTCTTTTCACTTAATTAAAAACATACTGTACAACCAGAGTTGCCCTATTAAAAAAGTATCTCCTTTTTATAAATAGTTAAAAATACAAGTTACTTATTGAATCAGTCTAAAACACTGCCCTGTGTACAGCAGCAGAAGAGAGATAATATCTTCCCTACAGAAAATGGACATTATGATGGAATCAAATCGAGAGTTTGAGTATTGGTGTCAAAACAAATATTGAAATCTGTATAAACACCCAGCCCTACTATCACACAAAAGATTGAAGTTATATTACAGTGACACCGAGTTCTAACCGTAATTAGTTGGGTAACAACCACCAAGCGTCACAAATCCATGAACACTGCCACAAAAAAATTCTCACAGTCAATCAGTTCCTTCTCAATGCATCTAAAAAACATCCACATCATAAAGGCAAACACTACAGGAACTGCATGCTGACTAGGCCATATCTTCTCACGAGCATCCCATAATTCCATCGGAGAGTGAGCAAAACAAGGCAATGAAGACCCCTTCGCATCTTCAGGGGACAAAATCAGCAACTACTAACACAAGAATGATGTTGGCTAGGAGGTTTATGAGGAGATCATCTTAGAAGCCTAAGATGAGAACGTTTGGATTACGTCACCATGAACATGCTTAAATGAAATGTTTCCATGGAGAGAGAAGCACTGATGAGACAGTTAGAGTTGCGTGACTGTTAAGAGTGGGCGGGTCAAACAGGATGCTGGAGTGGGCGTACTCACAGGGAGTGACAGACAGGACGACCTATAGAACTGAGGGATGGTCATTTTGAAGTGACTGAAGTGGTTGAACTGACAGAGGAACAGAAAGCACAGTGTAGTAAAGGGATATAGAGAGACACGACTAGTGGCCAAACAGGAACACAGGAGAAAGAATCAAATCACAGACAGAGGTAGATAAAAGACTCATAGGAAAAGGAAAGAAAGCCAATTGCCATACATTTAAGGTGTGCATGTACTTTACCTGTGTACTACATGTGGAATATGTTACCTGGTGCACAAACACGTTGTTGAGGTGGTTGGTGAGACGGCGGGCAAAGGCATCTCTGAGCTCAGAAAAAAGATGCTGCTGCTGCTTGACTGCCATCAGCTTATCGTGACCTGAACATAATGCAAACATTGTCAATAATGCTCATGCTCACCTGAAAGTGCTGTTATCATAAAATGAGTGATGTACAGTATGAGAGCAGTACCTGGTTTGAGCGCTACATTCATGCACTGGGACAGAGCCTCAGAAGCATTGATACAGGCCTCGATGCCCTTAGGAGAAGACAAATCTCCTTCTTGCAAAGCTTTGATGTGCCCTTTTGATAGATCCATGTAGTTCTACCACGATAAAAAAAAAGTTAAAGCGTTAATAACAGACGAATTCTAATCATACCAATAATCTTCCATTGGAGTTTCGTTTTAATATTAAAACACAAGCAGTACAGAAGCACACTATTTGCTTGCCATGGTATTTTAAATAAATAAGTTTATATAAACAGAAGTTTATATAAAATATGTGGCATTCAGCTCTCTTTTGGAGGTGACCATCTAGAAAATGTGTTCTGTGTGAGCAGCTTGGTTGTGGTTTTGACATAACCTAGATGTTCTCCACACTGAGCTTCTCTATTTCTGCAATGTTTTGAATTAGTTAAACTGGATAGGCTAGCAAAAACATTCAAATGCAACAACGATTCTTACATATCATCGCATCTCAAGCATCACTAATAAAATTCGAATGCTCCTTTTTGCATTCGAATCTGGATTTTTACTTTCAATTCTAGGAATATTCAAGATTACATTTTTTATTTGACAGCCCTACTGTGCTCTATCTATAACATACCACGAGGAACTGGATCTCATCCAGTAGTTTGCCGTTGTTGGTGTTGCTAATCTGAATGAGACGGTTGCTCTGAGAGATCTGGTCCATCTGCTCCTTCACGCTCTGAAGCATCTCCTCGTAACTGAGCAACTTGCCTTCGATGTTATCCACCTCTGACAGAGCCTGATCCAGCAGCTGCATCAAGATGTTCACCTGCTTCTCAGAGGCCATGATGGACTGGATGTTAGCCTGAGGAGAAAAGAAGAAATATTGTTATTCACGAACACCAAAAATAAACCCAGTTTCATTTTCGATATGGGACTATCCAATATTCCCTAATCAGACAAACTTTAAGAACATTTACCTCAACATTTAGATAATTATTCCACGCTCAATATAGATAATGGTTCTAATGAAATTCCAATGAACTACTTCTATTGTTAACAAACTTTAATAAACTCACCCCATCTAGGACCTGTAGCTCACGGGACAGTTTCTCAGCAAAGGCCTCTGCGTTGGAAATGGCGTACTCGCAGACCTCCATCATGCTCTCAATGTCCTGCTCCTCACGGGCGTTCAGCTCCTGGTAATCGTCCAGAGCATCCTCATCTCCTCCGGCAACACTCTGACTCTCTCCGCTCGGGACCGACTCTGGGGGAATGGAATGAGACGGTGAGCATTACAACAGCACTCATATGGCCATCAGATTGATGTAATATACTACTGTTTAATAGTTGGTGGTCAGTATTGTTGTAATATTGCAAATTATTACTTTTATTCAGCAAGGATGCATTAAATTAATCAAAAGTTAACTGTTCTTTTGTACTGTCCATCAAAGAATCCTGAAAAGAGTCCACAAAAACCTTTTAATAATAGTAAGAAATGTTACCCGAGCAGCAAATCATTATATTAGAATGATTTCTGAAGAAATCATGTGACACTGAAGACAAGTAAATCAAATAAATGCAGCCTTGGTAAGTATAAGAGGCTTAAAAATTATGTATTATTCGTTTATAAAATCGTACCGATCCCAAGCTTTTGAACAGTATGCATGTATGTGAGGATATGAACTAAACTACTCCATAAATATAATGTAAGTAACACTCATTAAAATAAACACATGCACACAAACAAATCTAAAGAGTGAGCGTTGTGCAAATGTTCCCTGATATCTGCATATGTGGTTTAACAAATTAATTAATGGAAGGAAAGAATGAGCATTAATGAGGGGAACTGAAGAAGTGAAATGGAGGAGGATGGAAAAATGGAAGAAAAAACAGCGTACAAACCTTCAGCTTTAGGAAGCTCTGGCCAGTGAGAGATTTAAAGAGAATAGCACAGATCAGGTTAAAGCATTAAGGGACACCCAAATAGACATTGCAGAAACCCAAAGAGCACAGAAAAAGTAAAAGAGAGAGAACACGAGCTGCAGGAAAACTACTAGTTCCTACCACTGCAAATGTAATAGTTATATGCATAAGCTTTAAGAATTGTTTCTATCAAAGGGCTAAGGCAATTACATATTAGAACCACACTGGTAGTTTAAAAACATGCTATTATTTCCCCAGACCACCAGGAGCAGTAGTGAGCCATACCTTCCAGCAGCTGAGGACTGACGTTTACAAACTCCACTTTTTTGCGAAGATAGCGCTGGTTCAGTTTCCAGATACATGAGATGAACGAATTCTTCTCTGCAGTGCTGCTCGCCACCCACCGATAAACCTTCTCAAAATGGAGGTCAAACTCTGGATTCTCCTGAAGAATGGAAGAAATGAAAAAAGTACAAGATTTTCTCAGTAAATTCAGGTCAATACCAATTTGATAATTATTTTGTCTAATATGTTATGGCCAATAACCATATTAACTACATTTTTCTAAATAATTAAAATATAAAACACTTTAAGTGCTACAAATAAATTTAGGCATCATGACATTAAAATATATTTGAGATTTAAATGATTAGTGTTTTTACAGATTATTTAAATTATTTAAATAATAATAGTTCAATCAGTGTTGGTATTGTTAACTCAAACCCATTTCGTTAATTTTAAATCAAGCTGGAATAAAAGAAAATATAAATATTAGATGAAAATGAAAAAAAAAGAAATAATATATTTAAGTATACATTTGAAGTAGTCTACTGATATAAAAATAGCTAATTCAAAATATTAATATATAGTAAGATAAGACTGTATCCAGTATCACCCAATAACAAATCTGGGCTGCATTTCTCAAAAGCATTGTGTACTAAGATGACCAAAGAGACCATTGGTGGCAATAGCTCAATGCTCTTCTTAGGCTTACAATAATTTTGGAAAATGCAGCCCTGGACAGTACAGATATATCATGCATCTAATATAATATATAACTAATAGATATTCTATTACTGATCTTTACTTCATGTCTGAATTGATATTGATAAAATTCCACATATGACCTCTAACCTTAGTGGCATCTTTGGCATCAACCTCTGTCAGGTCCCGTAGTTCCCAGGCCATCTGTCTCTTATAGAAATCTCCTTTATCTGACTTCTTCACTTTCACCACCTTCACCTGCACTGGACGCTCTGTAGTCACTAAGGATAATAAACAGAATTGATAAAGGTAATATAATCATTAAATAAACGTTTAATGATGTGATCTGGATTCTGGACATGGATATGCAGGGTCAGACTGTGTCTGTGTTCTACCTGTGGCACATAGGAAACAGTTCTTCTTCTTTTTCCCTGCCTTGCAGACATTGACGATGCTTAGCAGACGCTCGTCATTGGGGGTGAAAATATCCCTCTGAAGGGCGTGCTTGATGGCAGTCATGTTTATTCCTGAAATTAAAAGCACAATTGGGTCTTGGGAATCAGCAAACATTAGGCTACTTCCACTAAACATTTGTACATAAATATATGGGCCTTCTGCTTGTTAATGCTCTACTTACTATACTGATGGTCATTCAAAAGTATTATTTTGCATGCAACATATTTTTATAAAAATGTTACTCATCTGTTAGCTTTATGTGTGCAACAACTCTGCAAATGTACACAATAAAACAGGACATACTAAGAAACATTACAGACATGCAGGTAAAAAGGGTGCTTTCTAAAAATAAAAATATCACATTCATCTCAATTTCGTTTTATTCATGTAAGTACCTTATCCATTATTCACAAATATGTCCTGGAAAGTAGCATGGGATCCATGACAATTCCACAGTATATGAATATTATAAGTACTGTATTAAAAAAAATTACAATATTAGTTACACTCATAGTAAATGCGAAGCACTAATAACGCCACTTTATTTTTAAGGCAGAGATCGTGGCGTTTTATTTGTCATAATAACAGTTGTTTTAAATAAAAAGGTCAGCTGACACAATAAACAGCGCAGGGGCCTTTTTGAGAAGCTAATAAACTGAGACTAACAGGCGAATCTTACCTTACTTACATCCAATGGAGTGGCAAGAATGCTTTCTTTAACGCTTTGACTTGTATTTTGTTTAAAATAAAAGCTTGTTTTTCTGAATATCACATCAGCTGTCAGGGACCCAGCCCTGAAAGCAGTGTGAACACGAAAACTGTAATGAGCACAAAAAAAAAACCCCGGAAACTTCCTACTTCCGGTTGTATTTCTGCATTAAAAGTCCCTTACGTGTATTATCATTAAAATGGAACAAACGCAGATATTATTGGTTGTGGTGGTAAGCCTGCTATTTACACTTTAAGATATAAGGTTGGAACCATAGTGAATCTGTAGGAGCCATACACTGGGTTTGTTCGGGCTTTCGTGTACTGTTGCACTGCACTGTTGTGTACATGCACGCGCATGGTGACGTCATCGGTAACCGTGGGTGTGACCGGGGGTGTGGTGCCTGTATTAATTTGTGAGTGTCCTCACCTGTGGGCAAGTTTGAGTTTGGATTATGGCTGTGGTGTGAGCATGGGGAGAAACTTTCTGTCGACCGTTACCACTGTCGTTACTATCATTGACATACTAACATCTTTCACTGATGTCTCCGAGGGACCTTTGCACTGCTTACAACATGCATCACTCAGAGTAAGTGATTGGTTGTCTATGTGCTATGTGAAATAGCGTAATAACAATGGTAAAGCGTGACGCGTCTTCAGTGTAAATCCTCATGTTTCAGCCTGCTGCGTCGTTTTAGTTGCTTTGGTTGGTTTTTATTTTGGTTTTAGTATTATACGCCGCAATAGTCTCATAAACTGTTAAGGATGATTAGAAAACTATATTGTAATATAACAATTTTCTATCCATACAGAGGCATAGCCTACTTTAAATGTATAGAAATTACATCTTCGAGTATCATTTGAGTATCTGTTTGCAGGGCTGAGTGTCCTGGTTTATATGGTCATCCTAGTGAGGCCATGTGTCTTGGGCCATCAATGTGTACTTACACAATACTTACGAGTCAACAAATCATGTTTCATTTGGACTTCTCTGTGCATACTCTTTGAGGTGGTGACCTCTTTCAGCGATTTCACTTTTTTCATTTTAAATAGTGTGTAATGTTGCTGTTGGTGCATGAACAGTATCTCCAAAGTTGCAGCGCTGAAAGTTCAGTGTAAGCAGAGATATCGTCTTTTAAAAATCAGGAAGTTTAATGCCTACAAAA
>JAOTRC010000010.1:6425798-6443403 GCA_027497675.1 Cyprinella lutrensis | reverse complement strand
AACCAGAGGCAGCAGTTGTTGGGCCACAACCTGTAAGTAGGCTAAGACTTAATCATTTTAAATGTATTTGCATGTATTATTTCAGAGCTAATGTTTTAGTTTTATCAAATGCCAGCGCTGGCTTTATAGCCACTTAGTTATGCTATTTTGTGTCTATGACACACGCGTACAAACATTTTGGACCTGAATTTGTATATGTACTAATTTTGTAAATGTATTTTTCATGTGTATATATATACTTTATGACGTTATTTTCAATTTGATCAAGAACGTAAACCAATGCCAACGCTGTTTGTGTTTATAGTAGCCAGTAAGTTCAAAGCTATTGTGTAAAACAAACATGTATAAAGTTTAAAAAAAACATATATGGGTAAATTACGATTCAGAAATTACCATTCAGATAAATTACATTCAGTGGTGTTGCTTGAGTCTCTTCATTGCTGCTTTCTGGTTATGATTCTGGCTCATACCAGAGACTGATAATGCAGTATCAATACCATTATGTACATTTGTCAGGAACAAGCATAACATAAAACTTTTGTAGGTAATGGGCGTTAAGGATCCCAAACTAACCAATCTGAGCCCACTGCCTGTTTCTGGGGGAGTGGTTTCATAGACACAGGAAGTCAAATGACAAAGGAGAACGTGCTTACTACAAAGGTGAAATTTATGAAAAATAAGACTTTAAAAAAATGAAAAAACACGAATACATGTTATATTGCACCCCATAAACACAATCATGCAAAGAAAAAAAGCAGTAAACTACCCCTTTAAATCTATATGCTATAGATTGTCTTATCTTCCCCCCTGATAACGCCTGGTAATAACACCAAGATCCGCTTGCTTTTCGCTGATTTTCATTCTGCTTAACAGTCTCTCAAGATGAAGTCAGAACTTCTGCTGGTGTTGGCTTTGTCTCTCTGTGTGAGCAGTAAACCCCTGTCCGAAAGGAAGACATATAATAAGTTGTTGCTGATCTCTTTTGATGGTTTCAGGTGGGATTACGACCAAGATGTGGACACACCAAATCTGGACATGCTTGTTAAAGAGGGAGTGAAGGCAAAGTACATTAATCCCCCAGCGATCACCATGACATCTCCATCACACTTTACAACCATTACTGGTAAGGCTCAACACTATATCTAATTAATGTTTGTATAGAATACACTATTTACCAAAGGGATACCACAAAATAAGCAGAACAGAAGCTCTGACATATTCAAAGGCCCAATTCATTGAAACACTGAATTGGAATAGCTTTTGCAATGCATACTTACATCAGCTGTTGTTTAAATCCTTTGCATAGGATTTGATTGGTTAGAGAAATTAGTTTCATTCTGAGCCACTAATATTTATATATATGTGTGTGTGTGTGTGTGTGTGTGTGTGTGTGTTTTGAATTTGTTTAAATTAAAAACATAAATGTTACTGTACATTTGAGAGACTATTAATTTATAGCCTATTAATGACATTTATTATTGTTTAATATAATTTTGCAGAAATAAAAGTGCAAATATTCATGCTTCTGATTCACACAGATGTTTTGTGCGCCACCATAGCTTATTGTTTTATTGTTCATATCCTTGTTCAGTCTGTATTATCATGATGTTCAAAGTCTTAAGCGGTGTACCGAGAGCTGAGCACACATAATTGGCCAATAACCTCAACCTCATTAAGTGGAACTGTGCAAGGTTAGCAAGAACTCCAACTTCAAGGTTGTTAACATAAGCAAGCAGTGTTCCAAGTTCATAAACCTTGTTCAATGGCTGATTTATATTTCTTTATGTTATGACCTGGCCTTTTGAGTTAAAAAAAAAGAAAAGAAATGTGGGTCTATGCACATTGTAATCACAGTTAATCTTAGTTCATTTGAATCCACTATTTGACCACAGAGGCCGATTAGTTGAGATCACTGAATAAATTTTTTAACATTATGTATTATTACCGCCTATATATCTGTATAGTATGGTATAACAATATGATTGTATCTTAATCTTTCATTTAGGGAGATGGATAGAGGATCATGGTGTGGTCCATAACCTGATGTTCAATGTTACAACTGGGTTGAGACTTACCCATAAGGCAACGCTTAAAAAATCAGAATGGTGGGATAACGGTGCTTTGCCACTGTGGATAACAGCCCAGAATCAGGTGAACTTGCTCCTCTGACAAGCTTTTAGTGAGCAGATTGGCCCTCATTAATCATTCTTGCGTAAAAACGGTAATAGAAGATCATATCTATCTATGATATGGCGTATGAGATCAAAAAGCTAGTCCCAGACTAAAGTGCATGTTTGAGATATTTTCAATGAAAGTACAGACATATCTTAAAACATAGCAGTGCAAGTTTTGAAACTGGGCCTTTCAAAACCATTATTTAAAAAGAAAAGAAATTATAGTGTTGCTGCCTTTTAACCAGTAGTTTAAATATGTCCTGTAAAATCGTCCATCACTGTAAATTAATTGAAACAAACCATACTGGCTCTTCCCTAGTAACTTCTCCTATATATTTCAAAGGGTCTGAAAACAGCTTCTTTTTTCTATCCTGGAGGAGGAGCAATATACAGTGGGCAAGCTGTGGATCGTTCCCTGGTGGAAGATCATGGTCAACCTGATGACAATGAAACAAATTGGCGGCAGAACATAGACACTGTTATGGGATGGTTTGCCAAAGAGGACTTTGACTTTGTTACTCTGTACTATGGAGAACCAGACAACGTGGGTCATACCGATGGCCCCGAAACTCAAGCGAGAAAAAAGATCATTGAACAGATCGACCGCACTATTGGCTACCTCAGGGAGGCAATTCACAAGGCTGGTTTGACCGATCATCTTAATGTCATCCTGACCTCAGACCATGGCATGACCACTATCAAACACGCCACTGAGGTTAATGAGATAAAACTTAGCAATTACATGAGTTTGTTAAATCTATCCCGCTTTGACCTGCTCGACTATGGAGGGTTTGGGATGATCACACCTAAAGAGGGCAAAGAACAGGAAGTTTATGATGCCCTGAAGAATGCGCATCCCAATCTGACGGTCTATACGCAAGAAGAGATTCCTGAACATTTCCACATAGGCAAACATGAGAGAATTCAACCTATAGTCCTTTTGGCAGACCTCGGGTTCAATATCAACTCTGTAAGTGGCTTTGAAAATTATTTTTAAAAATGATTTTACTCAGTGGACTTTTTTCGCATTTCCGGGGTTCTCAGGAGCAGAATTCATCATAGCGGTGAATGGGAGATGACTGCTAATATAATTTTTGTATTTCCATTTGCTCCAGTTTCAAAAGAAAAAAATCTGTTAGTGTTTCCACGACTGAGGGAAAAATATAGAGAGACTGAATGCATTGGCCATGAGAGAGAAAGATGAAAAAAAATTGCCATCACTTCCTCAGCCATTGTATTTGAAACTGGAAATAAAAGCTAGATTCAATTGCCGTAGTATATACACTTTAATTCAACTTAACTCAAATGAAAACTTCAGAACATGGTTAGCAGAACAACTAGGTTGCAGAAATACCAAAGTCAAACAAAACTGAATGAAAACCAGGTGAACATAATCAAAAATCAAACAATCAATGGGACCTATGGAGACAATAGTGGCGGGAAAACAGGAACAAAGGAAACTTACACAAGAACTTACACAGAAATTAATGCTGCTGCTGTCAGGGTTTTGCTCTCTTTTTTACGGTAGGCAATATAACGCAAAGTAGGCCTATAGCATTAAATATAATTTTTTTTAATGAAGTTTTGAAAATTTAGTAGATTTGCGATGTTGACAAAGCTTAGTACAATCTGACAATATATTTAGCCAAATTAAAACATGCCGTACAAGCTCTACATTATTCAGCTAGTTTTTATAATTTATCAGTAACGTATCCATAAAAATAAACATATTCAACACATTTTTTTGTTTTTTACAAAGAAATTTCTCAATGCTCACCAAAGCAGCATTGATTTGTTATATATACAACACTCTAATATTCTGGTTTGTTGCTCATGAAAAAATTATTATCAATGTTGCTGCTGAATATTTTTGTTGTTCTTTGATAAATAAAAGTTCTAAAGAGCAAAATTTATTTGTAATAGAAATGTTTTGTAATATTATAAATGTCTACTGTCACTTTTGATCAATTTAATTCATCCTTGCTGAAAAAAAATAAAATAAGATGAATATCTTTCCAAAAAAACAAATAAATAAAATCTGCCTTCCAAACAGTAGTGTAAATAGTAAATACTACCTTTAAGCTACATGTTTTAAGGTAGGGTCATTTTATGTAAACAGCCTACCTGAATTAATCATACTGATTTCTATTCTAACAATGTTTTCTGTTTGTGCAGAGGATCATTTTGGATATCAACAAAGGAGATCATGGATTCAGTAATGAGGAAATGGATATGAAAATGATCTTTCGAGCCTTTGGACCAGACTTTAAGAATAATTTCTTGGCTGAGCCTTTTGACAGTGTCAGCGTCTATCCGTTGATGTGTAAGCTTTTGGGTGTAGTTCCAGAAGCAAACAATGGAAGTCTCAGTGACACCAAAGGCATGCTAGTTGATAACTTTGATGTTGGTAAGTATTTGATATGACTCTCAGAAGAAGGTTTCATTCAAAATGGCCTTTTCTTTTAGTCCAACAAATTATTTGAACCATTTTGTTTTTACTACCTGTGTGGATTTTAGAAATATTTAGTAACCAATTAATGCCATTCTTATTTGCAGGTGGTAGCAGTGGAAAAATCCAGGTGTCTTTTACTCTTCTGATACTAATGATAGTCAGTTTAACCTTCATTTGAAGAGACTGACCAAACTACTTGTTTCTGGTAACCAGCAAACGCTGAATGCATTTAAACAGTGTAATCACCTAAAAGACTATTAAAAAGTATTGTTTTCTTCTTTCAATACCAAATGTGATGATAATTGAACTTTTTCCTTTTATATTTATTATATCAAGACAAATAATACAATTTACTGAAAGTTTGTCACACATTTATGAAAAATATCAAATATCAAGCGTGGTCACATTAGTCAGCAAAGTGTGAAAAATGTGATTGATATGTTAAATATATATATTTTTTTGTGATTTACATTTACATGTGAGTTTTATTTTAAAAAATTCATTAATCCCACACCCCTTTAAGTGCATCGAAAAAATAAATATATACATTCTTTTAAATTTAGAGTACTGGAAATACACAACAGGATTAAAATTTGTACACAATATAATACAAAGAGATTCTTTATGCATTATATACATTTCATGACCAAGAAATATTTAATTGAAATTATAGAAGGAAGGGGATTTTAGTCTGTGTTCTTGATTACATATGTATATTACATAAACACATAAAAAAATACAATCTCACCGAAAGCATACAAAATTTGTTCGGGTACTTTCGAGAAAAGTTAACGCTCATATTCATTCGATTTCATATCAAGCTCATTCATCGTGAATGATGCAAAATTGACGCACATCTGGATTTTTTAAAAAATATATACCAGAGGAAAGTTCTTATAAAATTTTGGTAAAAATAAAAAGACAAAGGCACATCATCCACTCACTGTTATCATTTCAAACATCCCAACTGCCCCATTTTTGGTACCAACTGGTACTACAGAAGTAGTTCCTCAATGCCAGTCCTCATCCAGTTCATCATCTGGCTCTGCTGAGCTGTCCTCAGCTCCACTACTCTCTTCTTTCTTTCCTCCTTGTGCCTCCTTCAACTTTGCTAACTCTAGCATCTCCTGCTTTGCCTTAGCCACTCGCTCGTCCTCTTCTCTTTGTCGCAGAGCTGCTGCCTTCTTCTCCTGCTCTGAGTGACTCTTCATGTGGGCACTCCTGCTCTTCACTTTATAGAACACCCTATATATACACACAAGGACATCAAAATAAGTACAAGCATTGCTTAAAATAAGAAACTGCGATATATATATATATACACAAACCTAAAACCATTGGCTAGCTGTGGGGATTTATAAAAGCATAAGCAGACAATGAGGGAAAAAAGTGTAAAAAGCCTCTGCCCTTAAAGGGATAGTTACCCCAAAAATATAAATACTGTCATCTACTCATATCGTTCCAAACCAGTAAGACTTCCATTCATCTTTGAAACACAAATGAAGATATTTTAATGTAATCTGAAAGATTTCTGTCCCTTCATTGCAATTATCATTTTAAAGCTTCAAAAAGGTTATGAAGATAATCCATATGAGAAATTTTCTGAAGAGACAAGATTGTTTTATATGATGAACAAATTGAATTTAGGGTTTAATTCACATATAAACGTTCATCAAATTCTGTTATGATAAATGGAAAGCATGTTCACTTGATGTGCAAGAACCAATGAGGTTTGTTCTCCTGTGTTACAAGCACGTTTGAGCTTCCGCAAAAACCAATGACGTTTGTTCTCGCGCTTCAAAGCAAGTACGGTTGAGCTTTTGTTTATTTCTCACTGTCCTTTGAGGTAAATGCAACTAAGACAAACTTGCTTAATTTTCAGAGTATAAATTCATAGACCAGCATATACAAACTGACTAACCTACTGCACTTCTTGCAAGGGAAAATGCCCTCCGGCTCTCCCTGGCTTTTGTTGACGGTTGGGGTCCTGTTTTTCTTCCCAGCATTGTCAGAGCGAGGCTTCGGAGGTGCAGGCGAAGGAGTTTTGAAGGAGGGTTGAGTTGCTGGCATTAGGCCAGAAGACTCATTTGTAGAGCCATTCTTTTGGTCCTCATGCGCCACGTCTGCCCTCTTCTGGATGAGCCAGTAAATACAACCATACAAGTAGAATGAGATACTCATTTGGCTAACAATACCTCTAATATTCCAACCCAGAGAAACATGACAAAAGTCTTTATGTTGTATTTACTATATGTTTATACAAAGAGGACTATGCTTTCATTCCAAATACTCACATTCTCATTGTCCTGAAGTGTCTTGGTCACATCTTTAAGACGTGCATCCACATGATATTGTGTTCCCTCCTGTTCATTTTCTTCCTCTTTCACAATCATCTATGTTGGAGATGAAAGGACAGAATAATATAAAAATGAGAAGTCTCACAGAGGCAAATATTACCAGCATGCATGCATCAAATTGTACATATTTATTGTAGCACAGATTTTATGAGTGCAAAAATTTTGTTTATTTAAATTATATATGATTTTTTAATCTTGTCTCACACTTTTGGAACGCACTGTAGATGTGCTATGAAGTCAAAGACAATGACAATGTCTAACAGCAGTAACTGCCTTTACCACAGGGAGGCTTTCCTCTGGGTCTGAAGGTCCATATGTAAAAGTCCCATTACGACCAACCTTTGCTTGGTTCTTATAAGTGTAGTAGAACTCCACACACTGGGCCACTGTTTTAGTCCTCACCTGCCAAAACAGACAGATTAACAAAAACACAATGTCACCTTAAAAAGGTATTTATTTACTTAATCTGGATCAATATATGACCAATAATACAGTAACCAAAAAAGACTGCTTACCAGTTTTTGCACCAAGAAGAAATCTTTCCTGTAAGCAGAAATTCCCTTGTTGAAGAATCGTTTTTCATCCACAGTCCAGCAATCTGATCCTGTGATATTTAAGGAACATTACTCTTGTTATCCACCATAAAACATCTGCTGGATTGCATGTGCAATAATTTAACTATCCAAAAATAACACATTCATTTCTGCGATTAATATTTTCAGTGTAATGGTTAATGTAGCATCCTTTGGCTAGCCACTAACATTACAGTTTGTGTGTAAGAGCAAAAATGTGTAAATATAGCAGTGTCGCAAGGACTGATCCTCACTTAAAAATACTGATGTCAAATATTTTAACTTCTCATTTTTCTTATTGTGAAAATGAATGTGCAAAATAAACTTAGGGGAAAAACAGCAGCTCTTCTTCAAACAAGAGATAGCTGGTATTGTCAGATGATTAAACATTATATTACTATATACAACACACTATATTAAAGGCACAGCTAAATGTGACATTTATTATGATGGGTTTATATGAAGATTAGACCTGTCATGATTATTAAACAACCATCTGGTGTTAATCAAGATTGTTTCTTAGACAAACCAAGACAGGCCTGGTGAAGTTTGTTTTAAGTTAATTTAAATTAAAGGTTGTTGCAATATTATACTGTAATGTTGAAAGCCTTAGGCTATTAATTATTTCATCCCGAGAAATTGATTGAAAAAAAACTAATTAATAAAGAAACCATCATTAGCAATATTTGGTATCACTGATGCTGGCCTAAAAGTACACTTAGTAAAAAGATGTCATTAAACAAAGATTTAAAATGTCTTTAAATATCTTTGTTTCTGCATTTATTTTGAGTTTTAGTGCGAAAATATGCATTGCAATATAAAAAGATTTTAACATTAGATGTGATTAATTTTGTTTTGTTTTTTTAGCCCACTGCAATATGTTTCTGTACACGAGTTTCTACCTGCATAGTGGTAGTTTGCCAGATGGTGGTTCCTGGAGAAGATGGGACTCTTCATCATCATCATTTCCAGAGCTTGCTACAGAGTCAAAACAACATTTGTTGTTTCTCCAGAAAACATATTTATGCATCAAATACAGTGGCTCCAGTAAGTATTTGGACACTTTTAGACAAACAACCGTTCAAATGTTTGGGGTCAGCAAAATCAATTTTTTTAATAGAATTAATGCTTTTCTGCTAAAATATTAAACAGCATAACTCATTACAAATAAGAATGATTTGAAACAACTGTGCATTGAGGACTGTGCTCACCATGACATCACCTTTACACTCGTGCAGGCAGTGCATTGCTAGCTCTGGGTTGGTTCCTCCTCCATACATGACACTGGAGCAGACCAGGTTCATAAGGTCATCAACTGGAAAATAATAAGGAGTGGAATGGAAATATGTGAGTATGTTTGTGTTATATGCATTTGGAGAACATTTGCTATATCAATGCAGTCTAATGACAAGTTACATCTTGTATCCTGGGAGGCCTTAGAATCAGCCTCTGAAATAGGGAGCCAGACCAAAGTTGCTTTATGCTGGTCCTTTAGGGCCAAAGTCTGATCCCATAGTTCTGGAATCTCTGCCTGATACTGAGAGCCGATGTTTATGCGCCTAAACAAGCAAGAGTGGGAAAATATTTCAGATAAATGGACAGTGATTGTGATAAATAGCTTTTTTTTAATAAGTACTCACGGTTCTAGGCTGACAGGCGTTGCTTCTCCAATCAGTGGGAGTGCGGGAGGACTGATATCAGAACTGCCTGAAATGCAGAAAATAAAGTCAGCAAGAGAGATTAATCATGTCAATATGATGAACTACTGGTACAGAGTTCATCTACACTTGGAATTAATAAGTAAGAATAAACATGAATAAACAAATAGTGAAAAAGGACTTTAAGTGCAAAATACTGAACATGTCCTGTAACGTGGACGAACAACTAATACAGTAACACTACTGTATTACACTACACTACTAATACAGTAACAATACAGTAACTTTTTTTTTTATATACAAAAACGTTTGTTAACATTATTAGTTCATGATACCCACTACATTTTGTCCAAATAATGGACAAAACAAGTTTTATTTTTACATACTAATAGATTTTTAACATTTCGTTAATTAACATTAGTTAATTAATTATAAACTAACAATGTAAATTAACATTAATTGAAAAGATAAATGCAATAAGAATGTACAGTTTAATGATACTTAATAATACCTAATAAATGATAACTTCCAATTCATCTATTAATAAGTATAAATAAATACTGACGGTAAAAATTAGACAATTTACAATAAGGTTACATACATTAAGATTAGTTAGCACAATTACCAAGTTAATAATAAAAGTATTTTTCATTATTAGTTCATTTATAATTATTTCTAAATATACAAACATATATTTATACCATTAAAAGTTGTATGTTAACATAAATAAATGACAACTATCAATGAACAATAGTGTGTTTATACTGTAAATTAACATTAACATAAATGTAAATTTAATGTTAACATTAACATTTGTAATTTACTGTAACTACTGCATTACTAAACGTTAATGCTTAGAACACTGTAGTACATTTTTACTAATAAACATACAAAAATGCAACGTGGAACATACTTGTACGCAGCAAGCTTCGTGTGTTGCTTCGGGGTGTTGATGGGGGTGGCAGGATCTGGCTGCCTGCTGACATAGAAGAGAGGAACAGAACAGAGTACAGCCCAGAGCCTTCACGCACAGGTGAAAGAATGGGCGGAGGGGTGTACGGCGGGATGATGCTGGCATGGTCTGGCAGGCGCACTGGGGAACGCAGATTGCTCTGGTAGGGGGTGATGCTAGAGTAGATAGAAGGGGCGATGAAAGTGCATGGCTGAGGTATGACCAGAGGCTCAGGTCGAGGGCGGCGCCTGGATTTGTCCTCTTGCCCGGTACCCTGATTGAAACAAATGGTAGAAACGGCTGAAAATTCTGTCATCATATTTTCATACTGATGAACACAGAAGAAGATCATTTTAAGAATGTGGGTAACCAAACAAGTGACAATAGCCATTGACAGCCATTTTGAAAGCCAATGGCATAGCCATTGTTGTCATTGACATGTCAATGACAACAGTCAACTGTTTGACCCTACTGAATCTTATTCTGTGTTCAGCAGAAGAAAAACATTTTAAAAGCTCAAGTACACTTTTAGTGTGCAAAAGCATGTAAATTATTTGACAAGCATTTGAGATGTTATAAGAGTTTGAGTTGGTTGCCACTGTCACGTTTGGCTTGGTTAGTCGGGGACTCTTAATATTCAGCAATATTATTGATTTGACTGCACTGACATTATTGGATGAGAACTGAACTTGGCTGATTGATGGCATCACTGTTTTCTGCAGAGCTGCTTTATGGCTGAATTGAACTCATTTTACAATTTATTAACCTTACACAGTTACTGAACCATCATTGAACTGACTTAAGCTGAATAGTGACACTTTTGTCTTTTTTAGTGTTTCTTTCCAGTATAATTAAATTCTGTTTGCATCATTGATCATTATTTTCCTGTATATCACTGTAAAGATAGGCCTAATTTTGAAATAATCTGTGCTGTATAAGGGACTATATATAGTAAATAAAGCTGACTTGACTTGACAATAGCCTGTACCTGGAAGAAGCTCTCGGATGCGGAGTTCTTTAACGAGTGCCGGCGTGCTACAATAACAGAGGGCTTGTGATCAGGCTGGTTCTGTTGATGTGAAATCTCGGAAGGATTCCGAACATTATCCATGTGTGCCCAGTTGCCCTGCACTTCCATTTTGGTATGACCTCTCCGAACTGGGACTGAGACTGGGATGACTAGAGGGGCCATACCAGCTGGTCTACCAGGGGTAATGTCCTCACACTATTAAGAGAAGATTAAAAAGACAGAAGTAAATATAAATGGAGAAAAAAAATCAAGGGATAAAGAGGCACAAATAAAGTTAATTATGTGTACGGATTAAGCAACCTGCAGCATTTAAGTGAGTCACACAACTAGATGGTTTATGCGATCTTAAAAACACAGTTACAGTCCATGTTTTTAATACAAGTCTATTTCCTGTTACATAGAAGTATCTGAAAACAGTCCATTATATTTAAAGAATAAATTTATAGCATAAGCTTCTTTTTTTGTGACGTTTGGATTGGATAAACGTTAGCAAATAGTGCTTGGTGAATCGGCCACTCCCAAATTCAACAAAGGATTTTGCGAGAGTGGAATGTGAAGGTGTGCAGACATGCAGCTGCTCACCAGACTGCTTCACAATGCTCACTAACTCTTTACTGCACATTATACTGTGTATATGACTGGGGAAGCTCGGTGGCAAACACTACTATGAGACAAGTTTGCACTGTAATATTTACTTTATAGCTTGATTAGTAATAAAGCGTAATAAAGCGAGTCAGCAATGGAAAATTTTAAGGTTTTGAATAAGCCAATTCATAAGCTTGTTTAAACAACAAAAACAACTTAGTAGACCATCGAATCAGCAAAACATCCCATAATAATTTTAAATATTTAAGGCATACAATACTGTTCAAAAGCTTGTGCTTAGTAAGATATTTAAAAAATGTATCAAGCTTTTTAAAAACATATTTAGCATAGAATGAATCCTCAAGGATCATGTGACACTGAAGACTAGAGAAATTATGCTGAAAAATTAGCTTTGCCTTTACAGGAATAAATTACATTTAAAAATATAAATAATTATTTGAAATTGTAATCAAATTTCACAAATTATTATATTTTCAACAATAAATGCAGCCTTTTGAGAATAATAAACTTATTTTTAAAAAATATTAAAAATCTTACTAACACCAAACTTTTGAATGGTTTAATTGGTCAATAGATTTCCAAAGAAAGTTTAAACATTGTGGCGTTATTAAAAATGACTGTTTATTTGAGCTACCTGCACCTGCAACAGTGGCACAGCCACTGTTGGATTTGGGGGTGTGCAAAACTATCTGTTTGTTGGACCAATGGCAGGAAGGGATTGTACTCAAGAAACCTTTTTGAAAACAATTAATATATTTGGAATTTCGTTTGGCAACTCTAGTGGCACTCATGAATGTATTTAAGGACATATATTTTTTGTTCTGGCGACTCTAGTGGCCAAATTTGGTTTGATGACTCAAGTGGCACTCATGAATGTATTAAAGGACATATACAGCCCAGTATGTTCCTTTTAATATTAGAAGATATTTCTACTATTCCACTGTTGTAAAATTAGGCTTCAAATGGATTTCCAAATGAATTGGGGTCACCTTGGCTGGCAGAAATTCCATCTCTGAAGCCTTTTGAGCAAGAGTCTCAAGGTTGATCTCCTTAGAGGCCCTCCGCCGTCTCTGAGTGCTTTGAATGACCCCCACTGTGGGTCCTTGGACTCCACCAACTCCTCCATTCTGAGAAGAAACCTTGTCCTTGGAGGGCTGGTCGCCTTGAGGAGAGATTCCATCTTTAGAGAGTCGCCGAGAGCGGCGAGGGAGGACCTGACGTTTGGTTTGGGTATCTTGGAGGTCTGGAGTGGGCTCTGTGGCACCAGATTCCTGGTAATTTGATTCCTGAGGAACAAGATGTTGTGGTTGAGGGACAGTGACCTGGGTCTGACTTAATTCGATTTTCACCTGAGCGCTGGGAAGATCCTGAGACTCAATCTCTTGTTTGACTCGCTGCTTTTCTATAGACTCTAGGTGTTGAAAACCTGGTCCATGCTGCTGCAGTTGCTGCTGCTGAATCTGTTGTAGCTGTTCCTGCCTTTTCTTCTGCTGGTGGTACTGCTGTTGCATCTGATGCAGCCGTTGCTGCTGCTGGATTTGATTCTGCTGCTGCTGCTGCTGCTGCAGCTGACGCATTTGCTGCAACTGTTGCATCTGGTGTTGACGATGCATCTGTTGCTGTTGCAACTGCAAGAGTTGCTGTTGTGATTTCGGCTTCTCGTTGAAATTCATATTTAAAGATGCATTATTGCCTTGGAAGACTTGTTGGAAACCAGTTGCCTGCGGCTGCTTGGTAGGTCCAAACGCCAACTGGAAGGGTTGCAGAGTGGAATCAGTCATATCGTGATGCATGCCCTGAGGCTGATATTGGAGGTCTGCAGGTATGTGACCTTGTTGGAGAGCCTGGAATTGAGCATGCTGCATAACTGCCATCGTGTGATGGTCCCAATCCGCCCCAGGAACGTGAGACGTGTCCGTGTAGGACTGCGAGGAACCTGGCGAAAGCTTTTCCAACTTCATAGCTTCCATCTCATGACTTTTGTGAAAGGCTCTTGGGTCATCTATACCAAAGTTCTGTGGCCACTTCATGTTCGGGAGGCCCTGAAACCAATTCGAGGTCTGCACTGGGTCCTGATGCACCCACTTCACTGGTCCCGACTGCTGAAAATGCCCTCGAACTGGATATCCTTTATCAGATTTGAAAGCGCCCTGTACTTCGGGGCTAGAATCGACCAAACCCTCTGGACTGCTGTGAGTTTGCTCCAAGGAAGGGGCTCCCACGTTGTAGAAGAGATCTCCTGAATGCTGCATTGTTTCACCAATGGCCTCAACATTCTGCTTGCTAATAATGTTTATGGTTCCTCTCTGGTGTGGAGAAAGACTCATGGCAGTTGTGTAAAACTAGAAGACAAGGAAAAACCCAGGGCATTCAGTACTTCAGTTTTAAATAACCGTAATTAAGTTTAGACAAGGCCGGAGTTAAATAATAATAATGTTTTACAGAGCAGAGTGCATGCAGGATGTGTGGGGTCTAGGAGCCTCACCTCCCCACTTGCTTCTAAACTGCAGTATAAAGGTGGTGTAAATATTTAAAACCTCAGTCATTCCTCAGTCAAGGGAAACATTCTAAAAAGGAGAGAAAGACAAAAAGTTAGGTTTGGAAATCAGTCACAAGAGGAGTATAATGTTGTAAGCATTCTACACAAAATTAAAGGGAAAAAAATAGGCCAATACCATGACACTCATTTAATTTTGTCCAGATTCATTACATTATTTAAAAATATATACATTAAAATGCTATCATACAAACAATTACTTGCATACACCTCTTCTATGATCTAAGTGAGTGTGAGCAAATGCAACACAAAGTTTCTCAGGGATACGCAAACCTTTTGCAAACAAATGCAAAATCATTGAAATGTTTCCTCCCATCATCAAGGGGACAGATAAAGTAAATAATAAGAGATAATAAGCATGTTTTTAGTTTTTCTTAAATTAAAATTCATTTAAATATATATTTAAGGGGACATGTTTTAAATGTCAGGGTGAAACAAATCCTTATATCATAATGAAGATGAATATCTTATTATAAAATACAAAAAAGTTCACCCAAATGTCAGTGTTGGCCCCCGAATAAACATCAAATCTCTACAGAAACATTCAATAGAATGATTTGTCAAGCAAACTGAAACGTCAGATCACCTAACTAACCATAACATACTCACGATTGACAGGACACCAAATCTGCAAATATTTCCGTATGCATACCATTAATTAATGGCTATTTGGCAAGACTTGTGCGTAGAGAAGGAACATATTGGTCAAAAACCAGGAAACCTGACAAACACAAATGCAGAAGGCAACAGCAGACAGGCAAGGGAGGGAGGGGCATTAAAATTGCAATGCAAGACAACAAGAATTACAGGAAGTGAAGAGGGAAAGGGAGAGAGAGAGAGATATGGAGAGTATACAGGAGAGAGAGAACAAGCAGAACTACTTTTCAAACCATTGATGACCTCTCCCAACCCAGAAATCACGATGAAAACATTTGCTATAACAAAATATAAGTATAAGTAATGCTGCACAGCAAAGCACACTGTCCTACATACTTTCTCTGTAAGACTGCAAATTAGTTTCAGTATTTGTGCATTTTGCACCTTAGTGTTTATTGACTTGCTAAACGAAATATGAAAGCAGATTAGAACTGTCGCGTACTTACACTGTTGCAACATGGCATTGACGTCCTCCTTCCTTCCTTAGTTTTGAAGTTCGGATAACAGCGCCTTACAAAAACAGTTCAAGCCCTGGGCAAAGTCAACAGCGTGCGTGCTTGGCCATAAACACATACTACAATGCAGTCTGTCGTAAACGCCTAGACGTAAGTGCGCACATTTGATGATACGCTAAAAAACCATGTCATTGCATCGAGAGGCCTTTCTAACTAACTAGTAGGCTGCCAAATTTAACAACTTTTTGTATCCGAACACGTTTGAACACCTCGATAGTCACCAAAGCTGTTTACATTCTTTCTGCCGTATAAGCGCAATTTATCAATAGCCTACTGTTAGCAGGATGCGTAGTGTTCGGGGTCGGATCCTCTTACAATAATCAATCCATCAAAATTATTTATCAACAAAACAGTTCGCACCCACGCAACCAATCAGCATGTTTCGCATTAAAGGCGAGGCGACACAAGGCGCAGAAGCGCACACTGTGATTGGACGGAAGGAAGTTCTCGCGCACTGCTGGAATGGAATGTCATATTTTATTACTGAGATCAACATTTATATTTCTATATCTCTTTAACTTTTCTGACTTCGAGATATACAACTGGTTGTGTTGAAAGTACCGGCATTTGTGTTAAAAAGAAAAGAAAAGGGAAAGAAAAAATCTCAGTACTGTGCTTAATTTTAAACAGCCTGTAATTGTAACTTTGTCATATGCTCCTTCACAAAAATGTAAGGATGTAACAAAACCAAAGCAACGAGAAGGCAAGTTCTAAAAACAAGTTCTATTTTTTTATTTTATTTTAATTCAAGTTCTTTTTATTTATAATTAAATAGCCACTATTGGAATAAGTACTAATAAAATCTAATAATAAAAAACTAATAAAAACTAATAAATCTAAAAACTAATAAATCTAATAATAAAAAGGTACAGTTTCTAATTGAACAAATCAATTTATTTTAGCAAAAAGTTCTATAGCATAAAAAGTAATAGCATAAAAGTAGTATGTTATATTTATGTTGAATAAAACTAGTGTTTACTCAATCAATGGATCAGTGTTTTTGAAAAGTCTGAAAGTATGAATTAATCATTTTGGTTCACGTCGTCCATGCACTGACTTTTCTTTCGCTGAAGTCTCCATTGATGCGTGACTTCAGTGAAGGGTGGTGAGCTAGACTAAATAAATAGGCTAGATATCATTTGTTGGGCCTCTTGGACAATACAACTTTCGTCACTGACTGACTCCGAGCAAATGAGAGTAACAAAAATCTGCTGACAGCCTAAACAAGACTAACAAAAAAAAGTGGAAGTGGAAGATTCAACGACTCTTTCTCTTACAACAAAAACTTGTCGCCATCTAATGGTGTAGGTCTACAGGAATCTGAAATAATATTTTTGATCAACGGTTTCAAAAGAATCGAGTCCCCAAAATCCCCATCATTTGAGAAACAAATAACCTTTTTCATCAAATAAAATCATCTCTTGAGTTAAATGAAGTTTTCTAGAACAAAAGTTCTAGAAAAGTTCTTCTAAAGGACTAGTTCAAAAGTTACTAATCTAATGGGCCTACTCTTGAGTAAAATATTAATTTGTTAATTATTATTATAAATGATTATTATTTTGTCAACGGGCCAGGGTACAGTAGTCGTGTAGTCTCACACACTGTTGTTTGTCATCATTATTATTCACAAATGATTGTTGTTTCTTATATTTGATTCATATGTCATATTAAACAGAATATGTAGCCTACTCTTTTTTTACTGTAAAACAGCTTTTTAGATGTAATTTATTTAATTATTATTTTTGTATTGGGGGAGGGGGGCGGAGTACATCCAATGTACATAAAATAAAAATAAATAAATAAAACTACAAAAATGACACTCAAAATATTGAAATCTTTACACATAGAAACACATTTTAACTTTCTTATTTTACCATATTGTTTTTAAGTATGAACCTCTGACTTTCAAAACATATACTTATATTTATGAATACTGAATTTAGTTAATTTAGATATAATAGCAGGACTGGAGAGAACATCACTGAAACGAACGTACGATTCTCATTCGCAAATGTCAGGTAAATGCATGGGTAAATGTGGCAGCAAGATCTGCGCACTCGTCTGCGGAAATAAAC
>JAOTRC010000010.1:6415233-6425698 GCA_027497675.1 Cyprinella lutrensis | reverse complement strand
CAAAAGCAATAAAACATGGCTTTTTCCCTAAAAATTTGCATTTGTGAATATGAAATTTAGCCATCAAAATAAAAAAAATAATAATGTGGGCGCAAGATCTGCGCACTCGTCTGCGGAAATAAACGTCAGCTGGTGTGTCACATGATCGCCGTCATGTGATTTTCATTTTGCATACAGTGACCTGTTCAAACAGCTAGTCATCACCATCAAGAGAGACAAATCTCAAGACAGTGTGTCTTGAGTGTCTGATGTTCACGGTCACTCACTCAGTCCCACACTCACCATGGCTTGGACAAAATATCAGCTCTTTCTCGCCGGTCTGATGCTCACCACAGGTTCTATCAACACACTATCCGCAAAGTAAGTAGTACGCACGCGCTAAATGGTGATTGTTTACATGTTATACTGTTTACTTTTATTAGTTGCCCCATTAATAGAGCAGACAATGAAGTTTTCTCGTTGTCTTTCTCAAAACTGTACATCGTGTCCTCGTTGTTTGTGAATAACGTTACATGTAATTGTATTGTCTAATTTAATTTTAAATGAATGTTAACACAAACAAGATAAAAAAACATGATCTATTTTGATTGAACTTTTTAGTAAGATTGTATGAATTCAACATTCACCTATAAAGTTGAAAATTGCACTTTTTGGAACAAGATGATTACATGACTCGCGTGCAGTAATGATCCGCTGTTTCGTGACATGATGTTGTCGATGCTGCAAAATCAGCAATTCTGCCACCAAAACACTTGTGACTATTAGTCAATAGTGCAACCGCAGCATTAAATAACTTTCAGTCGGATTTAAGTTGTCCATCTCGCCAAGAAAGAAGTTGTCTACCACAAATACTGCTAAGTAACTTGATACAGCTTCGTGTCTTAAACAGATGCTTGATGTTTCGAGGCAGACGACATTTGATACCACAGTTTCGCTCCATTTCTGTCCATTTCTGCAGAAAAACTGACACTGATGGTGTTAATGCATCTGGGTTTTTCAGTTTCTAAAATAGTTTTTCTAAATCAGTTTAAGCAAATTGTTAAATCTAGTCTTTTCTTTGCCGTGAGGTCATGAATTTTCATTTCATGGTTGTAAATGACATAGTATACCATGTGCATAGTTACTTATTACACTTACAGTGACTGACAGGTGAAAGATAGTTGTGTGGTATGGAAATGCTCATTATTACAAATAATCATAATTATAAATTATAACATTATACCAAATTAAGTGAAAGAGGCTTCTAGTGTTCATATTTTTAAAAGGCATATTAAAACATATTTAGAAGTTACTTATTGGTATGTTGATATTGTGAAAGTTTGGTTTATGTATTTATTTTACTTTGCGATCCTTTTATAGTTGCTTTTGAGTATTTTTAATTTTATATTGTGTGAAATTTTATTGCCAATATTTGTTTTTATGCTTGTGAAGCACTTTGAGTTGCATGTATGAAAATTATTATTATTATTATTATTATTAAAAAAATATAACAGGTTTCCTTAACAAGTTGTATTTCCACAATAAAATCTTAGACATTGCTGAGCTTATGTCTGCCATAAGTGCCTTATTTATAGTTATATTGCATATTAAGTTAAGGAATTTTAATGAGGAAAAATGACACTCATCATCACCTTTAATGAGATGAATCTGTTAATCTTCTAGATGGGCTGATATGTTCTCTGCTCCTGGATGTTATGGTACCCAAGATCATAACTTCTCCCACCCTTTTGTACAGGTAATGAAATTCAATTACCCCCATCAAGATACACGACACACTATTCACATCAAACTTCCCCTTAGAGCACATTTTTGTCAGTAGATCAGCAGAGAACTGAAGTACTATGTTATGTTTTAACAGAGTGAGAACTGGTTTCGACTCCATTTCCTTTTCTTCATAGAACTTTTCCCCTTCTCTGTCTTTTTTTCCTGCATGCACCCTAATAATACATGACTATTTCCTTCATCGCACCTCTCCTCGTCTCACCCTTCCAGGCTGTGGGAATGTTTTTGGGAGAGCTGTCCTGCCTGGTGGTGTTCCACATTCTCCTTTGTTATGATCGGCGCAAACCCGAGCCCACCATGGAACCAGGGCAGAGTTTCAACCCCTTGCTTTTCCTCCCCCCTGCCCTTTGTGACATGTTGGGAACGTCCATCATGTATATTGGTGAGTGTCAAGTCTTTTTACTTCAATTTGAGTTGGACTATGTGCAGAGATCTTACAGTTTATATTCATATTATCTATAAACATCCATTCAGTTTGTTGTTCCATGAAGATTTTCTTTGCTCTTTCTTCATATCTCTAGCACTGAACATGACCAGCGCCTCCAGTTTCCAGATGCTGCGAGGAGCTGTGATCATCTTCACCGGACTGCTGTCTGTAGCGTTCTTAGGACGGCGTCTGGTGCCCAGCCAGTGGATTGGGATCCTAATCACCATCCTTGGTCTGGTGGTGGTTGGACTTGCTGACTTTCTAAACGGCCATGGGAATGACTCCCATAAGCTCAGTGAGGTTATCACAGGTAATTCTAGTGCTGCCAAATGCGTTTAATCATACAGAATGATGTACTTTGTCTACAAGTCGAAAAATCCTCTCATGAGCTGTTTATCAGGATAATTTCCTTTTACCTGATTTTATCTTGCATCTTCAGCTGATTGAATTGTATCACTGATTATCCATTGGTTTTGTTTTATAGGGGACCTTTTGATCATCATGGCACAGATTATTGTTTCAGTCCAGATGGTTTTGGAGGAGAAGTTTGTTTACAAGCACAATGTGCATCCACTGAAGGCGGTTGGGACTGAAGGTAAAGATTATTCATTTTTAATCACTTCCCATATATAGCTAATGACTAGTTTGAGCATTAGTGTTTTGTTGCTACTTAGTACTAATGTTGTTATAACGATCATAGTCTCACTTCATCCAATACAGTTCAAAGGTTTGGGTTGAGGAAGATTTTAAAAAAAATATATAGATAAAATCGTTCTAATATGCTAACGTAGTGCTCATGAAAAATGTATTATCCATGTTGAAAATAGTTATAGAATTTTTTTTTTGATGAGTAGAATGTTTAAAATAACAATTCTTTTGTTACAATGTAAAAGTTTTTACTGTTATTTGATTAAATCAACTTGTCCTTGCTGGAAAAAGCTAAGTGTTAAGAATGATTACATCAGCAATAAAAGATAGAAAAGATAAAAGAGCTATGTTGATCATACAACCAAATGTTTGCATTGCATATGTGTTGCTGGACCATATTTAGGGGAGCTTGAGACCTCTGTCTTTCATCTTAAAGTGCCACTAAAAGTCTGTGATTAACTTATCTGTCAGCACCCTTACAAATGAGTAATATCTGAGGTTATTCGACTTACAGTCCTTCCCTTTCCTTTGAAATCAGGAAAAATACAATCAAATATGCCTTTGCTACTAATGAACATCTACTGTTTTAACATCTACTAACTTTCTGTGTGTTTCTCAGGGTTTTTTGGATTTGTCATCCTTTCTCTCCTCCTGATTCCGATGTTCTACATCCATGTGGGCAGTTTTGCAGATAACCCACGGCAGGTCCTTGAAGACGCCCTTGATGCCTTCTGTCAGATTGGCCATAAACCTCTCATTATCCTGGCACTGCTGGGGAACACTGTGAGCATCGCATTCTTTAACTTCGCTGGCATCAGCGTCACCAAAGAGATAAGTGCCACCACTCGCATGGTTCTGGACAGTCTGCGTACTCTAGTCATCTGGGCGGTGAGTCTGGCGCTGGGTTGGGAGAAATTTCAGGGCCTACAGATTCTTGGCTTCATCATCCTACTTGTGGGTACAGCGCTGTACAATGGACTCCATAAACCCTTGATGGACAAACTGCCCTGCAACCGTAGAGAGCAGAGAGCAGAGGAGGGAGACACTCCTGAAAGAGAGAGACTGCTTGGTGGAGGAAAAGCCACCCAGGAGAGCTAATTTTGGACGCTGAACAAAATGCTGTCCACAAAGAATTTTCTTGGTTTGTTTCCATTTTAAGAGAGAATCACATTTTAGTGTTGTTTTAGAAGTCTGAATCAATATTTGGGAACCAACACTGCTTATTGCTTAATGCCACTGGGCATTGTGGGAATTTCTCAACTAAAAAAAAAGAATGAAAAAGGGATAGTAATGCTTAAATTTTAAAAATGGTTTTGTATGCAGACTATCACCTTATGAAAGGGATGGAAACAAATAATTTTTACATGATTTTAATGCCAAAAGAACCTTTAGAATACTGTAATATTTCAATGTTTTTAATTCTGTGTTTTATAGGTTTTAAATAATTTTTTGTTACATGATGTGCTGTTGTTGGGAGCACATTATTTCTTTAATCGTTTTATTTGAGGAATGTTATTAATTATCTGTGAAACGGGTATTATGTACTGACAAGAAAATGTTCTTTTAGTCCATGGTAGTTTAGTTTCTTTGTTAAAAAAAAAAGAAAGAAAGAGAAGTAACCATAATCTCAAAAACTGTCATTTTTACTAAATGTATTAAGCATTGATATCTTCTGTGTTCCATTTGATTGACTGCAGTGTCCTCTGCATAAATGTGTAAATTCCCTCTCACATTCTTGTAAGAAACATTTTTTACGTTGTGGATGGATCTGCTTGTGGTACGTGAAATTAACATAAAGAGGACAGAACTGTTTCACTCAGTGACTTGTAAATGGCATTTAGGAACATTCAAAACTAATATTGATCTACTACTGGCTTAATGCTACAATGAAAATGCTGTATGAAACAAAGATTGTGATCTTTTATTTTTCATTTTTAATGGACATTTTTCGCTTATATATATATATATAATGTAAACTATTGCACAACATATTTTAGTGGGTGAGCACAAAATCCCAATGCAAACTTTAAAACAATACATATCAATACAAATGACTGCAGAAACGGTAACACTTTAAAATAAAGGTTAATTGGTTAATTCATTAGCTTACTATGAGCAATACAGTTGTAACAGTATTTATTAACATTTGTTAACATTAGTTAATATGAAATGCAACTGTCTGTTCGTTGTTAGTTCGTGTTAGCTCAGGTTCATTAAATAATACTAACAGATGCAATTTATGGTTTAAAAATGTATTAGTAAATGTTGAAATTAATATTAATTAGAATTAAAGTATTTTTAACTGTTAGTTCATGTTAACTCGTTTGTGCGTGTTATTGTTTTAAACAGGATTTGGGATCAAACCCCAGTCTATGGATCAAACCCAATCGACCAAGTGTGACGTCACATCGGTACGCTCGCTCAGTCGGGCACTGCTGTGAGAAGTGAAGCAGATAACGTGAACTTCAGTCGTTATTTTATGTTTTTAAACGTTATGGGATTATTATGTCCAACATTTCATATCATCATGGTCTGTAGAACAAAAGAAGTTGTTCTGAGGTCTATGGAAACATCTTGGTCCGCTGCTGCATACAGAGGTAATGTACACACCGGGTAAGTGTTAACGTTACCTGAATGAGCGCGTGCTTAGCGAGCTAGTCCGCAGTATTAACGGGATTACAGCTGTCACAACATTGTGTTGCCCATGTGTAACCTGGCAACCGTATGTTCAATAATAGCTTTATGTTGAGGCGCAGATGTACAGTTTGGCTAATTAGCTAGCGCGGTACCCGTTTCATCGCGCTGTTTTGTACAGTGATTTGGCTCCGGCTGATGCTTTAGCTTTAGCTAGCCTTGTCCTACGTCTCCTTCTATTATCACTGGATGCGGTAAGGGCAGAGAAAGACAACCAACATCTACAAGACAGCGGCAGTTTTCAACGTAGCTTGTGGATGTTAGCATACGCTAAAATTGCTCACAATTGCACACATCCAGCTAATAAAGACACGTATCAGGCCAGCTGCATCCACCCTTATGAGATGATCCTTATTAAAACAGTAACGTTACTGCATGCAAACTCATCCATCAGTTCTGCCTGGTGGGGGAACATTACAGTATTGAAAGTTAAATACAGATTTAATGGCGAAATCCTGACTAAAAGCCCTTTAATAGAATTTTGTCAATTATAACGTTTTTGTTGTTGTTTTTTCTTCAAATTTGTGTTACATTTTCAAAACGTACACATCAATGTAGTCATACTTATGACATGCTAACAAAAAATAACAAAAAACACACCTGCCGATGCCTTCAATATGTATAAACGTATAACAAAATTGTTAATTTGATAGTTTATATGTCAGAAAGGGGGAAAAACTTGACAATTTACATCTTTATTTTGCATTTGCAAGTCAAATCACTTAATTGTCACTACACCATATGATTAGTGGAACAATAATTGAAAGTAGTGAGTGACGTTTAAGACCAATATTATTTCACCCACACTGCAGGCAATTATTATTGACAGTATAATACTATGCATAGTATGCATGCATAATACACAAAAATAATACATATATTATTATTCAAGATAATGCACATTATCTACACGTCTTAGGATGGGAAATAAGTTGTAGAATGTTTCTCGATATGCATTTAGGCTCTTAGTGTCTTGCCGATTTTATTCTTGTTTCAGGCCTACAGTAAGCCTGTTCCTCAAGGATTTGACTGTATTTAGCTCCATCACTTTTACTCTACACCCTAGCAGTGACAGTTAAAGAACCAGGGCAGCTTCTTTTACAGGTCTTGTAGGACAGGCCATAATCATATAGTTTAGCCTGCCTTTACAGAAGGCCTGCCTAATGGATGCAGCCAATAAAATGCATTTTTCATTAGTTTTGTCACGTCTACAGCCATCGTTGGCAAATTAATCTCTGTTATGTCTGCAAACTTCTCTGGAGACTTTAATTTCTGCCTTAACCCTGCAGTTCCAACTGAACAAAGCCTTGATGTTTTTCTGATCTTACTGTGATTTTCAGCGAGGACCCGAGCTCACTGATGTGAGGTGTCGAGCTTCTCTGAGTGTGCTCAGTCCACTCTTGAGCATCAGGATGAGTGGAACAGTGGAGCAGACTGATATCTTGGCTGTCGGGAGCATGGTCCGGGAGCGATGGAGAGTGGTGAGTGTGAAGGAGCTGTACTACTAAGGAGGACAAGGCTTCAAGCCTATTCAGATACTCACTGTTAGTTCGGTAGAGATATTCTGATGGCTGTCAGATTCCTTTATATAAACTTCTGCACAGACAAGGGGATTTTTTTCCTTTTGAGCCCAGTCAAACCATGCACTGCAGGTGTGTTGAGCAGTGCTGACATCAGCACAGAAAACTGTACAACATGCTGACAAATAGCCCTAGTCACAAGACACAGGATTTTATTTCATGACAAAATTGTTGTTTTGCTAGGGCATTTTATTTCATGCCTGAATAGAACTGTCATGTAACATCTGTTCTCCAACACAAGTTTGAAAGCTGTCTACTCAATTATAGAATGAAAAAAAAGATTTGCACGGTACACTGCCTAACTTTGGGGTACATCTGTTCCCTTTTTTGGAAAAAATATATTTTTTATTCAGCAAGGATGCATTAAATTGATCACAAGTGACAGTAAAGACATTTTTATTTCAAATAAATGCTGTTCTTTTGAGCGTTCTATGCAAAAGAATTCCGAAAAACAAAATAGATGACATTTTTCATAAAATATTAAGCAGTACAACTGTTTTCATCATTGATAATGAGAAATGTTTCTTGAGCAGCAAATCATCATATTACAATGAATGCTGAAGGATCATGTGACACTTAAGACTAGAGCAATGATGAGCTTTGCCGTCACAAGGATAAATTATATTTTTAAATGTATTAAAAAATAGAAAACCTTATTATTAAATGATAATATTTCACAATGCTACTGTATTTTTTATTAAATTGCAGACTTGGTGAGAAATTAGCATAAGAGGTTTCCAAAAACAATTAAAATCTTACCAACCACACATTTTTGAACAATAGTGTTTTGTGTTTTGTTTCTGGATTTCTCTGTCATTCATTCCAAGTTTTCCTTTCCTGTTTAGTTGAAGAAGATTGGTGGGGGTGGTTTCGGCGAGATCTATGAAGTCCTGGACCAGGTGAACCAGATCAATGTGGCTCTGAAAGTGGAGTCTGCCCAGCAACCCAAACAGGTCCTGAAGATGGAAGTAGCAGTTTTGAAAAGACTTCAGGGTAAAGATGAAGACAGACGTTTAATACCTATATTAAACAAATACGAAGACGCTAAATGAAGAATCTCTGTGTGCTACAGTGCTACTCTATTATGGGCAAAACAGTTTTGCATTAAAAAAAAACAAACAAATGGATTTGTATAACATTTTCTATTTCTTTATTTCGAACCATTTTGTAGGTAAAGACCATGTTTGTCGTTTTGTTGGCTGTGGACGTAATGACCGCTTCAACTATGTGGTTATGGAGCTTCAGGTAGGGCGTCAGATGATTTATTCTTGTGCATGTTATCTCACACAAGTCATAGTAACTCAACAACCCTGACGTCAGTCACCTGAAGTGATGTTTGTCCATTGAACTGCAGGGAAGGAACTTGGCAGACCTTAGACGCAACATGAGCCATGGCACATTCAGTGTCTCCACCACACTCAGGCTGGGCCGACAAATCTTGGAAGCCATCGAGAGCATCCACTCTGTGGGCTTTCTGCATAGAGACATCAAACCCGTAAGTCTGCTCTCTCACGGATAGTCCTGGGCATAAAATCTCATTTAATACTGACTATTTTTACAGGGCATGTCTTTTAGATTATATAAACTAAATCATCAAACCTTTTCTTTTTCAAATAGTCCAACTTTGCAATGGGCCGACTTTCCAGTACGTGCCGAACCTGTTATATGCTTGATTTTGGGTTGGCACGCCAGTTCACAAACTCATGTCAAGAAGTCCGTCCAGTGAGTAATCACAGATACATTTTAAAGCTTACGTTTATGAAACATCACTCTGTCTTTTTTAAGGATGCTATTGTCGTGTATTAGTGTTGCTTAAAGGGATAGTTCACCTCAAAATGAAAATTAATTTTTTCACATTCATGTTGTTCCAAACCTGTATGACTAATACTTATATTACAGACTTCTGAAGTCATAAGAAAGATTTGGATGAGAAAAAAACCCAAATTTAAGTCAGAATTCCGAGCTCATTAGAGAAGCTGGGATGTATGATTTGTGAGCCTTTCGAGTATGATTTTATTTTTTTTTATTTTTTCAATTAATCAGTTCATAAAACTGGTCTAAATAATCCTTTTATGAATCAGAATCATACTACTCAAACTCTCATAAATGAAGTACATTGACTTAAATTTCAATGTCATAATTTTGACAGAATTTTCATATTTGACTGAACTTTACATGTAATGTGTTTCTACATATTTTCTTATGACTGCACATTCTCTTTATTGTCCAAAGCCACGACAAGTGGCAGGATTCAGAGGGACCGTCCGTTATGCTTCAATTAATGCTCACAAGAATAAGGTAACTCCTCTTTTTTTGCACACATTCTCAAGCCAACGGCAGATGCCGATCAGGTGTCCTTTACACAGCAGGTCATATTACTTGTTCATATTTCACTAAAATGCACATCCTTCATTTTCAAAGGAAATGAGTCGACATGATGACCTCTGGTCATTATTTTATATGCTTGTGGAGTTCATGGTGGGTCATCTACCCTGGAGGAAAATCAAAGACAAAGTAAGTTCTGCTCAAATTGTCATTATCCTTTAATAAAAGATCCGCTGGTATTCTAAATCCTGCTATCAATATAGGAACAGGTCGGAAATATGAAGGAGACGTACAACCATCACCTCATGCTCAAGCACCTCCCAGATGAGTTTAACATTTTCCTCGACCATATCTCCAACCTGGACTACTACACTAAACCTGATTATCAGGTCCAGAGCCATTCTTTAGCAGAGATTTGTGTAAGTGTAGCCAGCCATACACTAACATACTCATTGTGTTGTAGCTCCTGATGTCAGTCTTTGACAACAGTATGAAAAGCTACAATGTGGTGGAAAATGACCCGTATGACTGGGAGAGAACGGATTCAGAGGACATGCTTAATGTTGGAACCCTGACTACCACAGCCCAGCAGTTGACCCGCCTCACGCCTGCATATTTGGGGTAGATATCCTGCATCAAATAATTCAATGGTGTATTGAGTCTATATATAAACTGTTTGAGGTCTACATTGTCAAACGAATTTTTCCTCCTAGCATGGCCAATGCCTCTGTGATCCCTGGTGATCTGCAGCGTGAGAACACAGAGGACGTCCTTCAGGGTGAGCGCCTCAGCGAGGCTGATAATTGCACCCCCATCCCAACACAGCCTCCGCAGGGTGCGGATGTCTGGGAGGACATGGAGCGTAGTCGCGACCGAAACCTCAACCACGTTCAGCCTCAAATCAGAAAGGTACTATCCAGATGGGATGGCTGATCAGGGTGTCCGCGGGGTTTTAAAAAGTATTAAAAAGTGATAAATCAAAATTGTCAAATTTAAGGCCATTAAAAGT
>JAOTRC010000010.1:6383680-6409086 GCA_027497675.1 Cyprinella lutrensis | reverse complement strand
GTGCCATTTTCCCGCCTACACGTTCATTGGTCAAATATATATATGTGTGTGTGTGTGTCTGTGTGTGAGAGAGAGAGAGAGAGAGCGAGAGAGAGATTAAACCGTATTGGTTTGTTTATAATTGTTATACCTGTTTATATCTCTAAAAAAACTTCTAGCATCTCATTTCTAAACATTCAGAAACACGGCTCACCTGATAGTCATCCACCACAGTGAAGGTGTACTCATGTCTGGCTATGACATGATCACAGTTCTTGCACATATCTGAGGAAAAGCAAATACTGATGACGTCAGTCTAAAACATTCAGCTGAATCATCTTCATGTAACGATGTGACGTCACGTGACTCACGCAGGTAAGTGACGATCTCCTCCTCATCTTCATTCACGACCGTCCTGTCACTGATCAGTACAAAGTCCCGCTGGTGACAGTTGGCGCACCCAAGAAAATTCATGAGATACGAACCATTCTCGAGACAGGTATTACCCTATTGCACATAACAGATTAAGTAAACACCTGAAATACAGTTTCTAGCTTGAACCCAATGCACAAGTAAACAAAACAAGGTCAACTTAGTGCTTAAGACTCAAGAATTAATGGGAAAAGCTAGATAGTTTGGCTATCTACTAAGCACAAAACTTTTCAGGAAACAGATGTGCAGTGATGCTCATCTTTCACTGGAAACCAACCAACAACCCGCGCTGCATCTGCCTCTTTGAACTTTAATGGCATAATAGCAGGATTCGCGTGAGGCGTGCCATTTACAATTATCATAAACTCACCCTGTCGGGATATTGTTTTTGCATACATCCAGTACACATTTTGAATCACTCAGTTAAGAAAACTAATAGCAAAGATCAAAGCACTGAGACGCTTCCGTGTTCGCCTTCTTCTGTGTGTTCTCTGTAGGATTGGTGAGTATAGCGCCCCCAGCGGTGCGTTCGTGTTTTTGCGTTTAAAAAATGTGAGGTTTCCATGAACTGTAAAAAATCCGTGACTCTACAGATTTAGTTATTAAATTTGTAAACAAACATTAAATTGTATACATTTTGTGGGTGTTGTCGTGTGTGCACTGCAGTATCTAGTAATACAGTTTGTTGATAATTGAATGCAATAAACATTAGATTGATCCAGACAGTCCTCAAATTGTTTCTTCAAAGCCCTAACATTGTAAAGGTCAATATCCCTACAGCATTTGACTTTTCCTCATTTTCTGCTATGTGTCAGTTAATTGCTCTGCAGTTGGAATTATCATCATGGGGATTACATAAGAACCACTACACTAGGGGGAGCACCCTGATTGATCAGACTAAATCCTTACAGCAGTCAGTGTGGCTATCATGTCCAGTGAAATATCCAGGCACCGATATATGTATAAAGTGAAAATTAGCGAGTTGTGTTTTTAGTCCTATTTCATTTATACAGACAGCCCATCAAATGTAAACAACAGTTGTTTAGGAAAGTCGCATAGGCTCAGTTTAACTGCTTTTTTTTTTGCGATATCTGTCAACAATGTTTTTTACAGTCAACATGTTCTGATTAGCAAGCACGTGGATGGATAACGCGGCATACTGACAACAACAAAAATTGTTTTGGGTATATTAATATAGGCTATAATTGGCACGTCTATATGGTGACACAATAACGTTGTCATTCACGACAATAGTCTTCCAGCTAACGTTAACTGCTCTGAATGTCTAGAATTATTTTAAATGTTCTAACTCCGCCTCAAAACATTTAGCTTTCCGTTGTTTTCGTTTACTACAGTACATATTTACTTTTTTTCGTCTACTACAGTAAATAACAGGCAGCCATGGAATCCGAAAAGAAGGGGGAGAAGTCCGAGAAAGCCCAAACCTTCATACCGGAGTACACGAAATGTTTGATCTGCGGCGAACAGTACGGAAATACGGTTTGTTTGTTCGTTTGTTTACAGTTTCATACTTTCACAAATGAGATAGTTGTTTTTATTTGATGATTTATATATTATTGTGATTTTTTTTAATGTAATTTAGACATTCCTATAGACATTTAATCACATATGCCACAAGCCAAGGCTTCAAGAAAACTTGTTTTTTTTTTCCTTTTGCCTTATTTTCTGTTAATTTATATTTATTTTGCTGTGGGAGATAAAAAAAGATAGCCAATTAGCTAGTTATGAGTTTGCTACATGATAGTTTGTTGGGACTCTCTTTTCCTGAAAAGTATTTCAGTGGACAAAATGAGTGCGTACAGGATGAGTCATCAATATTTTTGTTCGTTTTCAAGGAAGAGAAACTATTTTTCTTTTTTAAAATTTAAAACAGAATTGAAGCACACTCAGACATTTAAGACCTACTTCAACAATTATTCATATAAACATGTTTGTACATAGTTTAGAAAAACAAAACACAAATAGAATCTAGTGAAAGAAAAAGCTGTAAGATGTTTCAGGGCAATTCTGTCCATCATCCAGTCATAAGATTTTGCAAATAGCTTAAAATAAATCTTCCATCTGTTGAAAATGTGGTTTCAGCTTTAAATATTTAAAGATTATTTTTAAAACATTTGTGGATAAAGTGGTTAAACAATAAGGTTATTTATCAAAAATTCTAAGTACTTCTAATTCAAAAACATTCCAACTTTAATTGAGATCACATTCAAAGGGTGTAGCGATATATTTTTATATTGTATCCAACTTTGGAATTAAGTCCAAAATTCATATACAAGAATATATATTTTCTACTGTTTCAATTTCTCTCTCACAAAATCAATATGAATTGTTCTCCCAATTAAATCTTATGTAAAAAGCAATTGGATAGACGAATGGCATTCGAGATTTAAAATGTCCCTATAAATGATTGGGTAAGATAACTATCACTTTCTTTTTTACAGAATTTGGACACCCATATGCATTCTTATATCCACCATGAGGCAGTTGAGCATCTCAAGGGCAGGTATGGAATTACAGAAAACTGATTATAAAGTCCTTCTCATGTATAGAAAAATATATAAATAAAAATAATGCACTTTTGATATTGCAGTGAACAGTTGCATAAGTGTTTGGCATGTGATGTGTCTGTGATGGGACTAAAGCTGTACAAAGAGCATATTTCCACCCGCAAACACACATACAGTTTATACAAACTCCACAACAGAAGAAAAGAAGAACAAATATATATGAACTACAATATTGACCTGACTGATGAGGAGCTTTTAGCTCTTCAAATAGAGAGTAAAAAGTAAGTTTACATCATATACATTCAACTGTATAATACAAGTTTTTGATTTAAAGAATTGCCTTTTAAAATAAATTGGCCTGTTACTTTTTCAATATAAATATTAATATGGATCAAAGATGTAAAAGTTATTTTCATCCATTTAGGAAGATACAAAAATGTACAGAGAATTGTTTTGTCTGCCGTCACACTTTCGCTATACAGGTTAGCAACTTTCTGTAACTTTTTTTTAATGCCCTGTCTTGCCTTTGAGAGTGACAACCTTATAGATAAAGGCAAAATAATCAGATTTAACATGTTGCATTGAATTAAAAACATAAAGTAAAAAAAAAAAATACATATATATATAATAAAGTAGGTAACACTTTACAATAAGGTTCATTAGTTACTACATTAGTTAACATTAACAAAGAATGAACAATACTTCTTCAGCATTTGTTAATCTTTGGTAATGTTAATTTCAACATTTACTAATACTTTATTTAAATCTTGTTAACATTAGTTAATGCACTGTGAACTAACAATGAACAGCTAGATTTGTATCAACTAACATTAACAAAGAATAACAAATACAGTAACAAATAGTTAGTTCATGTTAGATAATGCATGAACTAATGTTTAATAAATGAACCTTATTGTAAAGTGTTACCATAAAGTAAATATTTACATGTAATGACAGAACTGTATTTTTGTCTTATGATTTAAATCATTGGCATTTTTATTCCCAAATTGAATGTTTATGGTCATTTTTATGCTGTAAGCACATTATGGCTAAGCATGTCTTAGATTGGTTATTTCTATAATTACCTTTATCTTTGCTGTCACAGGATTTAGATGCACATATGCATGGTTTTCTCCACCATCAGGCAATTGAGAAACTGAAGGGCAGGTATGGGACTAAAATACGTTGATTGATACATATTTTAGGGCTGGTTCACACAAAACACATTTTGGAAAAAAAAAACGCATGACGCGGACAGTGGAAAGGGGGAAAGTCATACGATCGTTACTTATTTTAAACTTGAGCATTGTGTTTTTAGAACGACACAAGACATGAACACAACGGTCAAACACATCTGTCTAGCCTAGCGTGTGTTTTTATGGAAAAGCACAGTGGAATGGAAAAATGTGTTCTGTGTGAACGGCACCAGTGTCAAACCAGTGTGACATTAGTTATGGCAGAATTTTAATATTAAACTATTAATAATAAAAAGTGAAATAAATGTATGCTCTTCTTCCTACAGTCCACAAGTTCATAAATGTTTGGCCTGTGACATGACTAAAACTGGAATGGCAGAGTTTAAGGTGCATATTAAGACTCTATATCACAAATACATGCTGTTTGAACTCCAAAAGATGACGGCAGATGGAAAAACAGTGGACTACAGTGCTGAAATTGATGATGAGCTTAGAGCCCTTTGTTACCAAAGAGATCAACAAATGTAAGCCTGCCAGCTCATACGTTATGTGTGTAATTGTGTGTGTTTTGTATGAATGATGGTTGAGTGATTGAACAGTGTGGAACAATACTGAATGACCTTTAAAACATTTTTTTTTTATCAGTAGTCCTAAGGCACAAGTGTTTTTCATCCCACCTTGCTACTTTTGTTTCAATTTTTCTACTTTCTTAATTACTATCTGAGCATATGCTCAACATTGTCAAGTTTAAGAACTTATTTATGTGTTTGATTCATGTGTTGTGAATCGTTTCATGCTAAGTTCTCCTGTGTCTACAAGAATGTGCACTGTGTGAATGGTCCCTTGACAATCAGTGCTGCTTGTTTTCTTTATTGTAAGACAAGAGAAAAAGAAAGAGAAAACAAAGAGGCGGAAACAAGCAAAATTGAAAAGGGCACAGATGTGGAAGTCGAAAGAAAACACAAGCGAAATTGTGGATTTAACAAAACCCGTCATAGGCAATGAGGAGTTCACAAATGTCCAGTTACCACAATCATGCCATGTCTACGTCTCTTGGGAAAATCAAAATGACCTCCCAGGAGTCCCAGCATCTTTCCAGCTTAACCACAACATGCCTAAACGGAGACAAGAGAGCATACTTGATATGGACAAATCAAACGATCCACTTGTGAAAAAGCCTCGTCTTGAGAACCCATCTGAAAGTCTTCCTCAAGAAATGTCTGCTCATGGCACACCGACTCCAGAAATTGAAGATGGTACATTTACTGGGCCTACATGTGCCCCTGGACTGGTCCAAAGAAGGATGGAGGCCATCAAGGACATCTTGACCGCAACGAAAGGAACTTGTTCAGCACAGAAGGCAACAACCAAGAATGAAGCTGTCATTTTCAAAACTCCACTACAAAAACACAGTCGTTTCAAGAAGTCTATGAGGAAAGTTAAGAAAGCAGCATCACAGAGTAATAAACAGGGCACAACCAGGTAAATAAATCAAGAAATGTACTTTTTGCTTTGAGACTCATTCTCTCATATTCTCTTTACTGTTAACATTTTTAAAAAATCACATATGTTTCATAAAATTGGATCCTTAAGCATGTTTCTGACTTACAAACCTTCAGATTCTTAGATGAAGATCTGTTGTCTCTGACATTTAAACTGATTTCCTTAACATCTCTTTTTTTTTTTTTTTTTTTCTTAGAGAAGGTATGAATGGGCGAGAGCCACATGTTGATACTCTTCCATCTGGATCTTCACTGAATGAAACGTTTGAAAGCCAGACTTCAGGAAATGACTGCCAGGCAGTAGAGGTTGTTGAAAACGTTGGGCCTCAGACTGTGCATGATAAGAAAAAGAAATCAAATCCGTTTGACCCAGAACAGGGAGAAACATCACTGGAGAACAGCTTTGAAACCAACTCCTTCAACTTCCAGAAAAATAAGAAGAAAAAACAAGTATGAGAGTTTGAGTGAAGGTGTAACAAGAAATCTATTGAAATGCTTGTCAATATTTATTTACTGTATGTATTTTTTTAAAGGACATTTCACATAACAATCTGAATCCCAAGACAAATGTCAAAACATCTAGAAAAAGTGAGTATTCAATTTTTTTGTAGCTTTGATTAGCATTTGTTATTTAAAAATATATATTTTTGATATTATTATTATTTATTAATACAAAGAAATGCAAATTTGAGTGTTGATTTTTTTTTTTTGATCAAATGTCCTTTTAAAATTTAGTCATAAGTAATTGCCAGATGTTTAACCTCAATCAGCTGTAATTGATAAGTTAATTGTGTCTTTCCCATCTTAATCTAATTGACCAGTAATACACTTGTACATGTCATAAAGTTGATCTGTGTGTGTGTATATGATTCTTAGGGAACGTGAAGGAGTTGTTGAAGCTGACTTCGAAAGAAGATAAGTTGATAAGCTCTTTGGAGGATATAGGTGACGAGTTGTTCCTGGCGTACTCTACCATGCAGAGCGCTTACAATGAAGTTCAGCGTCTACTAGCTGTTAAACAACAGGTATGTGGCAGCTCCATTAATCACCATCGCAAGCTCTTTAGTTTTCACCCTTAAATATTTTAGAAGTCTACAATTTCTTTTTAGATTTCTTTTTTTTTTAAGAAAAAAATGAAAGATGGGATTTGAGTTTGTCAATTAGGATTTTTTTTGTGGATTATTTGTGGTTTTCTATTGCTGTGACCTCACGTGAGTGACAGGTTGCCCCACCCTCACGCTGTAAACACTTCATCAGAAAAGAGAAGAGATGAAACGTAGTTGCAAGAGGAAGGGAAGTTATTTTGATTAAAGATTACGAGGAAACATGCTTTTAGAAAATGGATTAATTTATAATAAATACTGCAAAATGTATTGCAATTTAATATTTAATTAAACTGTAATTGGCACAATAACAATTCTATATACAGTATTTGTTTGTTTGTTTTTATATGTTCATACTTAAGATGAAGGTCCAATTCTCACTATTAATCAATAACCTCAATAATCTCCTAATTACTGCATATTAATATGTATTTCTAAGTAATTATAAACAGTCAAAATCCTTGTATGTGTATAATATACACACACAATATCAATTCTTCTGTTGTCAGGTCACCTCAGAGATGGCCTCGCTGAGGACACGGCGCATAAAGATTCTGCAGGAAATGAAGAGTAAGAGCTCCTTTATCATCTCATATATTTTTATCAGTTCAACTCATGGATTAAGTATTCCTACTTATGAAATGTAGGGTTTTATTGTTTCAAATATAAGATTAAAATGTAATATATTACATGTAATAATGCTTATTTATGATGTTTTGTCAGATCCTACTCATTCAGACCAGCAGGTGGAGCTAAATGCCTCCTGACAGCTGTGTGAACCTCTGAGGAAGGATCTCTCGTAGCCATCCCAGGGAGCCTCACAGAGCAGCTGCACCATAGGACTCATTCCCAGGTTTATCTGATTCTGGACCTAACTCTCAATTAACACAAATAACCTCTGTGAGCATGCTTCTCATCTGAGAGCACAGACTGCATCATTGTAACAGACTTTAATGCAGTTTTATAATTGTTTAATTGCAGTTCACATTGGATTATCCTCTAACTTGATCAGATCGGTGCAGATTAATTCTAAAGAAAAAAAGCAATATATTTTTTTTTAAATCTGATTCTGGCATGATAAAAATGTAATTTCTATCTTGAAAAGTAAAATTGGATAAACAAGGTAACCTACAATTTGGAAAAATCAACTTTGTCAAGCTACAAGGAGATGAAAGGAGATGTCACAGACTACGATCTGAAGATTCAGGTATATAGTGTAGTAATATGGATTTATCAGTTCAAATAATATTGCTTACAAGACAACATATCACTCTGGAAGGTTTGTAGTTATTTTCCTTACTGGAATCTGAATAATATTTCAAAATGTTGAAAATATTTTGTTGTTTCTATCTTTTGTGTTCTTGCTACGCCAGCAGAAGTTTGTTAACCATGTGTTTACCCATTGTTTGCAGTCATGAACGCACAATTGTTGTGCTGTTTGTTTATTCTCTGCAAATCATGGCTGACAACAAGTTGATTAAAACAGTGCAAAGTACTTTATTTAGTTGAATTATTTACAGTTGCACAGTAGCACACACATTTTACAAGGGTGGGTTCAAATGTGTGTAATCTATGGCATGACAGCTTAATACATTTAATATGAATGACAACAAAATGTCATCTGAAAGGGATAGTCTACTAAATAATTGTTTAACAAGATCTAAATGGGCTTTCATGATTAATCCAGTTTGTTCTAGACCAGCACTGGCTGAAATAGTGTACAGAATAATTGATGCCAATGCAGATCTTTCTGTAATGTTGGTTGAAAGTGTCACCAGGTGGCCTTCTGTATCTGTGTTTGTGTCTTTAGGCATACATGGTCAGTTGAAGCCACTGTGTATATAATATAGAAAACAGGAACTTGTTAGAGTGAACCATAGCAGTGCAAATATGACTAAAATTCTCCTGTCTTAATCCTGTTAATATTCAATATACAGAGTTTAAGCTCACCTCAAAAACATTGAGCTTGATAAGACCATCTCCATCCTTGTCAAAGGCTCTAAATGTCCCTGTAGATAAATCATTTTTACTATTCAACTATCCAATAGCTGGACCTTAAAATCCTGGTGGCAAAGTATGAACTTCAAGGTACTTTAGAAAAATAATAGAAAAAAAAAAATCATCACATGTTCACTTACTGAACATTGCCTCGAGTCGCACTAAACAGCTAATGTAGCTGTCGAAATCCAGCTCCATGTGTTCATTTGCATACCGCATGCAAATAATGTCATACAGCTGATTGTTGAGTTGAAAACCTGAGGTACAGTGAGATATCTTATTAAACATTTTTTTATATAATTAAATGAGAAGTTAAAAAAGACAACTGACAGCCCAACCTGCTTCAGTAAGAGCGTTCCTCATCTCAAAACTGCTGATTGTACTGGATTTGTCTGTGTCGAAACGCGTGAACACCAGCTGAAAATAGTGTAGAGAGAAACAGCATGTCTGGCTTTAACATATGTTGGTATACAGTGTAGTACAAAAATGAAAATTATGGCATACCTTCCACTGTTTAATTTTATTCCATAAGTGTTTGAACTCTTGCAGGTTTAGGTGGCCTGTTCCATCAGTCTAAAGTGTTGTGGTTAAGATGACAACTTGAAATAACAACTGTTTGGGACAAGTCCAGGACACAAGTGGGCACCATATTGCAACCTAACGAAGTAAGCCTAACGAAGGATACATCCATGAGTGCAATCATACTCCTGCAGCTCTCCAGACTGAAACCCTCTGTTTTTAGCTCTTTATCTGAGGAAAGGGAGGAATAGATAATAATTACCCTACAGACAGAGACATGCAGTATATTAGATAATTAGTGGTAGAAATCAAGGTTTCGCTCACGTCTGGCAATCGCTCGATTAAGGACAGTCCTGAGTTCATTGGCATTAATCTGCATGTCCTGCAAGGAGCGAACATGATTCAGTCACAATTATAGTGTGAAGTAAATATGAATTTCAAAACATGCATTTTTGCTCTTACGTCTCCAGCTATCTGCTGAAAGATGGCCCTGAACTGTTTTTCCTCTTCAGTCTCCTCGTCCTCAACTGGCTGAACATTAAAAATATAGACATAGTGAACGTTGAACGTACAACATACCAAATTAGTGAGCATACAGTTGTGCCAATATATATATAGTATTTAATCCATTTAATAAATGGTCTTAGAACTCAGAGATAAAAAAAAAAAATTATCCAAGACTGTTAAAAAAAAACTGGCATAAGGCATATTTGAAAATATTGTACCTTCGCATGCTGTTTTCATGCTGTTAGTCATTACTGAAGCACAACTGAAGACGTCTGTCTGCAGCAGTGCAACTAATTTACTGAGCGTTTTCCGATCTTTCTCATCCTTTTATCATCTGACGTGGGCTGACAAAGAAAACTGCACGGAAAAGGAAGAAAATTGATGGAACATCTCTATCTCATTTCCATATTTACCTTGATTTTCTTCTTGACACCATCTGTCTGTTGGTATAAGAGAGTGAAATGATAGATATGAACATGCTTTTTAGTCTCTTTGGTGTTTAAAAAGTGAAAAGGCTTCTGAATTTGAATTTACTTAATGTTTGGTGGTTGTACTAACACTTGACAGTGATTCATTGATTTGGACAAGTAGAGAGGCAGGATGAATTGTGAGCTGCGTCCCAATTCAGAGGCTTTATCCTTCTAAGGCTGATTGCGTTACAGAGACGCAACGAATGCTGTCCCAATTCGAAGGTTCCTTTAAATGCAGCCTCGAAATCCATGACAACAGAGTTTTTTTGTGAGAAATTGCTGGATTGCATTTTTAAATATAAATATTGGGTTTCAAATTACTCAAATCTAATACTAACATATCTTACTAAATGAGATTTTAGTCTAGACTCTTTATTATGTACAGTAATAGACCATGATGAACATATTTAGACAGGTTGTAAACTCTGTTATGTTTTCAGAAAGTTTACTGCTGTTTGTCAATGGCAGCTGTCAGTTGCTAGGTTGCAGGAACAATCCTCCGTAGGCCAGGACGTCTCATTTAGCAACGCTTCATTGCTTTTGTAGGCGTGGCCTTTGAGGTCTGCGTCCATTGAAGGGTGCAGCCTCTGAATTGGGACACAGCTATTATGAGCTGCCACAGAAAATGACAGACAGAGACAGGTGTTGACTCACCACAGGCTCTGACTCGATCTCTGCATCTATAACCCTGAGAGAAAATATGCAGCTGTCAGCCAAATGCACAGGAGCATTTACAGGTCAAAAGGTTCTTTAAAATAAAGAAGTTAATGTCTCTAAGTAAAGGGCTTAAATATGAGATTGAATTTATTGTTTTTAAATATGAAAAAAAATCATTGAAAAGTCAGTAACAGACTTTAATGCTTAACAGATAAGTACTGCATATACATTACTATATGAATATAAATAAAAATTAATGCATTTATGAGAAGCATGCATTTTAGGGTTAAGTATGTTTTTTGTGAAAGAATTGAATGCTTTTAGTCATTAAGTTAATCAAAAGCAAGACATTTAATGTTACTATTCTTGGAGTGTTTGATGGTTTCTACAAAAATATTAAGAATCAGCTCTGATAATAATAAGAAATGTTTCTATAATGATAAAATAAAAAAATGATATATAAGCCTATATAATGTTTATGACATCATGATAATATAAGTTAATATATTAGTTAATGCTATTATAATGAAAACTGATTTGACATTCATAATCAGACAGAAGTTCAGTGTGAGGACTCACTCTGAGGTGCTCTTGTTCTCAGAGAAGACTCTGAGCAGAAACTCGCTCTCCTTGTGGGGATCAAAGGTGGACGGAATGATGACGTACTCGCCCGGTTTCAGGCAGAAACGCTCTGTCACCTCACGTATGTTGACATAAGACTTGCTGCGAGCTATGGAAGCATTATAAAGGAAGAAATCCTTTTGCAGCTGTTGTTGGCTACCCTTCATCTAAAATGAAGATAGCAGATAGAACATTTCAAAACAAGGATTTATTTTAATATATTTTTTTTTCTTTTACAATTAGAGAAATAATTACGCTTCTTATACGCTTATATATTTAGCGTAAGAAGCGCAAGAGAAATAATTAGTCTTACGCTTAAATATTTTGTGGATTATGGAAAATTTAGGGTTTAGGGTTGTCCAGCCTCTATTTTTTTTTTTAGAATTTTCATGAGTTTTCCAGATCTTGAAATCACTTTAATCACTTTCAATTGACATGTTTTCTATGAATAATTACATCGTGTCTCTTCATGATATAGTCATACCTCCTTAGGAACCTGTAAAAGACAATGGATAAATGATTATTAAACTACTAATAAATATACTGTTTAGCCATCCACACTGATTACATGTACCATGCCGAAATGTTCCTATTAATATCGAGTACTTGTTTGAGCGCACCTCATATATGGCAAACCCAATGTTGTGTAGGTTGGCACCTGCACAGCACTGTATTCTTCTGCCCTTCTGCATTAGTGCCACCACCACAGTACAGGTCTTCTCTTTGGCGTCTGCGTCCACAAGAACCAGTCGGAACTGAGGGTTTGTCCAGTATGTGTCTGGAACAAAATAGACAGAAATATGTTTTTATTAGTGATGTAGGAATGTTTTGACATGGTAAAACATTCAGTTTTTAACAATTATATTTGTTATAGTTTGAAAACTTGTTTTATCTGTAAGAAAAAGGCTTAAATATGAAACACAATTTTCATGGAAAACCCAATACTGCTTATACATTCATGTATGCATATATAAGCATAAATTTCAACTTTTGGGGACAGTAAGAATGTTTTTTGAAAGACATTGATTCTTTTATTCAGCAGAGATGCCTTAAATTAATGACAAGTGACAGCAAAGGTATTTACAATGTTACTGTTATGTAATGTATAACATAAAAAAGTAAGCATCCTTGTCTAATAATAAAACCTAGGCTATTATTCATCAGCAATACCAATATTGTTCATGTAAGTGGCTGTTAAAACCATCTTAGACTTTTAATCATGATTGCAAATGAGGTTACAATGGTTATACTGTATACCGGGAAAGTTTCTGCAGCCTCCGGCAGAGCAGCCTTTCACCCATCGGCCATCATGTATGGACACATTCCACTTTAACATACAGTCGTCCTCAAGAGTGTCTGGGGTCAGATTACAGATCTCCAGTTTGGTGAAGTTTTTCTGAAACTCCTCAAAGCCCATCCTTGCATAAAGACGAATAAGCAAAGTTATAAAAGAGACCGGCTTCCATTAATGAGTGTTAAATAAATTCTCTTAATACTGTTTGAGACTTGGTCTCAATAATCTGTGGGGATACTAACCAGAACTCCCCTTGCTCTGTAGGCCGGAGTCTCTCCTTGTCTTGCTCAGATGTGGCTAGTGCAGCCCAGTCATTGGACTTACAGGCGGGAGGGGGGGCAACTCCCCAGGGGTCTCGAACACGAACCAGGCGAATCAGTAGGTCTTTACCATCCTTACGTTTACCCTGTGAATGAGGTTTTAGCTATTGTTTGCTTGTATATGCCAACTGTACATATGCAATGTCATGTATTAGGATGTGACAGATATATACTCAAGTACATGACAAACCCACATGTTCGACTCCAGTGACTGAATACGCATGGCCTCTCACAAGTCCAGATGGAGTTTTAGTCCTTTGAGCAGTTGGGACCAAATTCTGTGCAGGAGAAACAAAATATAACGAAACATTACATTTATGTTACAGAATACAGCCATTTTTATTAAAATGTTTTATTATACTGTGACAAGCAGGGCGGGGCCAAGAGCTGTGGGATGTTTTCAGTTCTGAAACTTACAGGATATTCTTTAAATATGATTATCTTTTAGATGTCAAAAGCTCAAGGAAAAGTTGATTTCTCAGTTCATCACCCCTTTAATATAAAACCAGCAATAGGATTGTGATTGTGTGAAATATTTCGACACAATATCGTTGTGTATATCTGTCAACGAAAATAGTTTACATTTACGAATATACTATAAAGTTTGGTTCCTGAATGCAACATGAATCATTGTATTTAAATGAATTGTTGAATGAATGATTCAGTGACTCACTCATAAAGATAGTGGCTGCATCAGAAATCACATCAATTCAAGGTCATAAAACAGTAGTGTACACTTTACTACTGTCTCACCTGAGATGCGCAAACTCGTGTCCAATTCAGAACTGCATTAGCATATAACTACTATTTCTGTCATAGAAAGATATGGTAAAAGTAGTAATAGTAGTATTCTAGTCTCCGGTCCGTTCCGCATCAGTGGAGTGTGTACAATAAGCTTTATAGTTAGTACATTTTAGACAGCACAAACAAAGAAGCGTCAGCTATATTTACTGTATCAGCTGGGGTTTTTTTTATTTATTTTTTTAACCCTAACAGCATCTAATACGTTTGGCATAGAAGGAAGCCTACATCTATGGCACAGCCCATGAGGGACCCTCTCTTCAGAGCCTTCCTCATGATGTTGTACAACTCCTTTGGGGCCTCTGTAATCTCATATAACTCAGTTACTCCTCCAGTGAAGTCCTCCATGGCCTCCAGTGAGTTGCCTCCCTTTAAAGCTTCATAAGAGCCATGTAACCTGGGAAACAGAAGTCATTCAGCATTTTTGACAGAAGAAAAGAATATTTAGAAGAGATTATATATCATCATGGCAAAGTTTTATTGTGTTACTTTAGATTTTTAACTTACTTTGCATATGCCTTCTCCAGAAGAGCACTCCAAAATTCATTCTTCTGTCCAGACCTGGTGAACACCAACTGGTTTTTGTATGTGGGAAGTCGATCATCCACGATCACATCCACCCATTCACCATAGCGCCAGAACTAGAAGAATAAAGAAAGGGTGTTTTAAATATTTGAGCTCGTGCCTTAAATGTTTATATATCAGAATCTATATCTGAAATACAGAACGGTCCAATGATGATACCCATACCTGGAAATGAAAAATGCCAGCATAGTTTTCAGTGAAGCTCTGGTCATGGGGAACCACCCTCTTCAGGACTATGTCATTCAGGGTCAGGCAAGCTATGGCAGCCAGCAGCCAGCAGTCTCCTGCAGGTGTTAATGGATCAATCTAAAACTCACTAAAATATTGTATTAAAAACTATGAGAGAGATATATGCTGTGCATTTAACAATTTGAAAATGCTAGTTTTAGAATGGAGTCACACCTCAGGACATTTCAAGCTATCAGGATATTTTGCCGCATTGTTTCAATTACTATTTAATTTCGGTTCTATATTCAAAATATTTTATGCTTGTAATATAATGCACAAGACGTATAGACCACTTTTTTGTCAGTCATTTGCGCATTCACTTTAATTGTTTTAAAAACAGCGGCTTCACCTTTTTGTGTTCCGCAAACAAAAAAAGAAAAGAAAGAAAATGAATGAAATAATGCACTATTGCTCATGGAAAATTCAAAGGATTTAAGTTTAAGCAAAAACTGCACTGCAAAACCTTTGCGTGTATGAAACTGTACACTGTACAGGTGCAGAAATGAACGCCTTTGCTCTATGCGCCTCATGCATTCACGGGATGCCTCTGTGGAATACAGCACCGCAACATGGATACCGCAGCGGACACTTTATTAATTTCTTCAAGCCTTCTGTGTCACGCAACCAATCTATTTTTCAACAGTGTTTAGATACGTTGAGAGGTGAGGAAATGGGCGGCATTTACAGTACATATGCAAACCACAAGCAGAGGCTATCTTTGGTGACTCAGGAAATGTGCAACTTTTGATCTCATTAATATCAGGATCGTAAACCCCGAGTTTCTGGCCCTGTCCCAAATGGAATCCTAAGGCCCAGTCCCAAACGGCACACTTCATGTTCATTTGATGTCTTGTGGACTTGCAATGGGTGCCGCATGCTCTCTGTCCTTTAAGTCCTCTCGAGTGTCCTGTTTGTCATTTTAAGTTTCAGTGGGCCCTGGTGATCTTCCTCTAAATTCACATTTTTGTGACACAATTTCGCTTTAGTAGAAGTCTGCTGCGGAGCTCGCGGGCTCTGCAAAAGTGCACATCGAAGGTGCAAAAGGGGTGTTTGCAAACACCCTTTTTAAACCTAAAAATGACAAATGGAGTCCCTGTCTATAGGGCCACTGCCCTGCAGAGTTTAGTTCCAACCCTAATCAAACACACACACACCTGAACAAGCTAATTAAGTGCCTTGGCTCTGTTTTTATGAGTTACATTTTCCCTACATCCAAAGAGAACCGGGATACTGATTTTTACACCCTGTGCAGTGCTTTTTTGCACTCATTGTCTTCATTGAGCTAAATAATCTCTTCAAAGACCTTGGTTTACCAAGGCTGGATTTCAGGAACCCTGCTTTACGTCCAAAAGACTAGAAGTGCACATGTGTGCCATTTGGGACAGGGCCTCCTTCAAAACAGATCTGTACCTCCATCACGGTGTCTCCCTTTTTAATAACAGTAGTAAGCCATATATTTTGTCTGTGTATTTTAGACATCTGAACTCAGTGACTTTTGACCCTGATCGTCAGGGCAGGAGAACAGCTTGAGGTAACACAATACATATTGGTACTATTTTGGTTATCGGCTAATATTATAGGGAGCTTTTTACTATAGTCAATATTATTAAATTGTTTACTAACTAATTTACTAACACTGCTAAATGTAATCTTTCGCCAGTTTTGAAATGTGTGGGCCTATGAATTTTTCAAAAGGCAGGCTACATAATCTTGTGATGCCTTTAATTCACGTTGCATTTTTTTATTACTATTTATAGATTAGTTTTAATATTTAATATTGCCCATTTATCAGTTATCAGCCATGACAAATAGTTATCTGCTTATTGGCATCCTTCTGAATTTTAATATTGGTGAATCCCCAGATAGTCATGATTTATTTATATTAGAATGTCATCGTACCCAGGTCTCCTTGGCAGATATCTGTCCTGTTGGCTCCCCCAAGAATGAACTGTGGATTGCTACAAATTTCCTGTTTAGGGAACAGAGAAACTAACAGTTATTATAATAATGTTTTTATCATAGTTGTATTGCAGAGCTCTGCTGGCTTCACAAAAGATCTGGCCATATAATGTGAAGATTTTAGCACCACCACAGAAATACAACAGCTTTCCTGGGTCACAAAGTTTGCTTATAGGAACTTCTTCAAGGCACAGGGACATCAAGGCAGGATAATGTACAGTATGTAACTCCAGGGAGACACATACTCTTTATTTTTAAAGTGTCAGTCTGAATCGGCATGATTGTCTTTTTGAGGCAACCTTCCAAAATTGTTTTAACGACTTAGCACTAGCAAAGACCTCGTCCAGTAACCTGATTCTCTGAGGCAGTATCATCAGGCAAAACTAGTAAAATGTATGTCATGCATCAATCAAACCAGTTACGTTTTTATAAGTAACATGAGAACATATATCCAGTGAAGGCATAGCAGATGCTCAATGATCGGTTTCTTTCCAAATTTTAGCAAGACACATGTAATCTGTCTACACTCTTAAAAACATCATTATGTTACATAAACTTTATCAACATAAATCAAACCTACTGATACAAATCTATTATCAGAGCTCTGCTTTATGAAGCATTGGAAAGTCAGCTGGTTGAGAACACACGCTACAGGAGCACTGCCACATTCTCATGGCATGCCTGCAAGAAATATTGTATCTCATGCCCCAGTCTATTCAGATGGAGACTGAAAACAAATGTAACGTCCTTTGTTCAGTAAAACCAACTGAAAAATGAATAGGCCTATACTGCAATACTCAGTAAATACATTCATTTTATGAAGGTATTATTGGCAGGTAAGGAGTTAATGGAGACTGTAATTGAGGAAATCCCTACTTATTTAAGCAGCTCACAAACCAAATGCAAAAATAAAATAATTTGTATGAAATAATATATGCAAAATAAAAAAATGCTAATTAATTAAAAAAATGTAAATGAAATTACATACAAAAAAGGAAAAAATTAAATAAGTGTTGTAAAATTGAAAATGTTGCAAAAAAGAAAATACACATCTGGAAATGCAGAAATTTTATTATCCAAACAACATCTCTATCCTAGACACGCGCAATGCAGCTGATCTCATGCACACTGCCACCTTACGGTAAGCCACTCACCCATGGGCGCTTCCATTCAAGCTTTAGTGGGAACTTTTCACTGTAAAAGAGAGAGGAGTCCTGGGCCGGGAACAGTGGATCTTCGAAGATGACTTTTTTGCGTACATATTTGTCTTTGAGCTCCTGAAATTCCTTTAGCCGCCTGGCATCTTTAACAGCCTCATTACGGCTCAGAATGGCTGAATAAATATTTCCAGGGACAGTAAACCGGTCCACAGTCTGTGGAGCAGCTTCAGTCAGCTGGACAGATGTTACTGAAAACTTCTGTTCTTCTGCCATGTTGGTCTTTAAAGACAGATGCCAAAAGAGCGATGATTGAATCTAAAAGCTTACTATCAGAATCTGAGGTGGCTCGGTTTTCTCAGCTTATTTCACTCCTCAGTGCCTTTATATTCTGGAGGAGTCACTCCCCTGTCCATGAACACAAATAAACAGTCACGTTAAGGCAAATGTTTCACACCGGTTCCGCACATGCTCACATTATGCTTGCACACTTTACACCCACCCAACGTTTCCCCGTTCCTCTTAGAAGCTAAGTCTATTTATAGGCCTCCTGCAGGGACGTGATGGTTTCTCTCTTTCTGCCTGTCTAATGGGGGCATGATTCCCAACTGGTGACCTCAGACATTTCCAATGCTGATAATGGGAATAACAGAGGTCCAGTCAAAGATTTGAACATTAAACCCTGGAACATTGTAACACAAAGCATCCAAATTCATATTTCTTCAAATATTTATGGATTAACACCTATTTTCTATTTTCTAAGAATTTCCAGATCTATTTTCCTTCATTTTAACTTACTTAAACTTATATTTACTTTCTAATTTTGATATAATTCAGACATAATTCATTTACATTTATAAATAACCCTTGACTACCACCAAGGATAAGTACTTTGGAGAGTGGATGAAATAAATAAATAAATAAATAAATAAATAAATAAATAAATAAATAAATAAATATTGTGAGTGACATAGACAGTAAAACTAAAATGTATTTTGAGGTCTCTGTATATTCGTATCAGAATTCCATTCCAAGTGTAAGCTAGGTTAATATATAATTCATAATATGTCATTTAAATGCATCATATTGAAATTATATTAGAATAAATGTGCATGTTTTTCTCCCTATAGGTCACTTGGGGAGAAAAAATCTCCCCAAAGGCATGTGTCTTATACACTGCACCATCACCACCCCAGTTTCTTGATGCAAATAAATCTTGGTCTAATTATTTTATGGTTATCTGTCAGAATATATATAGACATGTGTTATAGGCTTATTTATAAACAATAAAAAATGTTAAACTTCCAATAGTGGTCTGGGTTCAAACATTCTGACACAAAGTGAAGCATTCACGTGAATGGAATGAAAGTGAGGCTATAGTGGCTTCCTTTATGAGATGGCAGAACACGAAATCCAGGGGGATGAGTTGGATCCAGATCCAATTCCTCCCACCTTACAAATACTCAAACCTACCCATCTCTGCCCCCTGATCCCTAACCCCACCTTATCCTACCCATCTTCTCCACTCCCTGATCCCTTACCTCACCCCGCCCTAACCCGACCCCCATCTCCACTCCCTGGTCCCTAACCCCACCCCTAAACCTTCCCATCTACACCCCTTAGATCTGATCCAACTCTGTCCCCTGGATCTCCTGTACTGCAATGCAATGGGGTGCTACTGGAGTTTTTCATTGATCACGTGTTTCTCTGAAAACAATACGCGCTCCAGCACGGAGCTTCATGAGATTTCATGTAGGCCTACTCGATACGTGCTTTGAAGCAGTCAAATGTAACATCATCACTAGTAGGTAAGAGTGTAATTAGGCCTTCTAGCTCCACACATTACACCCAAATGACATCCAGAGGGGTGGAGCTGGACTTCACGCTCCACCCATGGCCATCAAATCATGTCATCCAGTAGATGCCGCTGTATGAACTTAGTCCTGATTCATGCAGTAATAAGCAACGGCGTTCCACAAAAACTCGGAGCTGTCGTCATTTACGTGTAGCTTTTTCAGCGATTTCGCTGTTTAATTAACCTGAGTCCGTTCGTGTTGTAATATTTAAGTGTTTCGGGGAGAAACGAATCGTTCTGTGAAGACGTGGTTGAAGAACTCGAATATCCTGGAGTGTAACTTAGCATCCGGGGCTATCTGACAAAACGCATTCAACCTGACAAACAGTAATATTCGTATTTTTGTTTGAGCTCATTTTACTGGTTTTGATCTTTTGATTATTGTGTTTAAAATTGACCATATCGCGCTAGGAAATTTATTTTCAGATATTATCTTCGCGAAGGCTCCGGAGGCCGCGGAGCTGCGCTGCTAGCTTCTCTCTCACTTTGCTAAGGGGATTATTGAACCGTCATTTCATATCTTGGTATTTCTGTGGGACTCTAACTCAATAGACGAGAGCTGAACCCCTACAAGGACCCATTTTATTTAAGAATTTAGTGTGTTTTTTTCTTATTGTCTGAGGATTTTCCTCCTCCGTGTCCTCAGCTACCGACGTTTATCTGCTTCCGGCGAGCTGGCGACACCGCTCATCCCTGGATAAATTAAAGTAAGATATGTTTATATGGTGGGGGGTAACGTTAGTATGTTGTATTTGTTTGTTACGTCTGTTTCTTATCAATGATGTGGGACAGTCTATTTTGAATGCTTTAATATAAACTGTGCCCTGGGTTGAACTGAGGACAGGACTAAGGAGAGAGTAACAATGTAAACATCACTAACGCGTGTATGTGCTCACACCTCAGCAACTGCTACAGTCTTGTCTAAGTTTTTTTATTTATTCATGTTGAGGTATTAGCTTTACTGTTAGTGTTTCAGCTTAAACTGACTCGGTGACACAAAGTTGTCACTTAAGAGCTGGTAATTTAAGTTCCTGCTGCTGTTTAAGTTGTGTCTGCGCTTTAGTGTTTTTAGGGTTTCTCTTTTGGGATTTGGGCTATTTGCTGCTATATTCAGAGAAAGAGAGAAAAAATATAATTTACATGGGACATCAAATAACAATCTGAAAAGTGTTTACTTTTTTATTTACATGGTTTTTACGTACATGGAAAATCAACCACATTAAAAAGTCATGTCTTTTATTGTTCAATATAATTTATATAGTGAATAAATGTTATAACAGTTGTACTGTTTTATATTATCTGTCTATCCAAATTATTTTCAACTTTAAAGGTCATGGGGAAATCACCATTGGTCGAAAGTTGTGAAGAAGAACCATGGAAGACATTTTTTCACATTCAAAACTAATGATATCTCATCTATTGTACATAGTATTGAAGAAAAATCTGAAATTATTTAATATTGATAGCACTTTACTATAATGATTAATTTGTTAACATTAGTTAACTATATTAAATTACATCAATTTATAATACTTCTGCAGCATTTATTAATAGTATTTCATGTTAATCTCAACATTTATGAATATAAGTTGTATCTGTTAATATTATTGCACTGTGAATATTATTATTGCACTGTGAACATGAAGATGGATAATTTTCTTATATTTTTAACTTTTTTTAACTTACATTAACAAAGATTTATAAATGCCACAAAAATATACTGTGAATTGTTAATTCGTGTTAGTTAATGCATTAACTAACCTTAACAAATGAGACTTTATTGTAATATTTGTATTAATAATATTTGTCTGTAATACATGTCTACCACTATGATTTGTGTTTATATTCTTTGTGATGAATGACTCCTGATTTTACAGCTCTCTGCCTCCTGCCCTCGAGGTGTGAGACCGCCAGACTTCTTTTCTTGTGGCGGTTCCGGACAGGGCTGTCAGTTATCAGTCAATGATGTCAGAAGAAGGAAAGCAGAGCGCCACACCTGCCCCCGCCCCTGCCCCTGCGTCCAATATGGACACGAAGTCTGAGTCCACAGCCTCACCACCTACCGGCCAGGGGGTTTCATCGGTGTCACCCCCAGTGTCCACAGTAACACAGCCTGCACCACCTGCAACTGAGGATGAGGAAGAGGAGAGCGAAGATGAATCTGAGATTCTGGAGGAAAGCCCCTGTGGACGCTGGCAGAAACGGAGAGAGGAGGTATGTTCCAAGTCTTTCAATAGCTTTGTATGTAGAATGGATCAACATTGAAGTCGTTATTCACTGATAATATTCTCATCTGCTAAATGATGATAACCTTAATTTTAGAGTATATTGTCTTAACATCATTTTAATTTGAGAGGATTTTATGTAATTTCTTTGCAAAATCTTGGAAACCTGATGACTTTTTACATTTAAATTAAAAATCCCCTCCACCCACACAGGTTAACCAGCGGAACGTCCCAGGGATCGACAATGCTTACCTTGCCATGGACACCGAGGAGGGTGTGGAGGTCGTGTGGAATGAGGTCATGTTTTCTGAGCGGAAGAACTTCAAACTACAAGAGGTAAAACTTCTGTCTGAAATATCAACGAGAAAATAATCAGTAAAGAAAAGTGACAGTAGGACATTTCTAATGTTGCAAATGACATCTATTTTTTTAAAGACTGAGTTTACCCAAAAATGAAAATTATGTCATTAATGACAAGTTGACCCGAATTGATTAATGATCTGCATGTCATTCCAAGCCTGTACAACCTCTGTTCATCTTGACAACACAGTTTAAGATATTTTAGATTTTAGGCAATGCAATGTTTAATAAAGTCGTAGTTTTTGTTTCCACAAAAATATTAAGCAGCACATCTGTTTTTTAAACTGATAACAAGTAGAAATGTTTCTTGAGCAGCAAATCAGCATATTAGAATAATTTCTGAATGATCATGTGACAATGAAGACTGGAGTAATGATGCAGAAAATTCAGCTTTGCCAACACAGTAGTAAAAGACCTTTAAAAAAATAAATAATAATTCTAGCATTGAATAACAATATTAGTGTTTTGTATTTTGACTGCATTTTGATCAAATATGCAGCCTTTGTGAGACATTTGATATGAATGAACTGATGATTTGCTGTTAGTTACTCAAAATGCATCATTTCAAACATCCAGCTGAACTTTCATTTGAACTTCTAAAGTAAGCATAATATGTCAGTGTGGTGGTATAAAAGTTCGCTGTTGATTTTTATCTCTGTTCTTGGCTACAGATTAAACTGTATTACTTTCTGTTCTTGCTTACTAACATGTCAAGCTGTGAATTGGTGATACCAATGATTATTGAGCTATTATGAGTGTTATGCACAGAATGAGTGTGCTTGCCTTAATTTCTGGATGTAAACTCCTTACACAAAGAGGTCTGACCTGTTTGGTGTTTGCTGCCAAGATTTTATTGAAAATATTTTTTCAAAAAAGCGTTTGAGGTAACTCTTATTTCTTGAATGTTGGAATAATAAAAAGATCTGCTGTTTTTAATATAGCATAATTTACTCTTTCATTGCCTTTGAGCACTTTTTATCAAACTCGATTCATTAATGCTTGGCATAGAGTCGTGGACAGCCATCTGTTTGGCCCATCCAAATACTGTGCTCCGCTCTGCTTGGCAGACGCTCATCATGGAATTCAATAAGTAATTTTAGAGGTTGCGTTTGACAGGCTTTGCCATCTACATTGCTGCTTGCATGTCCCATAAGCACATGTGACTAGTGCAGTAAGTCTAGCCATAAAAAGCAATGGAACTTTTTTTCTTTCCCCCACCCTGATCTGTTACAAGATTTGTTATTATATAATATAATAAAGTAACAGTTCAGTGTTATATTATAGTATCCTCTTCCTCTAGAATTTAGGATGTTGTGTTACATATAGGAAGGTTTCCTGTTAAATGAATCTACTTTTTCTATTTCTCAGGAAAAAGTGAAGGCAGTGTTTGATAACCTCATCCAGCTGGAACATCTGAATATAGTGAAGTTTCACAAGTACTGGGCTGATGTAAAGGAGAACAGAGCCAGGGTGAGATGGCAAACAACAGCAAAAAAAAAAGTCATTTTTGGATTATTCATTTTTTCAATCATAAGATTTTTTTGTTACCCCCTTCAGGTTATTTTCATCACAGAGTACATGTCTTCTGGGAGCCTGAAGCAGTTTCTAAAGAAGACAAAGAAGAATCATAAGACCATGAATGAAAAGGTGTGATTGCTGCTCTTTATCTGTTCAGACAAATTGACAAAAGAGCTGTTGAGACATAATGTACTGCAGACTAAAATGTATCTTTTGTCTTCAATTTCTTGCTTGAATATTAGTCTTTGTTGACTTTGCCTACAGATGTGACCCATAACAGACTTTTTAGAGAGAGAGTACTAGAACAATTTCTTGCTTTTTGGTACGAGATTAATATTATTAAATACCAGAACAGTACTTAATCACCAATCAAAGGTCATCATAAAAACAAAATGCAATATTGGTCATCATACCAATATTTAAGTATTTGACAATTTTAAGTAGTTTTTACATTCATTTCTCTGTTTATACTCTGTTTTTCCAGTAATAGGATTGGTTCATTTCTAGGTAGTAAAACTATTAGTCATGTTTTGGTTTCATTGACTGAAGTGTTAGTTGAAATATTGTGACAGTATAATAATAACAGCTGCGAACTTGTTTTCTGGGATACCGTTAACTTTTCGTGGGATTTTTATTTTAGGCATGGAAACGCTGGTGCACGCAGATATTATCTGCCTTAAGGTTTGTGTACCTTTCTCTTGTTTTCTTTCACTCTATTCAAATACTGTTGTTTACCAATAATGTAGAGATATTTTTAAAGATGTTGGACAAACGTCCTCATTAGCACCTGAAATATTGTCTGTGACCGTCATAGCTGAGCATTTCTTCTTGTTATGGTGTTCCATTATGTGTCTTGTGGAGAGCTCCTGTTACACTCACGTTTCTCACCATTCTTCCTTCAGCTATCTGCACTCATGTGAACCTCCCATTATCCACGGGAACCTGACCTGTGACACCATTTTCATACAGCACAATGGACTCATCAAAATCGGATCAGGTGGGCTAAAGCACAGTGTGTAAATGATGACTTTTTAAACGTTATAGATTTTATTATTTTTGCTGACGTTTTTTTTTTTTTTTGTAGTGGCCCCAGACACCATTAATAACCATGTAAAAACATGTCGGGAAGAGCAGAAGAGTTTGCACTTCTTTGCTCCAGAGTATGGAGGTAAAACTAGGTTTTAAACTGCATTCAAACTTATTCTAGAGTCGTTTCAGTGCACTTGTTATGCAAAATGTACAATTTGTCCTCTTCCTTCATCCACTTCAGCTGTTGCAAGTGTCACTACAGCTGTGGACATCTATTCCTTTGGAATGTGCGCCTTAGAGGTGAGTGCTGTTTGTTTTGAGCTGCATGTTCTTCATCAGGGTATCGGATTGACCAGACCAGAGATTCAGGTTTTTCTCCCACTGTTGTAGATGGCTGTGCTGGAAATCCAAAGTAATGGAGAGTCCTCATATGTGTCACAAGAAGCCATTAATAGTGCCATCCAGTCTCTGGAGGACCCACTGCAGAGAGTAAGTATAGATTGAGTCCACCATTTAAAAAATGCCAGTAAGATAATATATATATATATATATATACACATATA
>JAOTRC010000010.1:6346410-6373796 GCA_027497675.1 Cyprinella lutrensis | reverse complement strand
AGATGCCGCTGTACCAGTGTGATTTTATTTTTTCTGTTTTCTTTTCTTTTATTTGATCACATTCACAATTCAATACAGTTACACTACACCACAGTTCAATTTCATTGTTATCAGTTATCTGTGATATGTGAATGATATGTGAGACAAAGTGGCAAAAAAAAAACATTTCAAGTGTTAAATGTGTTGTCTAAATTACTTCTAAGATGATTAATTTAACAAAATGTTGTCTTTATTCTTTTGTTTTATCATGCTTGACAAGTACATTTGATATAGTAACACAAAACCTAAAAAAAGAAAGAAAAGTCCATCAATGCATTAAATAACAGGAATTGAATATGGGTCCTTTCAGACCCATGTTGTGCATTAGAAGGGGTATCCATAGCTTGCGCATCATAGGGTTAAAATGTCCAAAAATTACACTACCCAAATCCCCATTCAATCGATTGCAGGCGGTCTACGTGGGATCTCAATATCTCAGCTCTGGAAGGGTCTAGAGACTCCATGTTTGCACTCAGGTCTAAGTCTCATGGCCTTCTATCAGAATCCAGAGTTTTGAGAAGATTTTCACACCAAAAAAACGACAAACGTACCCTTGACGTTTTTTTGTTGTTTTTTTTTGGGGGGGGGGGGGGGATTTTTGTCAACTCTGTATAATGTGTGTAATGTAAAAAGAATACAAAACAGTACAAAGCACTCGAATATTCACATACTGACTTACATTTGATATTGGCTTATTATATAAATTGAATTCACATAAATAATGAGGCACAGAATGACCAAGTGAGGCATTGGCCATTGTTATTGTCATGGCTGAAGAAGAGCCTCTTCGCTTTACACTCAACACAGGATATACGTCCTCATGATGAGATGAACTGCGCTCCTCATTAAGTTCACACGATTTTTTCATACTGATATCTTGCCGTCCATGCAGCTTGCAGCGTTTGGCTCAGCATTCGATTCGTCACCCGCTGGTCAGCAATGTATTTACAGTCAACTTTGATTTCATCTGGTATAAATCTTGGCCCAAAGCAAGGTCAACTATAACCAGCCTCAGTGTCTCTGCTGAAATCAGTAAACATGGCCGTAGAGGCTGTTGGCATTGTCAAAAGGCAAAGTTTTCAGGCAAACCTTGAAGCAAAGATGCTCCTGCGTTTGGAATGTCGAATCAAAACAATCCTTCAAAAGCCACCCAGTTTGTCCTCGTCGGTCTTATTTCTTAAGACACTGGTACATGAGTGCTCTGGGATTCAGCATGTAGCGCTCAGAGTTGAAGAACTTGAGATACTGAGGCATAGAGGACCTCGGGGTCATGTACGACATACCTGGAGCCACGGCCATCGCTTCGGCAAGCTTCTGCTTCATTTCTTTAACCTCGTGGTCTTGTTTCAAAATTTTAACTGTAGGGAAAGACATTAAAACAGATATTAATATTGTGGCCCATACCGAAAAGCCAATTTATAAATTTATTGATTTTTAATATATTATTATACTAAAAATCTATACAGTTTTGTCTGTAATAGAAACATGAATGAAATTAAGCCCATAGAGCCCATAAGCCCATAGAACCGTATGGTAAAATGTTGTGAAATTTGGCACACTGATTGAGGACAGGCCAAACGTTCACCACAGCAATCTCTCTAGCACCACCAACTGTCCAAAGTTTCACTTATGTTTATGTTTATAATTTAGAAACTAGAAACAAAAATATGTTTTCCTCTGATCCCTTGGCATCAAGTCATAATTTCCTCCCAAAAAACATAATTTTTCAAACTCCTAGATTGTCCGATTTTCACGAAAATTGAATCGGATTTTTGATAAACCCAATTGTTCTCGAATAACGCGCAAATTCGACGAAGAGCACACCAAATTGGATGCAAGGTTGTATCTCCGCAGCGCTTTAGCATATTCAGACCAAACTTGGTACATGTCATCACAAGTACGATCTGAGGCAACATGCAAGAATTTCCGCACAGCACCACCTACTGGTCTGGAGCAAGGTTTGCTCAAATATCATTGGTCTCATTAGATTCGTTCCTGCAAGCCGAGTTGCATGGTGGCCATTTTGGACACATGTTATTTTTTTGTGGTAATTTAGTTTAATTTTGTGGTAAAGTCCTGTACTTTATGAACACATTAGCGTATCATAACGAAGCTTTGTATGGGTCATCGGCGGCCATGCTCTGAACGAACATTGGCTTTGCCTTTCAGAGATTTAAATTTAAAGGGATTTGAGGGATTTAAAATTTTGTAAATGCAATGCGCTAATAGCATTTTTTTGTTCACTTAACAGGTAACATATTTATTGATTGTGAAGGGTCTATTGTGAAGGGTCAAATTCATCCACAGTCATGCAGAGCTGAAGTACAACCAAAACATTTTCTGAAAAATGCATGCAGTTTTTGTTTTTTAACCTCTAAATGGCTAAAAGTTACATAGTATGCCTTTACATATCCAAGGTTGACTGATGAAGATCTCTAAAAACTGCCATTATGGCATTGATATGTCATGTATTCTTAGAAACATTAGTAGCATTGTAAGTCTTGGATGGATAACTGGCATAATCTGAAATGTGATGCACCTTGTGCTATTTCGAGCTGTCTGCGTGCGTCTCCCAGCGCAGAGAAGAGGTCTAGTTTGAGGCGGGTTTCTGCACTCAGGTTGTACTCTAGATGATGAGCCTTGTCTTGCAAGGAGGACAGAGCCGAGAGCAAAGCGTCCGCTTCCTGCTCGCTGCATCTGTTTCTCTGGAGGGTCTGGGGAGGAGCATGAGAATATCGCACAGATGAGATGGTAATAGAGCAGCACAGTATGTAATAATGGTGAGATAAAAGATTGGAGCAATTTCGAATAATTCAGATGGGCAATTGAATCTCATTTGTCTAGTTTCAAATAAACTTCCAGTGGAAAAGGCTGAAGTGTGTAATTGTTTTCTGATAGTAAAATACTTTCAACTTTCAGACTATGCACTGAATTTGGTGAAGAGATGGACCCAGATGATGAATGTGATTTCACCAAGTACATGTTCCAGGATCAACATCTTTATTGATCCTGGAACAACATTCCAATCAACCAATCAGATTTGAGGGACAAGTTTACAGTTTATGCCAAGTTTAGGTTTACGACCAGGATTAGGAGATTTTACATCAGTGTTTTTACATCACCAATCATTTACCTCTGAGTTTAGAGATAAACTATAGGTAGGGTTAGGTTTAAGGGTATAGGGTTAGGACAACATTTTCATATTGGAATGATGTTCCAGTATCAACAAAATAAGTCCGTCGTGTCATGAAAATGAAAGCCCCGCACAACAACCAGTGCAGCAGGACGTCTTACGTCACTGGCGGTGCGGATCCAACCAGGAAAATGGTCCTAGACGAACATTTAGTTCTCAGGATAATGTCCTGGTGGCTAGTTACAGTAACTTAGTTTCTATAACTACCCTGAACGAAAGCCCTTAATGTTGATCCAGGAACATGTCTAACTTGGCAAAATCACAGTGACTTGCAGACATCCTACGTTCTGTAGAATGTTGTCTGCCAATTTTAAGCTTCATCTCCAGTGTTATTATCAAGGGATAGTTTCTTCTGGCTGCTCTGTGAATGCAGTATGTTAATCAGGAAAATGTCTCTTACTGGACATAAGTACTGAACATTTGTGCATTCAACTCATTTGACGTATGGGAAATATGCAGAAGCAGAGAATTATTAAGAATGATTTTTTGTCGTTCCTTTGGTTGCCACTAGAGGTAAATAATTACACACTTCACTTTTACATGTTTGTCTTCAGCTTAAGAGTATATAGCGTCGTAGATCATACATTTTTGGATGGTCAGCTATTAAAAAAAAGTTTACAAAGTTTATTTAACCAATTACAGAAAATACTGTGCATTCTTTTTGTATGTATACATTCAAATGTTACATACAGACATTTAGTTTAATAAATACCTTGCAGATTTGCATTACTGTTTCAATTCCAGATTGGAAATACTTTCCAATTAAAGAGAAAAAAAAACATTAAAAAGATTTAATTAAATTCATAATCCAAAAATTCTCAGGATGCACAATACTTTCTGAAAGATGTGGTTTCTGTCTTGGCATGGTTTATACAACAGATGGCACTAACAGCATTTAAACTGGGCAAGGAACAAGAAATAATGACAAAAAAAAAACCCTGCTGAAAAAGTCCAGCACAAACCAGCGTAAATTCCATGTTGGTCCAGGCTGGTTTCTGCTGGTTAGAGCTGGTATCTTGCTGGTCTTGCAGGGAACCAACAAATATCCCATGCTGTTCCCACTTCCCAGCATGCAAAACATACCTGATACCGGTGACCAGCAATGCAGGATTTTTCAGCGGGGAAAAACATAGAATCAGCATTCCAAACCATAAAAAAAAGATCCACAGACTGAACACCACAGAAAGCAAGCAACCGCATCCACATAACATGAAGAACACAGAAATATGAACCACAAATATCCATTACATCACATCTATTCAATGAAGTATATGTAACTGAAACGATCTACGAACCGCGTCCTTTACCTCCACTTCATTCTCTAGAGCTATCATTCGATTTTCTTTCTCCTGATATTCCAGCTGTAGTTGTTTGTACTCTGAGTCTAGATCTTTAGCTTTTTTCCTCAACATTTGAGTTTCACTGTGTTCTTGCCTACAGTGGATGGAAAAATACAACAATTTACAGGTTTATTTTTGCCATTGCTATTTTGAATTGAGGGTTCTTCTGCCAATTATAACCATAATTGAAAAGCAGGTCATTTAGACCTTCTCTCAAAGACAGATTAAGCATCATTCAACATCACAAAAACATGATTAATATGCATATATATGCTTCTTGCACTCTTGCTTTTATAAATACCATTACCTATGTGATGCGCTCCGGAGTAACATTGTTGCTTCATCAAATTTTTGGGCTCTGACTTCTGCAGTTTGTTTTTCTACTGCAACTCGACCCTCTGTTTCCATTCTGATTTTCTTTTCCAGCAAGGAACAGTTTTGTTTGTCCTTCTGTCTGGATTTTGTGAGACACTGAATCCTGCACAGCAACGCACCAAAGAATTTAAAGGAACAGCGTTAGATTTGGTAAAGTTACACATGCGCTTCCATTAAAAAAGCACAAGCTTTCATATAGTTATTTTTGTGGCACATCATTCATTTTTAATGTAAACACTAATGTTCAAGTGATTTTAATTTTTTTTTAAAGAAGTCTCATGCTCAGCAAGGCTGCTTTCATTTGAACAAAAAACAAAACAAAACTGTAAAACAGTAATTTTGTTACAATTTAATAATAATAATATTTTATTTCAATATATTTTTTAAAAGTCATGTATTCCTGTGATGGCAAAGCTGAATTTTCAGCATCATTACTTTAGTCTTCAGTGTCACATGATCCGGCAGAAATCATTCTAATAGGCTGATTTGCTGCTCAGGAAACATTTAATTTATTATCAATACTGAAACCGAGATTCATTTTTAAGGATTCTTTAAAAAAGAACAGCATTTATTTAAAATAGATTTTTTTATGCAACACTTGATGTATAAAAGTATTAATTCCTGTATAAAAAAGCCCCTGAAATTAGAAATGGAATGGTAGTGTTAGTGTAATTTAGTCACAGTTTCATTTCAGAACTAGCATTTTATGTATTCTGAATACATAGTTATATTAGCACACATTTTTTTTTTAGGGTTATTGGGGCATTACTGGGACAAATATTTGGTGATTGAGATGGAAATGGCACTAGAGTTGTGGGAAGGTTGTAAATGAATAATTTTCGCATAATAAATAATGAAATGCGTAATTTAGTCTAAGAGTAAAAGTAAAATAAATAATATTTTTTAATGATTTTTCATAGTTTGTTTAAAAGTCTGAGACAAGAGTAATAGAATCTATTCATAAAAGTCATGTTAAAAAACGATTCACATTTTAATGTTATATAATACAAAAAGAAACCCCATTTGTTTGATGTATAAACACAAATCAAGCAGTCAATTTTCAGTCGGTGTGACCAAACATCAACCAGAGCTCTAATGCCAAGACCAACAGGAAGAGATCAGAGGACTCACTTGTTCTGCAGCAGTTCATTTGCATGTCTGAGCAGAGAGACTTCAGGGCGCAGACTGTGTTCACTGTTGGTAAGATTACAAATGTGACTGCGCAGCTCCTGCTCACTCTGTCTGCTCGCCTGCAGCTCTCCCTTCAGCTTCCTCATTTCTTGTTCCAGCCTGTGGAACAGATACAGATCACTGTGTAAATATACTCAAAATCCATTAACCATCTGCAAACCTATGAATTTTGAGCTCAATCAGTACATATAGAAATGAAAGAGCACAAGCATACCTCAACATCTGGTCAGCATGTGGGTTTGGAGGACTTGGTGAGATGTTCGAGCACCTTTCGGCAGACTCCCCTATCGAGTTGATGGCTTTGGGGGCTTTCTGCCTTTTCTCCCCTTTGCTATTAGGGATATTCACTGAACCCCGATGCACTTTAGGCAGGGAGCTCTTGGAGGGTCTTTGAGCTTTGCTGCTCTGATCCTCCTGAGGTAGGTTTTCAGTGGTTTCTAACATAGATGTAGAGTCCAAATGAAGTTCACCTCCACGATGCTTGGGACCTGGAGTTTGTGGATTTGTGTCTCTGTCAGGTCTCGCTGGAAGTCTGTGGATTTGAAGGCAGTCTTCCATGTTTTGTTTGTCCTCTGAGGTGACGGCATCAGATGGACACTGGTATAGCGTCGGTCTGGATTTGGCCACCTTATATTTGGGATCTGTACAAAGATGTGTCAAAATTTTAATGAAATTGTTTTTGATTACTAAACTTGAATCGCAAACTATGTCATCATTCATATCATATCAATCATAGATTTTCTGAACAATATTCAAGTATTTTGATATTGTGTGTAAAGTTGCTGTTTGAGCATGAAACATATCTGCAAAGGTCTTACAAAGCAGAAATTCCACTCCAAAGGGAGTTTAAGGCCCATCGACACCAAGAACGATAACTATAACGATAAATGTATTAGCGTCCAAACCAGCGGAGGATATAAGTGTGTGTTGCAGTTTTGATGTCGCTTCAATGCTTGAGCTCTGAAAGCATGGATTCTGATTGGCTTTGATTTTGTTGTTGAAATCTAAAATTGATTTCAGTGATATTGATTCTCTGTGCCGTTATCGTTATTGTTATGTCGTGGTGTGGAGTGTGTGTACTCCTTGGTGTGAACAGACCTGTATTGTTTCTAAACCCCCTGAACGGCCTCGATTGTAGTCTTGAGTTTTGTTCTGTGAATGTTCATGTCACACATGTATCATATATCACTATCATTTAAAGAATTTTCGCCCGACACATCCACAAAAAAAAGAAAGAAAAGAAAAACTCAAGGCTGAGTTATAAAGGGGAGTGACTTTTCCAAAACACAATCAAAGTAGTTGACCAATCACAACGCACAGGCCCAGCTGACCAATCAGAGCAAATTACGATGTAAAATAATATGCGGAAAATGTTTTTTTTTTTGAACATTTAAGCATGAAACATATTCTATTAGATCCTAAAAAAATCATCTAGAATTTGTAAAAGGGTATAATATGGTCTCTTTGAACAACATAAAACTATTGAACATTTTGGAAATATGTCTCTTATTATATAGTATCGTTAAAGAAATTTCACATACCTTCCAGCACCAATTTTGGGTACAGGTGCATATAAGGAGGTAGGGATTGTTGCAGGAGATCCATGTGGAGGACACTGTCACTCTGGACAGATTTCTGAGTACGCAGCTTAAACATACTGGAGAAGTAGCATGTTGCATCAAATCCCATATACACTAGTGGATAGCCAATGCTGGAAGAAATAATTATTGTACAGTATGAAACACAGCTTGTAAAGTCGTTGTTCATTTAAAACCCCAAATTACATGGACAATTAGGACCTACCAGTGTGCAGCAAATAAATGGGACAGATTTGCATGAGGGCTTTTCAGGTCCCTCAACCGTAGAGAGGCCTCCATATAGACTAAGAGTATCCATAATGTCACCGTTGACATACAGATGCCCTTCTCTGCAAGTAAGTATGTGAGTAAGTAAATGCATAAATAAGTTTATAGGCAGTCTGTAATACTTACTGTAATACTTACTGTAATACAACAATTTTCTTTTGTCAAATCAATTTATGCGGTTCATATAAAATTATATTTTGAATTTCTGTTGATTTAACCAATCATTATATTAACTCATAAACTTAAAAATGTAAGGGAACCACTTACTTTTTTAATTTAAACCAACAATCATTTTATACAGACTCTATCTGTGAGTGTTAATGAAACGTTTAAGGCTTACCTGTATGCCACATATAGTTGAGTAAGACATATGTGCTGGCTGCAAAAAACAACCAGTGTAAGGGTACAAAAATTAAACAGAATAAGTCCAGGGTAAATGCTGCACACACAAAAACCACACAGATGGCCTGTAAAAGAAAAGCAGAGGTTAGTTTCTTTAAGTTTGTTTTTATGTCATTTGAAATGCATCAATGCAGCAGAACATAAAATGTATCATATATTAACAATTATTATTCTAAAAGTAGATAATACAATTGCATGCAGCCTACCAGCCCATGACAGTGGAAGGTGGTGTAGACGGTCCCTAGAAAGAGCCAGCAAGGCCACAGGTACTCCAGTCTGAACTCCAGAACAAAGTCAGCTAACAGCACCAGCATCCAGACAATCATGAACTTCAGAACAGAGTAGGCGCTGAAAACAGGACATAGAATTAGGCAACAATTTTAGTCCTTTCCTAAACCACAACGAATCATAATTTTACAGTATTTTTTTGAGTTATTGATCAAAAACAGACCATTTTTTATGTGAATTATATTTATTAATAAGAAAATAAATATGACGTTTTACTTAAGTCAAAACAGAAGTCAGAACTACGCGTTCTACAGAAACGCGCGTTCTGTTTATACTTTTTATTTTTGCTTCCTGTATTGACTCAAAAACTAACAATCCTGTTCTGTATTTCAAAAGAAATATGAGCCAGAATATACGTTAGATGTTATGGCCCAGAAAGTAAGTTCTTGAAAACGTTACAATCCATGTTTTGGTCGCACAGTCTATTGTGCTCCATTCCTTTGTTCGGGCTTTCTGCTCTCCACATCCTTTTGTGTTTGGTAACCATGGCAACATTTCATCTTCTGCATCAGCACCTAAACGTCGAATCTACAGTGTTGCCATATCTATTTAAAGAACAAGGAACCGCTTCAGGAGAAATCTGCGCACGTTCATTTCACTATGAAGTGTAGCTGTAAACACAGTAGGCTAGTGTCCTGATCATTTAGACTTTAGGCTATAGAAGAAGAGACTGTCAGTTCAGACTACACTGTTGTGTGTTAACCTCACTAGGAACGATAGTCTGAAATCAGCAAACCTGATCGAATAAAAACGCACCCAACAACTTATGAACACAGCTCTATTCATTTATAAATACGCATAATTCACGGAACATTATACAGCTCAGAAACTATAAATCTCTGAGAAAAAAATGCATTACATAGCGACATTCCTGCGCGCATTGTCTGTCAGAGGCCCTTGTCAGTTTGTCTGTGTTTTCAGACATCGTATTGTCATGAAGGAATAACTAGATTACTTGGATGACACTGCATCAAACAACATAATAACTAGGCTTATTAATATCCCAGCTTAAAATAAATGAAATACATAACATTTCTTAATATGCAATGCTACGGTTAAGTGGCGGATATTTTTATTTATTTAAATATTTTGTTAGCAGCGTGGCCCACTGCACTGTTTCTACAAGAAATATAAATTCGGCCCCGCGTTCATCCATTAAATCACTGCGAGCTTTCACTCTGACTTAAACCCCGATTTCTTATCATAACAGCAGATGCTGTTTGTTTGTTGTTTGCGTCAATCCGTTGAGCGCGCTATGAATAGCCAAGCGCGAGCCATTCAGGTGAAGACGAATAAGAGCAATAACAAAACAACAAAGCAGCGCGAGCGCTGTCATACCTTTCGGAAATCTTCTCTGTGAGCTTAATCTTTTTCATTTTCCGTAGCCTGCCTATATCCATGTAGCGTTTCTTCATATTATGGCTTCTGGTCCTGCTGGCTATTTAATCCATTAAACAGGTAATTGTAGTAAGACTGGGTCTCATTTACAGTAACCTGAGCAGAAGCGCTTTGTGCGTGAGTGGAGGTGGATGTGCGCACGCTCGAGAACTTCACACAGAACCGAGCGCCACAACTGCGCTTTCTGGAGAACAAGGGCTCACAAATGCGTAGAGAATACAGTGTGTGACTAACACAAAAGCAAGTAAACATTTAAAGTGACCAAAATCAACATCGCTTATTTAATATTTATTTTTAAAATAGATTTTTAAAAGGTTGTTATAGAGGCTATCAAATTCATAATGTTTTAAGTGCTACCATTTGAATTAAACAACTACAGGTTTTCTATTTGCTCTGATTGGACTATAGATAGACAGACAGACAGACAGACAGATAGCAAACAAGCATCACAAGATTCTGGAATAGTTTCCACCCCAATGCTACAAGACTGCTCTACATCTCAACTAATGTTTATCACTTATGTTAGTGTTAGGTAAGAATACTGGACACTTTATAATGTCAAAAATGTCACTTTATTGTCTTATTTTTTCACTGATTATCTTGTCTTATTGCCTAGCAACTATTTTGTAATTTCTGTACATGTATATTTTTAGTTTGTATAGCAGTGAGATTTGTTGTATCTGTGGAGTACCATTCAAGCATTTTTTTTTCCAGGCAGATGATGGATCTTTTTTTTTCGCACACAGATTATGAAAGGTAGATGTACAGACAGCTAGCTGTTAGGTACCTGATAACAAAATATATATCTGGATCTAACACTGCAAAGCTCTTAGTCTAACCCATAATAACACTTCCTCTTATTTCCATACAAATGTTTTCGTTGGAAACAAAAATAAAGGAAATAGCACCTTTTTGTGGTATTGTATAGTTAGCCAGTGAGTATAAAATTTTAGGTAAACTCCTAGGTTATTCCAAGAGGATACTGCACCACTTTCCCTTCCTTAACCAAGACAAGATGTACATTTTGGAAATGTAATGCCATAGACTCTGGCAATCTGATTCACCTCACACTACATGATACAATCACCAGTTTTCTGACCACATACACATCTCAGTTGTCTAAAATACCCATCCTTTTGCCAGTGGCTTAATCGCGTTTCACAAGAAATCTGTTGAGAAAACACTGGAAGGGAGCCTGAAACTGTACAGTCTGGTACCATATAGCAGTCAGCAACGAACACAAATTAAGGACATACTTGTAATATTGTTTTTACTTTTTTTAATTGATGCTTGTAAGATGAAGAACCATCTGCTTTCAGTAGAACAATGTACTTTTTAAATAATTTTGAAATGTTGAAAAAAAATGTTGCGATTTTCATCTCAGAAGAGAACACAGCGAAGATTCAAGAAACTGTCTGTGACACATGGGCAACTTAAAGCACATAATTATAATTCTCTCAGAAGAAGAACTTCTGCCACACAGTCAAATAAAACCAAGGAGAATAGACATCATTCTGGTGGGCAGTCATCTATATATTTCAGTTGCATCTGTGTTTGTGCAATTGTGCAGGAAGAATCTCCACATCCATCTGCTCTCACAGACTGTAGGGTCGGCTGTCAGATTCAAGCGTTTATTTCTGGGTGATGGGAAATGAATTCTGGTCCATCAGTTCTCCAACTCGCTCCTGGAGAATCTGCACAACTTCAGCTAAGATGAAAACATGCGTGTCATCCAAATCCTGGATGATGAATTTCTTCCCCAATGCTGAAGTCTCGTCCAGATATAGGAGAAATTGCTTCATAGCTGGGTCACTGTTTCATATTTTAAAAGAAGTTACAATTTTGACTTTTACTTTTGACTTTTATTTTAAAGGTGCACTCAGAATCTTTTTGTTTGTTAGGCATCAACTGGATAAGATGAGTCAAGGATGTAAGTTTCCCTGCCACATGCAAAGGCAAAGTTTTTCAGTTATAGATGACACTTAAGTAATACTCTAACGTTAGTCACCGTCTTATGATTATTTTTACGGTCAACGTTGTTTTGATGGGCACGCAATTTTACCAATTGCATTATGGTGGCTCGCTCTATGTAAAGTATGTAAGTTACTGTGTGCACCTTTAAATCGTTTTGTTATCTGTAAAACTTACCATTCAACGAGAACTCCTTTTAAGACGTTAACCATTTTTGACGGGATGTGATAACACTACTGTTCCTTCAGTTAAGCGTCTGTTTCTATCTGAGGACAAAAGGCAAAGTTGTTTTGAACATCAGAAATAAAAAAAGCTAGCAGTACATCATGAATGTTTGTAATCGTTACAAACGCTTGACATACTGTGCGTCTCTCCAAACGCATATGCCAATCTTGTCAATTTACCAACCAATATGTTCAAGAAAATAACAAAATGACACCAGAGAATGTCTAATATGGACGTGCTTTGATGACACAGTCGTGTTCCTCTACGAACTGACTAGCATTCGGTTTGTGAGCTTTGCTGTCTCCTGCTGGCCAGGAGCACAGTTCTTCTCCACACACTAAGAGGAAAAAGCTGCAATAATCCCATTCAGTGTAGATATAGTAATTCAGAAATGCCCATTCAGTGTAAAAAAGTAGTAAACTTATATGATTTAAGAATACAAAGTTAGGATACGCAGCTTTATTCAGCGTGATAAAGATTTCACAATTATTGTGTCTTGCACGGTCACCATCAAAATCATAGTAGTAGGGTCCCAAGGCAAGTACTACAATTAATACATTAGTACAAAAAATACTGGGAAATTTCAGCCAAGATCACGACCAACCTGTAACTGGAGGTAGGGATACAAAGAAGGCAGGTGAGTTAAGAAAATAAGGCTAGTTTTTAGTCTATGTTATTAAATATATGTATTTTTCTTCCAAGAATAAAATGGACTTTCTGTAAATGAGTTTTAAAAATGTGACGTGATATAGTAAACAATAAACTTGATCCTCATTTCTTTTTGTTATAGCTTCTCACTTAAAATAAATTGAGGCAAAATACAGTTCAAGGCAATGGTGAAGAGGGCAAAACATGAAAAGGTAAACCCATGTTTTGACAAAGCTTATTCATATTGGCAATAATTTAAAATTAAAACTGAAAGGTCAGTGGTGTTTCCATTTCACAAATAAATGGACAGGAAATGGTTAGGATCATGAAAAAAAAGTTTAGTTGCAATTTTATTACTTCCTTTCAGTCAGAGTCCAAGAGCATCCTTAATAAATTGTAAAGTGCGCTTATAGAGAAAAGTGTCCTTTCTTTCTGGCTTGCAGATGTTGAGGTGATCCACATCCACCTGGATGAGGTCCCCAAAACCCAGATCTGAATGAGAAAAAGGAGAAATTTGGAGATGTTAGATACATAAAACCTGAAAATTATCTAAGAATGATGATGAGAAAGAACTGCTGCTGCTTGTTGTTCAATTGTTCTGACCTACCTGCCGACTGGACAGGAACTACCAAAATTTTGAGCATTGGCCCAATGGATGTAGGCAACGTTTCTGCAAAGCTAAGGACCTTGAACTCTTGATCCTTTGCAATGCTCTGAAAATTTTCATTTAAGTCCCGCAAAGCTGGAGAGTCTGAGTAGAAATAGATGAAAAGAAAAATGTTCTGTAACTGAGACATAGTGTAGGATCTTAAAGGGATAGTTCACTTTGAAATACATATTTGGTATGTTTTAGCTAACCTCAAGGGCATCCAAGATGTAGGCGTCTTTGTTTCCACAGTAGTTTCAATTTTGATATTTTTAGGTCAAACCGTTCTTAATTTTGACTTCTCTGTGCATGCTCTTTGAGGTGGTGACCATAGACCTCCATTATATGTATGACAGACAAGAACGGTTTGACCTAAAAATATCAAAATTGTAACTACTGTCTGTGGAAACAAAGACACCTACATCTTGGATGCTCTTGAGGTAAGCTAAAACAAACTAAAAATTAATTTCAAAGTGAAACAATCCCTTTAATCGTATCAGGATGAATTAAAGAGACAGTAAGCCATTTCAGAGAAGCGCTGTTGAAAGTGGATCAGATCCAGAACCACAGCACACTTATAGCCAATCAGCTGTAGTGGGCGCGTTCATTCATGATGGGGGAGGAGAGAGGGAGATTTGAAGAAAGATTGTATAAAGAGATATGCCTGAGAGACATTACAAAATAGAAAAGTTCAGAGCAATGTCACTGGAAAAAGAAGAGTTATGATCAGGCAAGAGCTTTAGGAACCAAGTTAATATAAGAAAAGCTATCCAGTGCTGGGAAATCCTGAAAGCTGACACAGAGGTTGCAATATTTCTGCTCCATACGTGAGTAACATTGCTTTTGCTGTTTTAAAGATCCAAGATGCAGTTGTTGTAATGTTAGTTATAGTAATAGGATGGTTTTGAGTATCATTATGTGTCTGGAGCTGGTGTGCTGCTGATGACTAACAACCAACTCATGCTTGTACACCTGTAAGTTATTATTTTTTTCTGGTTGTTTGTTCATCTTATTCACTTTATTTTTTGAGAAGCATTATTTTGCCTTGCTTCAGCAATGATAAAGAGACATCCACTCTTGCATTGAGTGTTTGTACATTTTGTGGGCGGAGCAATGAAGGGAGGGGTGTGTTTGGGTTGATTTCAAATATCAACTGTTTCTCAGAAATTGCTTACTGCTCTTTTGACATTATATTATTCAAATTTAGAGAACAAAAATAAATCACGTCATACCTCTACATAGTTCTTTTACTTCAATGGAAGGAAACAGGAGGTATCGAACATTTACAGAATACCCAGCCATGAATGTGCCGTGATGAGGAACACTGTAGAACAAAATTCCCTTCGTGTTCTTGAACAGTGCACTGAGATCAGGATCTTTTGAGGCATCTAAGAGGATCTTTTTCACAAGTAAACCTATGAATCAAATTATGATACAGTTAATCAACAGACCCCATATTACAAATGGCTTTTTGTAAATCACAAAATATTATTATGAATATTAAAAATTAAATTCCCTTTTGAAAAGGTCAGATTAGTCTTAATATATTTTAGTCTAATATATATATACATATATACATACATACATAATTTATAGAGAGATATACAAGCAGTGGTAGTATTAAATACAGTTCAAACTGCAATAGGATTTTTTATTTTGTAAAAAGCTATTCTATCACAAATAAATGTCACAGGAAGATTTGCAAGTTACTCTCATATTCAGGTGCTGGTTATTGTAAGACCCACCATGGACTAACCTCCCATACTGTGGGCTACCCAGACCACAGGCCTATCCCCTACACCTGCATCCTTCAACTTCCTTAGCAGTTCCTGGCTCCTGTAGGCCAAGGACTTCCTGTATAGCACAAAAAGTAAAAAAAAAAAAAAAAAAAAAAAACCCAAAAAAACCTAAACAAACATTGACATCTTGTGTGCTACATTGAGTTAATCAGAATTTATTGATGTAGATCATTGTATATTCACTCCATGACTGTTTACCTTTGGTTCTCAGCAGGACACTTAGCCTTCCAGTCACTTAAATGGGTATCATACTCCACAGACAGGATCCTGAGGTTTGGACAGTCTTCAGCCAACCAAGACTGTGTAAAGTACAAAATAAGATTTGAATTCCTGACATTGGACTTTGGTCTGGCTTTCAAAATACCTCTGACGCTCTGTAATCACGTTCATTTATAAAGCGCCTTGACAGTATGCCATTATACCACAAATAGTATTTTGGTAACTGAAATTTTACCCATATGTTTCTTCAAGAAAATATCTGACCTTGGGCCAGCATTCAGTGTAGTCCTCTCGGACCCCTTCCACCTTGTCATCATCCGTCACGTCACAGTCCTTTTGACGCCATGTTTTAAAAGCTGCTCCCAAGAGTCCGTGCACAAAGAGAACATCAGCTTTGATTGGCTGGCTGAATAAATAGGATGGAAAACATACTATATTAGTAGAAAAAATAATCTACACCACTCTTCAAAAATTGAGACATTCAGATTTAAAAAAAAGAAATTATAACTTTTATTCAGCAATTATACATTCAATTAATCGTGTGACAGTAAAGACTTTTAGAATGATATAGGAGATTTCTATTTCAAATCAATAAAGTTCTTCTGAACTTTTCAACATTGATAATAATTAGAAATGTTTCTTGAGCATTAGAATAATAAATAAGCACATTAGAATGATTTCTGAGGAATGTGACACTAATGAGGCTTAAAATTCAGCTTGGCCATCACAGGAATAAAGTATTTTAAAACATATTACAGAAAATAGTTATTTAAACTGTATTAATTGTTCTTTTTTATTGTATTATTGATCAAATAAGTGCTGCCTTGGTGAGCATGAGGCAGTCCAAGTAAGCTAGCATGCTTACTTTGTGCGGCATTGTGGGTGCAAAATGTAAACACCATCCTGATACTTCTGCTTTACTGCATCTCTGTCCAAATTGGCTAAAGCGCGGGCTGCATAAGATGCCTGCATGATGTGTGGTGACTGGATCATCTTAGCCAGGACAGACACCCAACCTTACGGACAACCACAAAACAAAATAAAATAAATCCTCTATTTAACATTAACTCATAAATAAGTAATACTAAAATACGAGGCTAACCTGACTGCACTATGGCTGTGTGCGCGCTCTCATTCAGGGCGAGATTTCCAATAATTCGCACAATGTTGCACTGAATTTTCGGAGAGTCACTGCGAAGCTGGTAGACTCTTTGCAAGAGCTGCAGTCCTCCATTAGCAACAATGTAGTCACAATGACTGCGGACCTGTGAACAACCCAATTGGAAATTTATGTTTATTAAAACTCAAGTCAAATTGGGCTTAAAGGGGTCCTATTATTCCTTTTTACGAAGACTTGATTTTGTTTTTTGGGTGTATGATGCCCCTCACATGTTTGGGAAATGTCCCACCCCTCCATAACTGCAAGTACTCAACCGTGTAGTGTATAAACTTATACGTTTATATATGTTTATTTTACCTATACACGTTTATTTTGTCTTTCAACATCGAAGTGTCCAACGTTCCACACTTCGTTTTTTCAGTTAAATAAGTGCATCATCCGGGTACTTAAAGTGCACTTTTTTAATTTTCAGAGCACTCGCACTATTTATACTACAAAATGGCATAGAATAGTGCATAAGTACGGGATTTGGGATGCACCTACTGTCTTCTCAAATGCAGCTAAGCCAGGCTGTGCCGACCTTTTTTGCATATTCCATGGGTGGGAATTATTTAAATGAGTACCATAGTGACTTCATAAGATCTGGAAAAAACACGGTGTAGTCCAAACAAGCCATTCGTTTTAGTTCTTGAAAAAACTGAAGGTACACGTCCAGAATATCTACAAAAGATCACTGATCATACACAAGCATCCTGTTTTCTTTGATCATCTTGTTGCAAAATACATGTCATTTAACATAGTTTGTAAATCTTCACCTTTGAGTGCTGGACCAGGGCCTGCAGGCAGAATGTCTCCACCTTCTCAGAGGGGGTAGAAGTGAGACTTTGGGCGTAGGGCAACCCATTTCCTCCAAAACACCACAGCCCTCCCTATAACCACAAACATGCACAGCTAATGGATTGTCTCTTTTTTTCTGGAAATAAATTCGACCAAATAGAGTGCAACAGTGCTTGCTCACTTTTTCAGGTTCTGGAAGTGTTTTTCCCATTCATATTTCCCATGGCAATTTAAAAATCAGTAAGAATTTTAAGCAATGAACCAAACCTACAGCTATGAAGTGAATCACAACATTAGAAACTTTGATTTGAAGTAAAAAAATATTTGAAAATTGAACAAATAGACTAAGGTACAAGACAATGTTTAGTCAGGGAAAGAACTACAATTCCATGAAACATTGTAAACTTAATTGAAATAAAAAAAAATGTACTTAAAGATGCTCATTAAACAATATATTTCTATGTTCATTGCAAAATATGCACATTTATACAAATATTTCAGCAGTTTGAGAGTGTAGGGTGATGGATTATTACATTCACAGTGTTTCATGGGAGTGGCCGGCCGGTTTTGATTTTCTGATTGGTTTATCACGTGGAATTCCACTGTTAAACAATTATGTAAGACATCAGTTGCCATATACAGCAATATCAATGAACAGCTATTGTTAAAAATCAGTTCCCCTACTGAGAAAATGAATGGGTGTCTTTATTTGCAGATGCTGACTGTTGCACGCTATAGCTTGAGTGTGTTTATGTCTCACCCGTTGAGAGGCTAGTGATTGGCTGCTCTCTCGAAGTGCCAGGGAAGTAAAGTACTGCACACACTGATCCACCTCCGACTGGGGCAGAGATCCCAGTAACTGTCTAAGTTCCTCTTCTATTGATATATCCTATACATGCACAAAACATTAGCACTATAGCTGACATCAAACAGCAGTTCAATGTGGCTTTTGTCTGAATGATACTGTAGGTACCCACATCATCAGTGTGTGGCAGTAGAGGAGGAGGGAGAAAAAAGCGCAGGTCCACGTTAGGTGTACGGGCGAGAGCCACAGATGTGCGCTGATCTACCACCTGTGCTGCAGTCCGGTATTGATAATCTGTGATGGATAAGACAAAAGATCAATCAGAGCTCACAGACTATATAGTGATGTGATTCTCTGGTGGGCAAAGGGGTACGCCCAGTAGAAACAGTTTTTTTTTTCTCAGCAAGAACATTAATGGCAGTAAATCTTGATATTTTCTAATCATGAGATTGAAGTGCTGCTGTCTCTCACCCTGCCAGTGATGATTTTGTGCCAGTTCCTGCACAGCCTGCTGTCTCACGGCCCGGTCAGCAGAGAAGGTTCTCTTCAGGAGCATCCATAGCGCACATTCATTAGGATCTGCGTCTAGATGACTGAGACGCTCTAATTTAAAAAACAAAATAAACACATGCTCAACTACAAATACAATGACACGCTAGAAATTATGTTAATATCATGATTTTTTTTTAATGATTTTAACAAAAGTCAAATGGAAACAGATGCTTTCAATTAAACATAGAGTACAGTAAAGTTGTCTATAGTCTATAAGTCTACTAGTCTACTACTTAGGCACACTTTGCTAAACTGTTTTGTGCTAAACATATACTACCATTCAAAAGTTTAGTTCAATAATATACATTTTTAAGTTTTTGAAAGAATGCTCCTATGTTCATTAAGGCTGCATTCATTTTATACAAATCTTATGTATTACTTTTACTTGCTAAATAATGGTATTCATTTCTTTAAAAAAAAAAATCGAACCGACCCTAAACTTTTGAACAGTCGTGTATATTATAAACCACCCCTTAGTCTCAAACCTGATGCCAAGTATGCTGTGATAAAAAATAAATAATAAAGTTAAAGCAGTGTATCAGATTCCACATTATGCAGAAGAACAGAGATACCTGTCCAATTTAAAACAGAACAATGTCAATTCCTCTCTGTGTAACGATAGGTGACATCTACTTAAAAATATTTTAAAAGCATTAACAGGCTCCATGACTAGTCATTGCCATCAAACAGAGATGAAACTACTCACCATCTAGTGGGTGACGAAGAACTCTTGATGTAATTTCAAGAAACTTTCTAGCTGCTTTATGAAGCTCCTTCCTGGTCTTGATAGTGAGGCCTGGAGAATTGAGGGCAATTAATACATTTCAACAGGTAAATCAACTGTTATACAGGAATGGCCTGTTTTAATGTCTAGTTGTACAAAATATAGAACATACATTTATAATATACTATCAAAAAAATTTAATCTAATTCTATATGATGCCCCAGCAAAAACTTAATTTATGTACTGTCTACATAACTACTGGTCTGTTGTGTTGACCACTATTTTTAAAAGAAAGATTGAACTATTGTGTAATGATGTAATGTGTGTGAGAACGGAGGTGAGTAAAAAAAGAGGGATGAAGTTCGCTACTAGGGTCTCGGGTGCTTCATTGTTTTATAACTCCAAAAAAATACCACAAATTGTTCACTACAAGTACTTTCTCAGCAAATCAGGACCACTGAGGCACATTCGTTTGCAGTAATGGTGTAGTATTTCCTCATTTGCAAGTTGCTTTTGAGGAATAAATGTAAATGCAAATTAATCTTTCAGCTCACTGATAAGCACAAAACACACAAGCATGAAAACTGAATGTACCAGAAGCAAGGCTCTCTTGTTCCCTATTAGTGGCGTGAGTCAGGTAGATGTAGGACTTGTGCTTCTCCTGTAGTATTGCACTGGTGTCAATAGTGAGGGCCTGGTTGAGAGTAACCACCTCATATGTGATGAAAACACAGCCTCTGTGTAAACAAACTTGATAAAGTCACAATTTGTTTCAGAGAGGGAAAACAAATCTGTCTCAGAAGATATATTATTTGTAACATCTGCTTCCTCTGACATTCTCTGCAAAATTGTTTGATATAATTTTATTGATGGCTTGTTGAATACATGCAAAAATTAAAAATAAGAATCTACAAACCTACCCCAATACTATTGCTCCAGTCACTTTTGCTATTTTTCCTAGAGACAAGAAAGAGATGAAGACCTGCATTCAGTATTATTCAGTTAAGCATTCAGAATAAATCTGTCAAATTTATCAAAGCAATAAATAAAGCATGCAGGGACTATCATGCAGGACTGATATGAATGTAGCAGCCACAAACAAAATGCATTTTTTATCTGTAATATAGATTACCATTCAAAGATTTGGGGTCGTATTATTTTCTAAAATGTTTTTGTAATAAATCTAAGCCAAGATGCACTTATTTTATCAAAATAACTGTCAAACAGTAATATTGTGAAATTGTATTACAATTTAAAATAGCTATTTTCTATTTGAATATAAAATTGTTGAATATAAAATGTAATTTTTTTCCTGAAAGTAAAGTTGAATTGTCAGCAGTCATTGCTCCAGTCTTCAGTGTCACACGATCCTTCAGAAATTATTCTAATATCATAATTTGGTGATCAAGAAAGATTTTATTAATAACAATCTTAATGACCTTAATGAATAAAGTTTCAAAGAACAGTGTTTGAGTGAAATATAAATCTTTTGTAACACTGTATAACAGCAATTGTAACTAAATGTCTTTACTGACACTTTTGATGCGTCCTTGCAAAATAAAAAGTATTGTTTAAAACAATTCTACTGTCCATAAACTGTTTAACTGTGTAAATTTATGATTAACAAAATATTATTTGTTTATTTTAGAAATAAATGAAATAAGGGTTTTAAAATGTATGTAGAGATGTATCAAATTCACAAACAACACATTTCAACAATATCAGCCCTTTTTATTTGGTAGGTATCTTGGAAAATGCCAGATATATTAAGGTTGTTTCCAATTCAAGTGAGCTGCATTCCAAGACAGCCTTCTTTTATTAATATATTTGCATAATAATAAATGCTATGAAGGTGGACATGTCAGTAGGTTCAGGCTCTTACTAAGATCTCTCCATGGCAGTGTTCTCTTGACAGCAGGTGCAGTGCTGCTGCTCAACCTCCGGACGCGGATCAGTCGCAGGGCGGACACAGACATTAGCTTCCCTCGCAGATATCAGACGATTGCACACATCAATTCTTGGCCGGAGGGCCGGTGAGACATAGGCTACGAGCTGTTTATGATTGCTGTTGATCCTCTCAAGTCGATTATAACCTAGGTGCTATGCTAAAGGTTAAAGAAGAGGTGGTGAAGTCATGACATGCCAGAGGAATCGCTGTCAGTTGTTTTCATTCTTTCTGTTCCGTTTTGGAAACACTCAACACACTTCTTTAGTTATAGAGACTGCTGATATCAGGCTAACTGCTTACTAAATATCTTACTTTGATGATAATTTGTCATTTGATGAGGTTAAATAGCCAGTCGGGTTGTAAGTTACATGGAAAAAGCCGAATAGTTGGGAGGCATTCTAGGGAAATTCATTGCGTGCGTGCGTACGTACAAAATTGTCATTTAACTAATGAAATTACGTGAAATGTGCAATTTACCTATAAAACTGAAGTTCCTTCCGGTAAAGGCGGCATTGAAAAAAATCACGCTTGACAGCTAATGTAAACAGGAACTGTATTCAAGACTGAACGCGCTTGACGTAGAGTGCCATTACCGTAAGTACTGCAAAGTCAGTGTCATGCGTCGAAAATTTCCTACCGTTAATGCTCACTTCTATTTTTAATGTTTTCACGCCTGCCTGGAATAGTCCTTGTCCAGAATGCATTGCTAGAATAGTATTGACGGTATGAAACTCACCAAACAGAGTTTGCACAGTAGGCTATGTCTATATAAAATTTTAAGTCGTTAGCATACATTTAAACCTGTTGAGACAATTCCTTCCTCTTGTCAGGGAAATCCGTGCATGATCACTTCAAGGATGCCAGGTCACTTCCAGGATGTGTGTGCTCTAACTCTCTTGAAAACACCTTAACATTCGTCCTTGTTCTGTTCATTCATGTTTGACACTCTAAAACAGACACATTAAATGGATAGTTCACCCAAAAATAAAATCTGTTTTCATCGATTTAGCCTATGTTGTTTCAAACATGTAAGCCTTTCTTCCTTACGTGGAACACAAATATATCTTGAAGGACACCAGGGTTCAAACAACTTTGGACTTTTTTCACTGGAAAAAACAAACAAAACTTTTTTTCAAATGTTCTCTTTTGTGTTTTCACAGAAGACAGTAAGTGATGGTCACATGAGGGTGGGTAAATCTTGACAGAAAGTTCATTTTTGGCTGACCTATCTCTTTTGTGATAACAAAATAGTAAACAGTTGATTCAGTTAAAACATGCAGATGTTTTAGACAAAATAAGGCTATTGCAAAATGCGTTGTGTCTGTTTATTTTTACAAGTAGGCCTACAGTTGCATTGAGAAATATTTGCAATGATTCCAAAAGACTAGAGTTCCAAGAAAACAAGCCAATAAATACACAATTTAATGAGTTTGTAGCAAAACTATTTTAAATTAGTGTTTGCAATAACTGTCTGCCTCGGAATTTGCAATAGAGATTTGTCCTCATGGTTATTGCAACCTTCAACGTTTCATGCTTTCTCTCTCACCCTCTCTGTTTCACACAAAAATACTGTAGACCTTACAGTCTTTGGCTTTTTTGAATCAACCTGTAGAAACAAAAAAAAACTCATCTCACTCTCTCTTTCAAACACTTTCTGATATTTCCGATTGACTTTGCACACTTATGAACAAATAAAAATATACACAAATCAACACATACAAGTTTTAAAAAACTGGCCATGTCAGTTTAAGTTCCATCAATATTGCTTTCAGTTGTCCAAGTCTATTAATGCATGTAGATCTTCCCCTAACAGTAGCATGTCCCCTTCCTTCACGTGGTCGTCTCCTGATAGGCTCGTATGATGCTCTCATAGGCAGGTGGTGGAGTCTGGCCAGCATGGAAACCCCTTAGATTGTTGTTGCCCCAGAAGGAATCCGGTCGGGTTCTGGCCCGGGGTGGGGTGACCATAGAACAGACAGTGCTGGTTGATCCAGCTGCCCCAGGGTTGGTAGTGAGAGTGGGGGTTCGTGGCAGGCTACCCTGGGCACCTTCCTCTGCCTCGCGAGCAATCTGGCTACACTGAAGAAGAGGATGAAAGGTAGAGGCCCGGAAGCTTGATTTGCGGCCCGGTGAGTCACCATAGTCTATCGGTGAGGACGAGGTTTGCCTATGGAAGGAGAAGGCAGCGCTGGCCAGACTGTTATTGCTGCGTCGGTCGAAGCCACTGCTGTGACGACTGTAGCCTGGCCGAGAGCGTGGCGAGGATGAGCGGGTGGTGGAGCGGGACTGGTGGATGGGTACACGCGTGATGGTGGCTGATGCCTGTCGGCGAGACATCCAGGTCATGATCATATAGACCACAGCTCCCAGCAGAAGACCAACAACCATAGAAAGACAGAAGGCCAAAATCATATCTCCTGGAGAGAGGTAAAAAGAAAAAAGTTTGTGACAGTTTGAGTCAACACTTGTTGCCAGTCTGAACCATTCTGAAGGATTTAGGCAGTCGGAGTTGACAGATTTCACAGAAAATTATGCAGTGTATTTAACTTCACATGATTCCCTTTAGTCAGAAGGTATCACGTTTGATACTTTAAGCCAATTTTAAAACACATACGCTGTGTCGAAATATGCCTACTTCCATATTATACAGTAAGTGAAAAATCAACATGTAGTGTGTTCAAATTCATAAAAGAGTAGGCGAAAAATTACCTGGACCTTCTAGTTCCTGCGAGATTCTGAAGTGCACATTTAATAGATATGAAGAGGATTTATGAATGGGAGTGAAGCGACGCAAGTGATGCCGTGGGTCACCTGACAACATGGGGAATGTAATAGGCTTCCTCCAAACACATTCATTCTATATAGAACATACTTTTTTAATGGTCATGAATTTTTTTAAGTTGTTCCTTGACCAGTTCTTCTGAAGCTTCTAGGGCGGCTATATCCTCCTACTCATCACGTTAGATCGAGATGGTCTATTAAGGCCGCATGGCTACGTCACAAATTTATTTCCGCCCGACAGTCATGGCACGAAAATACTATTAAAACTTAATTTTGGAAACATACTTTTGTAGATTAACATACTTTTGTAACATTTGTAGTAAAAATTCATTATATTTACCGACTTTTTGTTAATGCAATACAGTGAGGGCTTACATTATTGGCAGTTTTGTGTTTCAAGTGATTCCTTTCCATAATTTGGGACAAGTGTTAGCTTTGTTTAGCTATTAGCTTTAATAGCTTTATTAGCTTTTTGTTAAGAGATACACGCATTGGATGGCTGTTTTCACAGTTATATCTTTGTTAATTATACCTGTCCCTATAGAAATAAATTTACTCCAAAACAAAATATAACATCTATGCAAAACAATGTTTTGTCTTGCATTTCATAATGAACTACAGACAAGCTCTGCGCTGACTCGTTTTGCGTCAGTTATTTTTGTGAATTGGAATGTGTGTAAATGATTCTGTGCTTGATTGAAGGATATGAAGGATGCACTTGATGCGTCCTTCAAAATGAGCTGAATAATTCATTATTCATTGAATAATTCGCTTATTGCTTCTTTTCCTTGATGGAAATGTCACTGAGGATTGGGCCAAATTCCACAGTAGAAGGCACACCCAATGTTTTCTTATCCTTTGCAGCTAAAGTGAATTAAATAGTTTGTATTTTAGGAAGCTTCCTGTTATGGCATTCCATTGTCTAGAGAAATACCAATTTCATTAGCACACAGGACTTTTATCTGGAACAGGTCTTTTTGAAACTGAGCAATTGGGTTAAAAAGCATAGAATAGCAGCCATGTGTTCTTCTAGTGTTATATTTCAATGAAACAGACAAATTATAGCCATTTTTAACCATGGCACATAACAATTATATGTATTATTATAAGAAAATGACATCAAAAACTCTTTAGAGACTTGTGTGTAAAATAATATGGATATTTATATGCAATTTTCTCCATGGGTGAAAGAAATCACAGTCCAGACTGAAGGATCATCTGGAAATGACATTTGGAGAGACCGAATGGAAAAAACTGCACATTGGCGGTGTTGTTTTTTATGGACTGTTTTTGCCAATATCTTTTACTGCTAGTTACTACTGTCTGCATTTCTGTTGAAAAATGAGTTCTCCCAAATGACTCGACACAGCATTTACTACACTCTCTGGATTTTTTTGAAAGAAATACAAAGTTGACAATGTAACATTGTAAGTTCATTTCCATGTATACGAAAGAGAACCCTATATCAAGTGTGTAAAGATGGCAAAGTATCTTACTCAGTTCGAAGGACTGTATGTCCACAATCGCATGAGTGCTGTTATCCGCCATAGCTCCCTCCAGAGATACAGGGGAGACGAGAGGGGATACAGTCTCTCCCCTCCAATTCTTCCTCTCACTCTTCCTTTTAACTTTTTCTTGTGTCTCTCTCTGTGTCTATCCAACTCTCCAGTTCTAGGGACCCTCCTCTCTCTTTTCTCTCTGTCTGCGTCTCTTTTTCAGCCCCAGCACTGTGGTACACAGGATCCTCTCCAAGGCCAGGGTCGCTACTCTGTTTGTGGAAAAGCAAAGTCTTTACTTCACATTTCCTGCTTTTCCTGCTTAAAATTAGCAGCAGGCTGTCCTTATCTCTGCAGACCAGGGTTCCTGTGGGATGGAGAGGAAAGGGAGGAGTGTACAGAGAGGAGGAGAATCAAGGTGTGTGTGAAATCCATTTCTCCTCCTGTCATTTGTCATCTTTCCCTTGGCCAAAATTCATCATATTTTATTCTTCCATATTTTCCTTTCTCTTCCAGTCGCTTGGCATGAACAATGACGTATACAATGAACAATACCATTGTGTCACCATGATGGCACTTTGCCAGTTTAAATATATTTAAATCTATTTTAAAATGTAATTTATGTGATTGTAAAGCTTTGTTTACTGTCAATTGTTTTTTTTTAAATGAATATGATTGATTTAAAATTTTTAAAGAAGAAATTTACTTCACAGTACTGACCCAAAATGAAATGTTTGTGTATACAGTATAAAAATAGCAAGAAAAATATTATTTAATTTAATATTTTTATTTTATTTTTAACACGGCCATTCAAAATATTAGAATAGAAGGATGTGGACACATTTGTTAATGTTTAATGTCTTGTCCACACATAACCAATGTAAAGATTAACATAGAAATGGCAGCTAACAAAAGCTCAGGATACAATCAAAACCAAACAGAAGAAACCCTAGCATTTTTCTATCTATTTCATAACAAAAGATCTCATAACACCATTCTCAAGATTTTTTAGCTTTAACTGTTCCACTCTTCCACTAGTCTTGCTGGTCATCACAGCGCTTCAGATTTTCCACGTTGAGTGCCAACTTTGTGCTTAGTTATCCTGGCGAGGCTAGCTTTTGTAAAAACAAAACCTTGATAAGATTCCTGCAGAGGAAGCAGGATTTTGCCCTGAAGCAGACCACTTTCACCTCAGTGTGCTTTCCTATCATAGTGTTCATTAAGGGTATCGGGAGGTTAGTGTTTAAGAACAGTAGATAGCATGGGGTTTTAGGACAGAGCCGCTGACCTGGGAGGAATGGGACAGGCCCTATACTGACATTTCCTCTCATTGTTGCTTTGGAGTGCAGATATCAGCGATTGCCTTACAGTTCTGAAGTATACATTACACTTCATTTTCAGCCTCTTATTTGTTTTTTGCAATAAAATGAACAAGAACATGGTCAATTCATGGTCATAATTTATGAGAGAGAGTTTATTTATTTATATATTTTTGTAATTTAAGACATTCATATAACCTGGAAC
>JAOTRC010000010.1:6320686-6330710 GCA_027497675.1 Cyprinella lutrensis | reverse complement strand
AAACTCGTCTGTATAGACAGTATCAAGTCAAGTCACCTTTATTTATATAGCGCTTATATACAGATTGTTTCAAAGCAGCTTTTTGGTACCATTTTGGCTGTTCAGTGGAAGTCAGTTCAGTGTTGATTCAGTTACATTGTAAATATTGTGAGTTAAATTAGTTAATTTAATCTATTAAGCAGTTTTGCTATTAAGCAGTTTTCTATTAAGCAAATGGATACATACATTTTATTCTTAGTTTTATGGTATTCTTAGTTTTAAAGTAGGTAATTGTTTTTTTCAAGGCTTGTTTTCTTTCATTTTGATGGTGTTTTTGTCCGATGCATTATGCAGTTCAGTTCAGGACCATGGACAGAGACCCGTCACTTCTACAGCAAAGCATTGTTGTCTGCTGAGATAATGTCAAATCAAATCAAATGTTAGCTTTCTTGTATCCCTTCACCACACGTAACATCTTAACTTCAACTCCTTCTCTTTGTCTCATAAGCACTCTTAAATAAATACATGCATGCGCATACCTGTCAGAGATTTTCATTAAAGATATTGCAAGACAGATTGAGAAGAGAAGTGAAGATAACTGGAGACTGATTGCATGACAGAGGCCATTTGATATTAATGACTTCCATCATTAAAAACCCTTTGGGAGGAGACGAATAAAAGAGCAAATTATACCCATGATTAATGAAACTATCATAATTTCAAAGATTATCATTCTCCCCAGGCTTTACATTTTCTCATATCTTCATTTCCAAAAACCTGCAACATTGGTGTGGTGTTAACTTTCGCTATCCTTTTAGTGTATAACATATTAATTTTATGCATCTCAAGCCTGTACTTGCATTCTATAATTGTCATTAATTCTAATAGCATGTGTCACATCTCAATGATGCAGTGTAAAGCTGGTTGTTTTGTTTGACTGTTCTAGGTGGTTCATAAAGCTACTGCTAGCAGCAAATCAGATCGAGCAGTGTTTTCAGGCAAAGTTAATCAGCTCGGGCAGGCGGCTTTTCCTGAACCGCAGAATCCAATACATTTTGTGGGAGGAGAGAGAGAGAGTTCAGCTGATCTCAGGGAATTTCAGTGCCGAGCACGTCCTGCCTGGTCCAGTCTTTAAAGAGTGTGCTTTGCAGGCTATATGACTCACAACACATATACGCACACCACTCCCCTTCCACTCATACGCTCAGATGTGTGATGACATCACACATTCCCATACAAACGATTGGTTGGAGGCACAAGGGGAATTGTCCCTGCAGAGAGTGTGTAGACAGAGATGCTGAGACCGGTGCTGCACACATGCACACATTCCCACTCTTTTTTTGTTACATGGAAAGGACATTACCACTACGATTACTTGTGTTGGATGGTGAGAAGGAAGTAGAGAACCTAAAAGAGAGGTGCATGAAGGCTGTCCTCTGCAACAACAAACAACGAATCAGAATATTTAGGAAGAGAACAGCAAGAGCTCCATAAGAGGGTGGTTGAGAGTAGTTGACCCTGTAAAAGACCTCTGACCGTCACAGGTGAATGTGCTCTTCATGGACTTAAGATCATAGAGGCACTGTGGGAATGGAAGTCAAGGGCAAAGTGACAAGACGATGGGAGGATGTAGCTGCCAAAAAGAAGTCTGGCACGTCCCTCAACTTAGTGCCAGGGGTTTATCGACACCTGCGTGGTAAGAGATTACGGTGCTTGTTTATAAATGCATCTGGTTTCAATGATAGACATGCACTTGTAAGTCATTTACATGTGTTTATAGATGCACAATAGATCTGCATATTTAACCTGTGCATCTAGACATTTTATGCTGAAACCATTTTGAATCCGAAATTGCTAATTTCACAATTAATTACAAAGAAATGGCAACACAGTGAATTAAACTTCACATTTTTAAGTAGATAGACTGACTTTTTTTTCTTGTCTTATGAACAGTGTACACGTGTTACTGTTGTGTTGTCGACTTGGAGGTATTTTTGGGAGTGACAGGGTCGTCTGTAGGGCGTCCTGTGCACACATGTAGAAAATGTGCAACCCAGCTCAGCAGGTTCTTGGATGCAGTGTGGATCATTTCTGACTGTGTGAGAAAGACAGTCGAGGAAGTGTTGATTAAACCTGGCGGTTATTTTGGAGATTTAATTAGAAATTAGAAGAAAAAATACACCTCGTTATAACTATAGGTATTACGATGGAGACATTTTGTGGGTGAATGTGTTATACAGTGAGTTTGCATCTGTGTTTCCCGCTCAAAGTCACCCTGTCCTTATGATGGTGGGCTGGGAACACACTCACTCATACACACTGTAATACACACCAATGCAGCGGCAAATCTGAAAATCTATTGCCAATCTATCACACTCATCTTCTCATCCATATTTGATTGCTTTAGCTCTGAAATAGGCTTGATCGAACTATTAATTCACAAAATACAAGACTTTTAGTACAAATGGCAATGGCACATGTGGTCTGCATTATGCATGAGCCACGTCCTCTTTTTAACACACACACAGACACACACAGACAGTGTGTGTCATAGTGACCGGCTTCAGTGTAATCCATCAGACAGTGCTTTCATTAAATACGCTGGCTCTGTGTCAGTTGTCGTCTCATGCTGATATAACAGTTAGGAGAAAGGATATTACTGTCACCTTGTAGTTCAGAATCAGGATGGAGGCTTTTGTTTAGAGAGTGACATATTTATGCTGCTTTCATTTTGCTTACTGGATGCAGTAGCAAATATCACTGTGAGGGAGCTTGTGGAAATTGGGTTTTCATTTTTGCTCACTGTGGAACTTGGTGCCCACCTATTTAATGTTGTCCTGGATCCCAGGCTATATTTAATTATGTTTGCAACCGATATGATACAGATTTTATTTATGTTTATGAGTTTGGTAACTGATATGCGAAACCAATATGCAAAAATGACATGTTGTTGACTGCAACAATAATGCATTATGAATGTATTATTATTTATTGTTTATGCCATTTAATAAGGAAATTATTTGCAATTATAATTTTTTGTGTTTTGTGCTATTTTTATGCATTGTTTTGTGCTATGCTGTTGTGTTGCTCATATGAGGGAAAAGTTTTCATATATATTAAGTGTTCATGGAATGCATAAGACAGTTAAATTAAAGTTAAATTTACTCAATGGACTGGAGCCAGACCGATATATTGACAGACCGATATTATCGGCCGATATTAGCCATTTTCCAAACTATCGGTAGCGGCAGTTATAATGACCTATAATGACCGGAATAAAAACGGACGAAGCACGCTTTAACCATGTCATGAGTGTTGGAGTTGTATAGTTTGTCCACCAGAGGGCACTTCAAATAGAAGAACATCCCCATCAGTTCTCTTAACTCAAATAAGCAAGACAAAATTTGTGACTATCATGTCCAGTTTTGCTGCTGTTAAATAAGCCAAGAGTGAAGCGTAATTTGATTGTCCTTTTAACTTTTGACAATGTGACTGAAGTTGAAGTATTTCTTTAATAGCGCGTGACAGTTATAGCAATGAGATGGATTATCTCTACTTGGCCTGTTATATTGAAAATGTATGTTTTACAATTTTCAGTATGACGTAATCCATTGCTAAATTATGGCTCATCATAGACTAGCTAACCACAAAGCTAGCTAATGCCACTAACATCAGTTTGTTCTGTTGTGACAATAAAAGAAACAAGTTTCTTTTTAAAATGCATTATCATTTTATTTTAGTTAAAACTCATAAATAACTACAAATAACTAATAAGGGAAATCTGTTAATTTTTTGTTGCACGTTTTCTGAAATAAAAAATATAAAAAAATATCGGCCGATATATCGGAATATCGGATTTTAAAACCAACAAATATTTGTATCGGTATCGGCCTTCAAAATCCTTTATTGGTTGGGCTCTACAAATAATTAGATAAATATTGGTAAAAAATGATAAAAAATAAAATCAGTCTAATTAAAATAAACCTAATATTTAAGACCAAATTTGATTGTGATTCTTGTTGGATCTTACTGTAATGTGTCTCATGTTTTGTTTAAGATTTAAGAGCTTTTCTGAAATGTGTGTTGTGTTTTGTCTTTACTTTAGATGAGCAGGAAGCTGTGCAGAAGCGAACTTTCACAAAATGGATCAACGCTCATCTGGCAAAGGTGAGCCGAGTCATGTGAAGTTTTCTAAACTAACATACATTCATTCATGTGTTCAAGAAAATAAGCACCTGAAACCACCTCTCTCCACACTGCAGTAATCTGTCACAAGACCCGTGGCACCTATCCAGGGTCAAACATGAACATACACTTTAATCTCCTCTTTAGATTACTGTGCCTCATTTTACCAGGGTACTTTCAGTCAGTCTGCTGACAGGATTTACCTATAGACAGTTATGTAACACTACAGCATGTAATATTGCTTTTACAATAGGGCTTATTTTTGTAGAATTGAAACAAAAGTGTGAAGGTAACAATATTATCTATAAACACTTTTAAATTTTACATTTTTCATTTGTGCTGTCATCAAGTTGTTGCTATAATTCTCACAGTTGTTTTAGGGTTTATGGTGTTTTTTTCATGACAACAATGTAGTAAAATTGAATATAACTTTACACAGAAAAGGTTAATAAGCAACTTTTACACACTAAATTATTATGGGCATACTATTTAAACAGTTTACATTTAAAAAAATGTTTGTGGTAAGCATTATTTTGCCACATGTAGTATTTATTAAGCTTGTATTTAACCTGGAATATTCATTTAAATCATTTTAATTTCCATAATCATAACAGGGACATTATTAAAAGGTTCCAGAGAAACAGGTGCTTGTATAAACACAAGCATTTAGCCATGATATGCATGTAATAATAGCCTGATTTGTGTGCAAAGACAAGAGTGACTGGTCAAGCCATTTTTAATTAGCTGCCACTCCAGATAATTCCAGTATGATCACCAAGACCTGACTTGGCTAATCTTCTGTGACGAGGAGCAGGAAATTCATTTGAAATATCAATCTGTGGGGAATACGTATTTTGTGCACACCAGCGCCTCTCCAGCGTAAAATGTTAACTACTGAAGAGTTGACATTTGTACGTTATTTATTTATCTGTTTGCTCATTATCATCTGTCATGGACATATTGGACCTGTCTGTTAGAGTTGGTGGTGAGATTTATAGCATTAGTTTACTTGAAGATGACAGTTAGAGTTTATGCTTTGATTATTTCACTGACCGGAAACCTCAGGTTTAGTGTTTCCTCGCCTATTTAAAAAGCTTCTTCAAGACAGGATTCTTTCTGAAAATTTTAAAGCATATTTACAAGGAGGTTCCATGAAGCCCTGGCTTGTATAAAATTTATCTTATTTCTCAGTTTTTTTTATACTTTAGTGTTCTTTTAGTATTACTATTATGGTATTTATTCATATTTTGATTTACCTTTTATTTTTCTATTTCATTTTAATCTTATTTTTATGTTTTAGTAGTTTTGTTGTATGCTTTTTTTCCAATTTGGCTTTAACATATTTTTATTTTCGTTTTCATTTTAGTCATTATAGTACTTAAAGTTATGTATTTAAAATTTTTAAGGTACACTATGTATTTTTTTTTGGCCCACTAGTGGTTAAAAAACAGAACTGCATGCATTTTGTGGAAGAAGCTTTTGTTGGTTTTGCTTTACCTTTGCGGATGAATATGACCCTTCACAATAGATAATGCTTTACAATTCACTTTACAATGTTAGAGAGCTACATATGAATATTCATCTGTTCAATAAAACACCTTACTCACCTGTTGAGTAGGCTAATAAAAACGACCATCTCCGCAATCTTTTTACAACATTTCAAATCCCCCAGTTTCCCCCATCTTTGAAAAGCCAAACCAATGTTGATTCTTGTTTTATTACGAGCTCTGTTGCGTTCTCTTTATGTCTGCAGACTCTCCTCTGTTCAGTTTGTGTTTAAAATGGGTGATTCATGTAAACTTTTCTCTCTCATTGTGACAACTAACCTATCCCACTCCCACACCATACACACATCTATGTAGCCGCAGCAAATTTTCACTATTTACAGATATGACGAGAAAGCGTTGACGAGTGACACGTGTACACAATTTCACACAAAAAATATCTAAAAACATATCTAAAACATATCACATTTTAGAAGAAATATTGATGATGTTGACTCTTGAACTTACAAAACCTTTTTTGCTCCATTTTGATTACTGAAAACAATTTTTAATATTTTTATATTTAGTTAATAATAACTCATCATGGAGTGATTGGTTAATTTGCAAATTGCTTTGTTTCAATAGACATGCAAATTTTTTCTTGAAATGTGTGTGCAGGAAGGACAGAAATGTGGATTGTCTCATTAAAATTGCAAATATATAACTGTTTGAACTGATTCTACAAGCGTCAGAATCAATTACATTCTGTGTATCAAGTATATCCAAATAATTTGTTCAATAGCGGAACACCACCACACCATCCTAGGCTCCCGCTGTTCCCACTTCTTTGCTGGTGCCCTTTAACCTCATCCCACTGCTGAATGATGTTGCCTTGGTGACGGCACTCTCAAGTATTTGAGGGAGAAGTTTGAGAATGCATGTGCCAAATAGGAAGAAATATGACTCTTATAATCGTTGACAGGAGTAGACTGATACACTGAAGTGAAAGTGTGTGTGCTATTTTAGTGATCACCGTTTCAGGTATTTCTCTATCCTGGCACCAAATCATTAATGCAAATCATCTGCAGTGATTTTCCAGCTCTATAATTCCTAGCCCAAAGGCATTGGTTTAATTCCTAGCATGTAAGATAACAGAAGGAGAATTCCACACTCATTCCTTTAGAGAAGTATCAAAAGAGGATTAGAGGATGCACACACAGGTCCATGATAGATAATGAAATGTAATTAGGTGTGAACAGAGTAAATGAGGTCTGTTAGTTCCAAGTTTCAGTAGTGAGTGATTGAAATGTTGCAGTTGAGCCTCAGAGCCTTTTGTATGTTGACTTGAATGCCCACTGGCAGCTTTTCATATTGAAGTCATTTGCAGAGTTTGCAGTTTTCGGTGAAGCATTAACCCTTGAACAGGTTCCTGCCCTAGAGTTACATAAATATCTGTCTACGCTGTTTAAATGGATCAGTGAGTAACGGAGTGTATATCATTCTTAAATGAATAATTCAGCCAAAAATAAAACATTCATATTTTTCACCTTGATGTAATGTTCCCTTTTGCGTGGAATATAATTGGGAGTGGTTTTGTGAAAGAATCTTTCATTTGAGCCAGATCTTTTGATCGAATCAGTGATTCATTTAAGAATCAAACTCTGGAAGTCACTGGATGGGAAGATTACAATTGATTAATTTCTGTTTGTTCTCATCAAAATGTATGATATGACTTTGGAAGACTTGTCATATAGCTCAGTAATTATGGACCCCTTTTAGGACACTTTAATCGGTTTATTGTGTCATTATTTCAATTTTCTTCTTATAGACAATGGCCTCCTGTTCTCTGTGCAAGTCTTGTGAAATTGTATAGGTCTAAACTTCTTACAAAAGGCAAAAGGATCTGCTTCGCTTCAGATCAAGGTCCTGGTTCAACCCAATAATCAATTCCGACAGAATTGATCAGCGTTGCATTAAAAGATTTACCAGAATCCTCATACTACAAACCATTCATTAAAAGATACCATCACAGGATGCACAGTGCCTCAGGTCTCTTTATTCATACATGTACTTGCAAATTTGAAGGACATCAGAGAGGCAGGACTGAAGCACTAATCTGCCTAAGAGCCTCAACTTGATTAGCCACTAGAGAGAGAGAGCGATTGAGAGAGAGAGGGGGAATGCGATGGAAAGGAAGAGAGGCCACCCTCCATTTCAATTTTGTCAAATCCTCTCAGACAGGGTTAGGGCTTAATTATGGCATGCCCAATATTGAGGATGAGCTCATTTCTCATGTGTTTGTCAGATGGGTGAGCAGCACACAGCAGCCACCCGGACACCCTGCTGGCTGCATCTGCTTTGTCATGGGACATAAATGAATGCCCCATCAGGTTTCTCTCTAAATTATAAGATTCAGTAATCAGTGTCCAACGATTTGCAATTACTGCTCACGATTTGTAAACAGTATACCCTCAATTTGGTCATTTGTATCCACAGATTCATAAACCGCACCACTGCTTTCTAATCTAGATTGGCCCCTCACACTCAACTAATAAAGGTTCTTTATTGGCATCGATGGTTCCATGAAGAACCTTTGACACTGGTTCTAACAGGGGGCCGAGGCCGATTAAGGGGCATCAACACACTTCAGAGAGGGCCTCAAGATGACTTCAAATTGTTTAAAAATAAAACGAAACAAGCATGAACGTAAGCTAAAAGTAAGTATTGAGATATTTATTATTATTTAGTCATTTTTATATTGAATTATATACACCTTTCTATGAATACCAAGCTCTAAAAATTATTATTGAGTTGAGTGAGAAGGGCCTTCAAATATTCTTGTGGATAATGGAAGTCAAAAAGGTTGCGATCCACTGCTTTCCATTGCCCAAAAGGTTCTTTAAAGTGGAAAAAAGGGTTCTTCACAATAAGAAAAAATGGTTCTTTTTAGAAATGATCATTGAAAGATTCTTTAGAGAACAAATTGTTTTTTAATTCCATAATAAAAGTCAATGCCATACAACATTGGACCGCATCCGTAAAATAACTATATAAAATAAATATAAATGTTATTCTTTTATTTCTTTTATTTTATTGGGTGGTTTCAAAAGGATTTGGTGTACAAATTGCAGTCGAACAGTATTAAGCCATGACCTACTCTCAATCCCAATTGAACCCCGTAACTGTCTCTCTCATCTCTGACTGATATTGAAAACAGTTAGAGTGGCCCTCAGGCGTTTGTATGTATTCATGAACTTTATTTGGGTTACGCCGAACATGCATCTACCGTAGCTAAACGCCGTCACTCTGCTGAATACATCAGTAGCGCCTGCGTGATAATCTATTTCCATCAGTAATAACCAGACACAGATAATTAGTTTGTTAAGCCCTGCTGCTTGTGCATTTGTGTTTTTTTCTCTTATTTTTCATTAGTTGCATAATTACTCAAAGTGCCTCTTTTTAATGTAATATCCTATAAGGTGATTTTATCCAATTAGCTTTTGAATTATTTAGAGCTAATTGGAATATCTTAGCAATTCCTCCCCCTGCTCTCTCAAAAATGCTTCAAGAATTAATCTTTAAAAAATCATCACTCATTTCTCCTTTCTGCCTCTAATTAAGGTCATTCCACTGTCGCTTCTCTTGATTTTGTTCACTTTATAGACACCCGCACGCACGCATATACTTACTTTCATGTTTCGTATTAATCTCCTCATGAATGACTTTGGCACCCGGCTGCTTTTTCACTCCAAATCCCAGTCATGTGACTGCTGTCTTTAGAGAAATGCTGGAATGTCTCGTCTGGGTAAAGAGGAGCTGTTCTTGGATTAGTGGAGGGGCTTCATCAGGTCAGACACTCCAGAATCAGCACTTTACACAGGCTTTCTAGATGCTTCTTAAACTCACTGTCACTGTCACAGACCGACAGCACCAATCTCCACTGGGGTTTTATCATTTCAAAGCTTTTGATTCAAACTCACGTCACAACTATGTTAAGGGTGTCAAACAAATACTATCTATCTATTGTTCTATCATTCTGTCTATCTCTAAAAAATGCTGGGTGGTTTCAACCCAAATTTGGGTAAAATATGGACAAACCCAAATGGTGGGTTAAAAATGCAATTTAAAAATGTACAGTTGAAAGTGAAAGTTGAAGTTGGGTTAAAATTTGAAATTAAATTTTTTAACCTAACATTTGGGTTTGTCCATATTTTACCCAAATTTGGGTTTAAACAACCCGGCATTGTTTATCATTGTATCTATCGTTCTCCATTCTAGCATTCTATCATTCGCTCTATTCTCTAAAAAATGCTGGGTTGTTTTAACCCATCTTTGGGTCAAATATGGACAAACTCAGCCATTGGGTTAAATGTTTA
>JAOTRC010000010.1:6302071-6317205 GCA_027497675.1 Cyprinella lutrensis | reverse complement strand
TCTTTCTTTCTTTCTTTCTTTCTTTCTTTCTTTCTTTCTTTCTTTCTTTCTTTCTTTCTTTCTTTCTTTCTTTCGTTTTGTCACCGTTTCAGTCGGCATACAGAGGATCTCCGGTTAGTGTGACCTTTTCTGTGACTGTCTACAATGTCTGTGATTGACACTATCTCTTTTTGAATCAAGATATGTTTTTTGTGGAATAGAAAAGGTTTTGAAGACATTTTGAAGAATGTCTGAGCTGCTATTTTATATACGATGAAAATTAAATTCAATGTTATTTTAGTAATATTTATATACAATTATAGTTTTTATTTATACATTATACATTATAATATTTATACACCATTACGTTTTAATATTTTGAATTAGCTTTTATTTTTATATGAACTTTTTAGCTTTATTTTTTGTAATTATGCTGTGTGTTTAGTTTGAAATATTTATATTTAACTTTAATTTATTTTTATTTCAGGTTTAGTTTTTGTTAGTACTTAAACTTCACTATTACAGTTAGGTGTCAAGGTAACATTTTGTCATCAGTTACTCACTTTCATGTTGTTCCAAACCTGTTTTCTTTCTGTTGAACACAAAATAAAGATATTTTAAACAATGTTGGTAACCGGACAGTTGACAGTAGCCATTGACTTTCTAAGTATTTTTTTTAACCTACAATGGAAGTTCTACAATTGCTATCATCAACTGTCTGGTTACCAACATTTTTTAAAATATCATCTTTTGTGTTCAACAGAAAAAAGACATGTTTGGATCAAAGGGTTAGTAAGTGATGACAAAATTTTCATTTTGGTTGAACTAAATCTGCAACAATAACAAGATTGAGTTTAATATGCCCTCTGTGCTTTATTTTTACAATTTATTTGAAGCCATACAGTCCAATAGCTTGCAAAAAACTAAAAATCTGTTGAGTCACACTGTTGAGTCAGTATTCACTAAAAATCTTGCTTGACAGCTATGGTCACTGTTCACTTTTAATATATGGAAACATTAAAGTAGAAGAATGAAAGTTTTATTGTTTTGAAATGACACGAGTGTACGTGTTTTTCTTTTCTTTCTATTTTTTGGATGAAATATGAATTTAAATATAATGGTTTGAGGTTTTTATTTTCTTGCTTAACAGATTAAGCTAGTTAACATCAACACAACAGATGTGGTTGATGGCCGGCCTTCTATAGTTCTGGGGCTGATATGGACCATCATCTTATATTTCCAGGTAAAAAAAGGGAGAGGAAACATTTCAAACCCTCTTTATAACTTAAAGTTTCTATCATTTCAGTAGCTATATATAAAATCTCCTCTCCATTTTCTTGTGCAGATAGAGGAGTTGACCAGCCATCTACCAGCCCTACAACCTCAATCTAGCAGTAACTCATCAGTGGAAAGCTCCAACAGCACTGAGACCAGCAGCTCGCCCGTCAAACGCAAGCCCCGCCTTTCTTTTCAGGGCGGGGCCAAGAGAGCCCTGCTCAAATGGGTCCAGACCACGGCAACAAAGTAAGAACTGTATTGTTGATATGTGCCTGTGCAAGGCCTTGAATAGATATATTGTTCTGCCCCTGTAATCCTGTTTCCCTAAGTAAAGCATATGACTGCATTCTTCCATGGTTTCGACATAATGTACGTACTTACGCATGTGTTTACAGGAGATTGGGTCTCGATGTGAAGGATTTTGGCCCCAGCTGGCGCACAGGGGTAGCTTTTCATGCTGTTATCTTTGCTTTGCGACCCCATCTGGTTGACATGGAACGTGTTTGGAGGAGACCTAACAGGGATAACCTTGAAGAGGCCTTCTCATTAGCTGAGAAAGAACTGGGCATCCCACGAATACTTGACCCTGAAGGTGATACCAATCAAATGCTTTTTTTTTTTTTTAATCTAAGGCAATATTCATACTTTTTAGTCATGTGACTACCATGGATGCCTGGTGGGCAAAAAACAGGTATTTTCAACGTAAAGTCATGTAGTTCCAGGTTTTTCTAGTAGCTATCAAGTCTGTTAGCGAGCTAGCTGCATAACTATGGACTAGGATTAACTCCAAGGTGAAGGTATTTAAAGTCAGTAAAGCAGACATGTTTTTTTTAAGATAATTTAGCAGTAATAATTCCTCTGTAAATAATCTAGCTCTAGCTGTTCTCATTGAAAACCATAGATATCACAAACCTCAAAAGAACCTTTCACACACTTTTGTTGTTGTTAGCAAAATACGACTGCTGGGTTTACACCACCACCAGCAATAGCGTCAAAGTGCCCAGAAATCATTCATTTTTCAATGAATTTTGCCTCTCTCGCGGCGGCGGTGTGAACTTATATTAGCCTCATAACACAAATAGGTGACTTGCCGAACCAGCTGGTGGCGTTAATTGACGAAACCACAGGTTAACTTAAAGACACGATTAATTACTTGATCATACACCCATTGTATTCAAACAAATGTTGAAATTACCTTTGATGGAGTGATGGAATGATCACTGCACAGACATGTAATGTTACTGGGAAGGTTGCTTATCTCATCTGGTTAGTGGAACCAATCGCACAACAATTATCTGGCGTGTCATTTACACCTAAAAACACCAACTTTTTTTAAACTTGTATACAATTTTTGTATAAAACTGGCAACATCCTTGACTAGTTTACTGGGTTTCGTTACTGAAGAACGGCATTCTTGCCTGCCAGCCAGTACTTGTGACGTCACGTGCAAAGTATGAGTATAGAAGCTTGCAGCTTTTGGTCGCTTGAGAAGGATCCAATCCAATTCATTACTAGATTTTTGATGCAGAGTCTATTTTTGATGTAAACCCTGCAAAAAGATGGAATGTGTATATATAAATATATACATTTTTTGGACTGTGTACATTCAAGTTGTGTTGCACGAGGCTCTAAGGGCCAAATGCTTAAATTCTAATTAGCAGCACGCCACTCACAGAGGATGTGATTGATGAATTTTTAATGGAGGGGTTAAGTCTTAGACCTCCTAGACGCCATCTGAGCTTTCTCATGCTTCCTACTATGAGTCTGACAAATTAAGTTTGACATTTGAACGATTAGTGGCCCATTAGACATGGTAAAGCTGACTGAACAAATAGTAAACGGTGAGTCAAGGGACATTGTCAACCATGGATCTTTTGTAAGAACCACCAGCGAAGTCTCTGTCAGACAATGTCGACTTTATATCCCTGTTTTCTAGATATTGAATAAGGTTGTTGAGATTGAATCAGTTTCTACAAAAATATTAAGCAGCACAACTGTTTTCAACACTGATAATAATAAGTTTCTCAAGCACCAAATCAGCATATTAGAATGATTTTTGAAGGATCAAAATTTATCTTTGAGATCCCAGGAATAAATTACATTTTAAAATAGAAAAGTGAATGGAAATTATAAATATATGGTGGTATTTATTCAAAGATTCGTACTGTGACAAAGTTCGTACTGTGACAAAGACAAAGCATTATATAAAAAGTTGCAATTACTGGTGAAGATAATTTTCAAAATACCCAAAAGAACATATGATCTTTGAAATTTTAGTAGGTAATTTTATGGTGTGTTATGCTAAATGATGATGCATGGATGCACAAAAACAGGAGACAGGAGGTAAAGCTAAAAGAAAATGACTGTGACTGAAAAAAAAATCAATTAAATCAAATTTGCCACAGAGCAGTGAATCACAATGAGCAGGTACAAATTTAAACAAAAGAAGCTGGCAAACCTTCATTTTGCAAAGAAAGGTAGCATTTGAATGGCTTCATCTGAACACAGGATTTCACTGCAGAATTTGTTGTAAAATGGCTGTAAATGTAAATCTTGATTGTGATTTAGATGTGGATGTGGATAAGCCAGATGAGAAGTCCATCATGACATATGTGGCACAGTTCCTGAAGCATCACCCAGACCGCCAAGAGACAGAGATTGGCCGACAGCAAGAAGAGGTACGGCACTATAATATTTCTCATCCAACAACCAAACTTCACTCAGCTCTCCATTCACTATATGTCTCATAGTTAAATGCCTATGCTCTTTACTCTCTTTCTTAAATAATCACTATCAACAATCTTTCTTATTTGTGGAGTCACATCTCTCTACTCACCATTTTCTTACACTAAATCTCTCTCTTTATTGTCCACCCTCTGTTTTGTCCTCTAATGTCTTGTTGTTTACATGCATTCCTTTTTTGTCTCAAGTTTTATCTTGCTCCTCGAGCCATTGAGGAATTGTTAGAGGTACGTTTGCTCGTATGAAACACATTATGCCTGCTTTGACTGCTCTGCCACTATTTCCACCTGCTGCTGCTGCGCCATGTAATTTGAGATCCTTTCATTAGTATTTTGCCTTCCTTTTCATCATGAGCGTTTCGATACTGTGTGGATCAGGTTTAATAATCCAGGGCATTGTACGGCTTTAATACTGTATGTCCCATATAATTTTACTCCCTTCGCTATTACATTTGCATTACAACTGGAACTTTTTGGTGACATTAACATGACAATAATTACTTTTTGGCTTTTTCTTTTTTTTGCTTTGCTTTGATACTGATAGCCTGATGATTAGCATTAGAAGCCGTCTTTAAAGAATAATAATGGTTCATAATCAAGTTGAAGCAGTGAATTAAACCTGTCACCACCTGGTTCTTTTGTAGAAACCGTTCATGCCACGGTCTTCGAGTGTTTCAGAGTCACTGACATTTGAACCTCTTTGCCTCTCTGTTATACATTTAAGCTAAGACAATTTTAGCTTTTAATATTCCAGGCCATCGCTTGCCTGTGACAGTATTAGTTTCTGGGAGGTAGGGGGGAAATCGTGCAGCAGACGTTGCCAAGGTCATAATATAATCATTTTGATGACCCAAAGGCATTGCCTCATAGAAGATGCCAAAATGTAAGATGAGCGCCGGAAGAACAGACTTAATTTCATTAGAATTAGCTGAACACTGCTCTCACTTTCTCGCTCTTGTTCCTAATTCAAAATAGGGAGGGTAAATGTGTGTAAAATGATTAGTATCGCCCCCGCAGAGCTGATTTCTTGCTCCCCCGTGGAGAGGTTTTGGGCAGATCTGCACAATGGAGGAGAAGAACTCTACAAGCAGCAGGAACACAAAGTCTGCGCTAGATTTAGAAATGTGGCATTAGTGATGCATGTTTGAACAGCAAAATTGTACTGAGTCGGGGGTTTAAAGTGCATTAATTTATTTTAGGTAAGGAAATGATGAGCGTAGACCTCCCCAAGGGCCTTAAATCTTTGCAAATGTTTGCTTTTTGTCTTGTTTCTACAATCCTCACTAACTCAGCACTCTTTTTTTCTCTCAGAGGGAGCAGCGTAAGACACTGAGGGAGCTGAAAGCATGGGCGGATCAGTTGGAGAGAGACTGCGCTCAAGCCCAGAGGGATGGAGGAAATTTTGGTTCGAAGTACCAGGTGAGCTCAGGGTCTCACTTAGTCATCATGTAGACCATATACGATATCAATTGGATACCTGAATAAAACTTTAGCCCCCGGGTTTCACAGACAAGCCCTAAGGTAGTCCCAGGCTAAAATGTATGTTTGAGCTGTTTTAACTGAAAGAAACTTACATATATCTTAAAATATGAGTACCTTACAATATCAGTGCTATCATTTTGTCTCAAGATGCACACCATTAATGCCTTTTTTCTAAGGCATGTTTATAAAAGCTACTTAAATGTCCTAATTGATCTAAGCCCTGTCTGTGAAACCAGGTCTAGAAATCTTAGTTAGATTTAAGTTATTTCGGTTTTTAAATGCCCACTGTTGAATCCAAAATCCAAGAAAGCAGTGTGGCTGTTGGTCGAAGTAATACTGCTATACAGTGGGTCCCAAAGTCTCAACTATCAGTGAAAATGCTTCTGTTTTGTATTTTTGAAACGTGATAGAACTGTTTTCATTATAAATAATGAAATCAGCCGTTGGAAACTAAACAACATGAAATTCTTACAGAGATCCAGACCGTGACTAAAATGGTCACAAATGACTCTGATTAAATGAAACAGATTTATTCAGTCAGTGAATCATGCTTTTGAACAGCCATCGTAATGAAGCGATTCTGTGATTCTGTTTCATTTCAGGAGCCAATGGCATCCTTTTTTGTCCTGCGTTAGTAGCCCATATAGCATTTAGCCCCTTTGTTTTGATGACAGCAACACTTTAGCTACAAGTACATGAACTAACTCCACAATTTCAGACATATTTTGATGCTTTATACAATCATTTAAATATTTGGGGTTAGCAAGACTTTTTCTTTTGGAAGACATGAATACTTTCATTAAGGATGGATTAAAATTGATCAAAAGTGACAGAAAGTACCTTAATATAGAAAATATATATTTTCAATAAATGCTATCTATTGAATCCTTAAAAAATATCATTCCACAAAAATATCAATCAGTGCAGCTGTTTTCAGCGAATCCGCTTATTATAATTATTTCTGAAGGATCATGTGACTCTGATGACTGGAGTTATGATGCTGAAAATTCAGCTGTGTTTTTGATCAAATAATGCAGATTTGGTGAGCATTAAGAGACTTGTTTAAAAAATCTTACCAATCTAAAACTTTTGAATGGTAGTGTATGTTGCCAGGCATGCATGGGATTTCAGATTTTCAGTGCAGTCTCAGACTTTTGGACACCACTGTGTGTATTCTAATATTATTCTCTGTCAGAAAAATAAAAAATAATAGTAGATCCCAGACAAAACAGGTTGCGCAAAAGATTGAAACACACACCCACATACGCATTCAGACAATGCTAATATACCTTACAGCTGAGAGCTCTTGTTGCTTTCATAATCATGGGCACTACACACCAGTGAAGCGACGTCTGTAGCGCCCACGGATATGTTCCATATTCAGAAGAGTCAGAGCTCTAGCAGGGACCGCATGGGTAGAGAGAAAGTGGAAAATTGGAGCCCATTATTGCATGAATACATGCATGTGCAATTTGGCTGTTTAAATTCTTTTTCAGCTTTTGGTATGCGTCTCTTTCTCCCTTTCTCTTGCTTTGTCATATTTTTGATAGGTTGTGCTATTTTGCTGTCTCTCTCCTATTAGCATTACATTGGGTATTATTTGAATTTTTAAAATTGTAATAATTGAATTACCTGTAGTTCTCTCATTCATTCACTCTCTCTTTCTTTCACTCAGACGTTCAAGCGTTGTCGTGTACAGTTTGAGGTGCAGAGAAAAAAAGTGGAGGCATGTTTTCAGTCTACTCAGAAGGACGGCAAGCTGACTGCAGATCAGGCTCTGCTCAAACAGGCCTGGGAGAGGCTGTCTGCAAGGGTCAGAACCACCATACATTTTAATTATTTATTTATTTTTATAGGAATCCAAACTCTAGTCTATTTGACATTCATGGTAGTTTAGCTGATTATATTTTACTTATTAAAAGTAAAAGACAGATATAATGTAATATAATATAATATCCAGTTATTTTTCCTGCCTGCAGCTTTTGGATTGGCATCTACAGCTGGATAGTGGTTTACCGCATCCTCTGGGTGAAGTTGGTATTTATTTACATCAAGCAGAGAACATCCTGCGAGAGGAGTTGGTCCCTCAGCAAGCCCATGATGAGACCGCAAAAGCCATTCACAAAAAGCGACTACACGACCAGGTAAAACAGAATGAGAAAGTTGTGTTTGCCTGTTTGACGTATTGGAGAATGGATGAAGGAGAATTTATTAATGAGTAACAAGAGCAGAACCTTCACTTTATCCTCAAACATGAGTACTGGATCTTATATTTTTCTGCATTTGGTTGTGCAGGAGATCTTAAGGCTTCTTGAAAGACACAAGCAGACCTTGCAGTTAATCCACAGAGACAGATGTGTTAATAATGTCCCGATTCCCATGGAACAACTGCAAGACATGGCAGAGAGGTAAAAACCATGACAGAGAACCTTGAAGATTAATGAAGAGATCAATTTATAATTGCAATTAAAATTCAATTTTATTCTATAAATAAAATTTTTAATAATAAATTGTATTATAATATATTATTGACCTGTTTTTATGTAACTGCTTTCAGATTAAACTACATATCTACCTCCTCACACATTCACTTGAGCAAACTGGAATTCTGGGAAACGAAATATGGTATGCTGGCATTTTTGACACTGGCTGAGTCCAAGCTGAAATCCTGGATCATTAAATATGGCCGACTGGAGTCAATTGAGCTTCTGCTGCAAAGCTATGGTGTAAGTTTACAAACTATATGTCAATCCTGTGCAACATCATCACTGTGTAAGAGACACTCAAGCGTCCATCTCTTACCAGAGATATGTTGGTTGCCACGGGTTTGCTTTCTTTTAATTCCTGTGGAGCTTCTCCCAGACCCGATAGCAGTCGGCCCCTAGTCATATTTGAGGCCATTCCATCAAATGCAGTATAGCCTAAGATCTGTTAAAGATACCAATTACACTGATTGCACATTTAAATGGTCTTATCTTTACTTTTGTTTATTCTCTGCATCTCTAGTCATTTGTGGAGGGACAACAGTTCTTTGAGAAGTATGAAAGTAGCCACCAGGCTCTGATACAAGCTGCTGAGCTCTACATTAAAGCTGACAGCTCAGGTATGCTTCAAATTCTGAATCATTTTGTGTTTTATATGCCTATGTGACTGCTAAATGATAGTTTGGTAACAGCAGTACAACTTTCAAGCAGGGTTTTTCATGGTGTTTTACTGTGCAATTATTTCTTTCTCTCATCACTTTATGTGAAAATCATCAAATATAGAAAAATGTATTATTATTTTTTTAATATAGAGGGTACGGGTAAGAAGGGGGCCATGAAGATTTTGATCCTGTCCTAAGTAAATTTCGTTTGGTGTTGAGTGAACCAATAAATATATTTGTAATGTACAAATCATATCATGGCTGGGCAGATAAAGGCATTTTTTTTAAATCTCGGTGTCCAGAGGGTAGAATGATAGCAGCTCACCTTGTTTCACCCTCAGTGAGTTTAATCCTTGTGGACTCAGAAGTCAATCAGTCTGTGCCTGTAGCAACTTCCTGCTGTCTCTGTCTCTCTCTCATTCTCCCTCTCTGTGTTTCATTTTTGCTCTTTTCCGTTTGCTTTTTCTTTTCTCTTTCTACGCTCGTTCCTCTCTCCTCGGGCTACTGGTAAATGAGGTTTTCCCAGGCACAGAACTCAAAAGGGAATTCCAGTCCATTAGTGCAGATACTGCATTCTAATTGGGTTTCTCTGGGCGATAGACTCCCAACATGTTGCTTTGTCCGTGCCTAAGGCAACCTCGACATAGGGGTGGTCTTTGTGATATAGGTCTGAAGTGTGATTGGAAGATCACAAAATCGGTCTTCCAGAAGCCAATCACATTTTATCACTATTTATTGCAGCACTACTCAACTGGTTGGTTGTAACTCAAAAATGGGTCATTGGTATGTTCTTAAAGTGTTGTAGACATTATATTACGTTATAGAGTATTATTATATTATATGCTATTCCATTAATGAAGCTAAAATAAAATAAAATTTAAATATTAAATGAAACATTTTATGAAAATTAGAAATGTTGCCTTGGCGCCTAACTAAAATAAAGCAAGCTTAGGTTGTAAACTTCAGTGTAGTAATTTTAGTACTTGCAAACACATGTGCTAAAATTTCTAAAATTGAAAGAAAAGTAATTTGAAGCTAAACAGAATTATGAAAACAAAACAAGAAACTAATAAAAATTACAAAACAACAAAATTACAACACATTTTTTATAATTTTCGTTTCGTTTTCATAATTCTGTTTAGCTTCTAATAATTTTATAAGCTATAATTCTGTTTAGCTTGATAAAAATGAAATTTAAAAAAATTAAAGTTGACTCAAAATATTAAAAAAAAATACTCTAATAGAATACTAATAATACTACAAAACTGTATAGAAGGTGGGAAACAATGCTAAACGCACAAATCATATGAACTAACTGTAAAATCTTATGGTTACGATATAAGATGGCAATTATAATCAAGATAGCTAAAATAAACAGGTTTAGAAACGTTTGGATAATGATTGTGGTTGATATTAAGGATGTATTAGCATTTATTTATTAGTAAATACTAGTAATAGTATTAGTGTACTAATACTAGTATGTTAGTTTGAGCTTCTAGTCTAGTCTAGATTTATCAGTATGTATTTATTAGTACATTCACGAATCTGCTCTGCTTTTGTATGTTCATGTTTTGCCATTTCAGCTGAGGGAGGGGTAAAGCTCTTGCTGCGAGAGGTGTCTGATCAGTGGAGGAGTCTGTCGGTGGAGGTGCGAAGCGTAAGGTCCATGTTGGAGGAGGTGCAGTGTAACTGGTTGAGGTACAACAGCTGCGTGGCATTATTGCAGGCCTGGCTAGAGGATGCTCAGGGGGCTCTCAGACAACCTGAGAACACCAAACGGGTAAGACAACCACATACATGTAGCCATGTCTCTGAAAATAACTAGTAGGCATGATTATGATACAGTACATTCTTACTCCGTTGTTTTTTCAGGAGTTTTTTCGTAACCTTCCGCACTGGATGGACCAGCACGCTGCTATGAACGATGCAGGCAACTTTCTGATCGAGACCTGTGATGAAACAGTGACACGTGATGTAAAACATCAGCTTCTGCTTCTCAATGGAAGATGGAGGGAGCTGTTTCTGAAGGTCAAACAGGTAAGCAAACTTTCTCACTCGCTCACATCTTAAAGAATAAAGTCCCAAGGACAAGCAACTGGACAGCTAGCCTGACTAGATATCAGGTAGTAGGCCTCACTAGGCCTCCCTGTGAGTGGTTTCCCAGCGATGTTGGGTTTGGGCAACTAGTGGGTGCTTGCTATCAGTTCAGCTGGCCTTAGCAGGCAGCTTCTGAAGGCCAGCTTGCGCCCTGGGTCGACTAAAGTATTCATTCTTTGCTACTGGTTCCCTCCAGGAACCTCCTTTTATCCTGCCTATAGCCTGGTTTGCCTACCAAGCGGACCATGTGCTCCCCTCACTGAGGGTCACTATGAGTACGCAGACACTATGAGTACGGAGTCTGGTCAGACGGTCGTAGGCCTCTCGTGAGGCCTCCCAGTTAGATCAGCCCTTAGGCCATCTCACACCTCCTCAGTGTTTTGAAACACAAATGCTGGGTAGATCCATGGATCAAGCAGAGAAACTCCCCTCGCTGGCAAGGGTTGAAAGCAAATTGCTGAGTCATGCTCTCCGGGATTCCCCGTCCCTGAGATCTGGGCCAAGTGGGCCAACTGTCAGCTTTGCAGTCCCTCAGGTTGAATGCCTTATCTAAAGGCAAGTGTCCAGAAGCTCTGTCGTTGGACAGACAGGAAGTTGGCCAGGCTGAAAGTATTGTAATCGTAATCCCTTTATTGTCATTGACACCTGTACAACGAAATTACAAGTACCAACCAGTTGGTGCAGTTACCTAGCCACATTCCCTAGAAGGGACCCCTTCTAATTTGAAGCTGTGGTTCCAAGCCCTAGAGCAGGTCCAGGTAGGCCTTTGGGTAAACTATGTTTATGGAGGTTTTCCTGTGAGGATTATAGTTTGGGTTATGACTGTAGGGAATGCTGTCACTGACAGCCCAGTGTGACCTGAGGGTGGGTGGTTCTAGCGTTTCATTTGAATTGGCTGGTTCTGACTGTTGTCAACGCCACTTGACATGCACTCCCCTTACCATGGTGGCATTGGCACATCATTCCTCAATGCGTTTCGATGCAGTGCGAGTTCCCTTTCAAAAGGGAATGTCTAGGTTTTGACTGTAACCTCTGTTTCCTAAGAACAGGGAACAAGACACTGCATCTCCTTGCCATTCCCCCGGGGCCTTCAGACAATAAGGTGTTTGTCATGTTTGCAAGGCATCCCTTTTATATTCCAGGTCATGTGATGATGACATCATGGGCTGTTGCCAGCCAATAGGATTGCCATGATTCTATAGTTTCAGACACCTGTCACGCCTGAAGCGTTTCCCCAATGCATTGCGGCGCAGTGTCTCATTCCTTGTTCTCAGGGAACAGAGGTTACAGACGTAATCTAGACATCTTTTGGCTTCTAAATATTAGTTACTATTGTCTCACATTATAAAGCTTGGAAAAGCCAGGGTGTTTTTAATATAACTCCAATTGTGTTTGGCTTAAAGAAGAAAGCCATATACAGGGTGGTGAGTAAATAATGAGATAATTGTACATTATTGGGTGAACTAACCCAAAACTTACCAACTTTAAGTGAACCATTTCTTTAATTATAAAAATGATAAAAGTCTGTTTTTCTCTTTTCACAGTACTCTCGTCTTCCTGAAACTCACACTGTAAGGACACACCAGGATGTCAGCACAGACATACAAGAGTTTCTGGATACTTCCATTACCAAACTTACCTCACCGCTTCAAGTGTCATTGTTGGATGTCAAAGCCTTTATGCAGGATGTTGAGGTAAAAAAATTTTCAACATTCAATGTATTGTTTAATCTTTTTCTCTGTATGTGAGATTGGCCTCTCAGAAATGATAAATGCCCATTTTGTCCATCTGAGTTTCCTCTAAGCCTTCTGATTTAATTTACACACATTTTGCAGGACATCAAGCACAGGCTACCTGCTGTGGAAGCACAACATAAAGTGGCTGCTCACTCTGCTCAGCTTCTGGCCAAAGACTCTGTTAGTGCTGGTGGAGCTAAAGCACTTTCTACTATAACAACAACCGAAGCACAGCTCCACCAGGTTTTTGCAATGTTTGCTAACTTATATTATATTATTAATTATATCATTTTTATCTGAAAAACCTTATAATGAAAAGGAATAGTAACCACAGGCATTATAAAAGCATTATAAATATGATAAAAGCATCAGGAAATATGACAATTTGTGTGGGACAATTTTTTGCTACTAGTTTTGAATCCTGACAGCCTCTGGTCACCATTCACTTACATTATAAAATGTCAGCTTCTGAGTGCCACAAAACAAAATATGTTTGGAATGATGTAAGTTATATCATATAATTTTCATACGACATATGTCTGGGAATAAATTATGTAATTTGTCTGTATCCTTACAGCTGAAAGAAAAGTGTCCTTTAATTTTGAGGGAGTGCCAGGCTCTGTTTCCTCTGTTAGAAGAGCTAGAGAAACAAATCTCGACTTTCTACCAGACAGCGGAGCACGCTGGACGCATCATCACCCAGCAACACAACCAGGAAATGTGTCAGGTCAGTACAGACCACTGGGAGGAAAAGATTATCAGACCATGAAGAATACAGTGTGGAGAAACAGTAAAGATGTGACAAATTATAAGTGGATGTCTTTGTAATAAATAAACCTGCCTGTATCTGTGTCAACTACTGTATAATTGTTCTAAGTGTTAATTGATGTTTATAATAAAAATTGCAGGACCTACAAACACAGCAGCAGACCTGTAAGCGTTGTGTTTGTGCTATGGAGCGCAGTTACCTGTCTCTACAGAGGGCGCTGTGCTGTGCAAAATCCCTACAGAATTTTGACATGTCTCTTCTGCAGAACAGAGTGACGGAGATTCAGACCACCACACAGGTCAGACTAAGAAAAAATAACCATTCAATAAAGAGATATAGTTTGAATTTGTCCATCAACTGCAGTGCTGTACTGACAGTGTTCTGCTCTGATCAGGCTTTGATGCAGGAGGCTTTGGAGTGGAGGCAGGTGGCAGAGTCTAACGGCAACCTCATGCGGAGGTTTGAGGAGTCTCGTGCTGACCTGGAGAAGGCGCTGCGTGTGGGCCAAGCCTGTTTAAAGGAAAGGGGAGACCCAGATGAGCTGTTCCGCAAACACAATGTACGTCATTGATGTCTTAATTGGCGAACCCTTCAAACATATTTATCTTGTCCTGTTCTTCTAATTTAGTGTGTAATTATTTGCTCAGGAGTTCTTTGGGCGACTAGACCAGCACATTTTAAGTGCTTATTTAAAGGCTTGTGATGACCTCACTGATATCATCTCTGAGGAAGATCAACGGAGTCTGCGAGAGACGGTCAGAAGACTGCACAAGCAATGGAAGGTCAGTTGGAAGATCAAAAATGGTGAAAATTTAGACAACTTATCAGGAACAGGAAGCTACACTGTAAAAAAAAATAACATTGTTGGTTTAACTTAAAAAAGTAAGCAATTGAAGTTCATTGAAATCCAATTTTAAGTTTATACTATTAAATTTTAAGAATGATTTAATAAATAGAAACTCTAAATATTGTGTTATCTAAATGACATGAATTATCGAAGTTAAATTGACGAAACATGAAAAGTTCAAATCTTGAAAATAATTTTTTACAGTGTAAAGGATTGATCTCGATGCATTTTCTTCCTCCCAGGACATTCAAGCCGAGGCTCCATTCCATCTGCTCAGACTCCGGGTGGAAACAGAGAGGCGTTTGATGATGACCACATTACAGGAGTGTAGGATAGAGCTGAAAAGGGAGGACAAATCCTTGCTCACAGCCGGCAGTGAAAGAACGATCAAAGAACACAGGGTGAGATAGAGCCGATAGAAAAAAGATCATGGAATTCTCATAACCTGAGAATTATCTAATCATTTATGTGTCTTCATAGGCCTTTTTCAGACATAAAAACACACTTTCTGCATGTGAGAAGCGACTAAAGACAATGGAGCATCTCTGTCAGGATCTTCCAGAAAATGACCAAGGCTATAAAACACTGGAGCAAACCAGAGATCATCTTTCAGAGGTCAAGGGTTTAATAGAGCGAATGCACTTGAAACTACAGCAGCACATGGATAAATGGAGCGAGTGGCATGCCAGGTGAGATGCAAATACTGAGTGACAAAATGAGACACATTACTGGAAAAATTCTGTCAGTGCTATGATTTTCAATAGATTTTTCCCTAGAATGGTGTAAAATGTTTGGGAATGAAACATCGAAAATTTAAATGTAACATTGAATAACACACTACAGTTAAAAATATAGGAAAGTACGTTACATTTCCTTTAGCTTGTTAGTCGGCACATCAAAATAAGTGTGCTTATTTAAAGCTTGACAAAAAATTTTCAAAATTCTTGTTTTAATTATTTACTGTATTTTATTTTTATCATTATTATTTTTTATTCTAAACTGTTTTAATTATTCTGATTTCTTTTGATTATTTTAATTTCTTCTATGTAAAGCACTTTGA